>BCIT01000010.1:366018-744701 GCA_001600035.1 Holtermanniella nyarrowii
TGCGGTACTGTGACGATTGGACTGCTTCAAAGGTCGTCGCTGCATGGCACTCCAGTTGAACCCGCAAATCGCTAGTGCAGGCCCGTCCGTGGATTATGGCGCTTCTCAAACCTTACTGTGCAGACATGTCGTTCAGGGATTCATCAGTGGCACTGTGGGTCTACTATTTTTTTCAACGGATTGCTTCACGGGGACTGGACCCGTTGTCATGATCGCTTCTGCAGTTGGCACAGCCCAGATCAAATTCCTGAAGTGACTCAGAACCTCGAAAATCGCAAAGATCGAGGGTGTCGTCAGTCGCAGGTATTGCTTCAGGCCGTCAGGCCGTCAGGCCGTCAGCGTTTGAAGGTTCATCCATTGATCCTTCCTTTCAAGCTCATTGCGAGACATCTCTCGGGCGACTTTCATTTGAAGCAGATGTCCCGCCTTGCTGCGCGGTGAGCGCTGCTGACGAGGTCGTGGAGCGCTTGCAATGGGAAGAAACATGTCGTCAGAGCGGATCGTGGCGGACAATAGAAGGTTCGAGGCACGGACCTCGGCTGGGAAAGCAGATTTGTGTGCTGTTGAGTTTCTTTGTGCTGCAGTTCGAAGAGCCACGAGACCGTATATTAAAATGTGGCAATTACATACCCATACCAAATTGTGCGCATGCGCATTGCAATTTGCCGCTTGCCGGCCCATCGGCAAGCAGAATCTACTATCCAAAGGATGTCAGCATTGTCGGAGTTAGCCCAACGGCTTTGCCGTGACCTTCGTCAGGCGGAATCTGCTGTGCAAGCGCTCCTTACATGCACAGATATGCGCAACGGCCGGATGGCAACGTGCACCTTCTTTTAATGAGCGGCAAGTCTGCAACTCCCAAAGCACTGTAGACGGCAATCGCTCGGCACGGTCACCAGCAGAGGCTTGGATCCCATACCCGACTGCTGCATATATATGAGGATTCTGTGTAATCATCGCAACCCTGTCACGTTCATCAACATGTCCCAAGCGAGTTCTAGTGCCGGAAATCACACCGCTCCAGCATCCTCGCAACCGGTCACGAGTCGCACGATCATAAGCATGCAGCACTTTTGCTTTGTGGTGCCGAATAACTTATTGAGAGGATCTAATTGTCAGCTTTACGTTGCTGATTCAGATTGCTCCGATTCTCAGCTTTTGAAAGACGCAAACAAAGGCTTTGCAGGATTCGAGTGCAAAGGCTGCGGGCAATTGTTCCCGTACAACAAAGTCACGCGGCTACCCTTCTGATGAACGTCAAAGCGACAAATCATGATACAGCTGGTCTTTTTTTCCGCATAGCTCATGAGTACGAATATCGGGTGTTTTCTGCCCCGTGAACATGTAATACTAGACGTTGTGCGCATTTGCCACCCGATCCGTCACCAATCCAAGCAGGCGGCTTGGTGGTGTCTTGCACTCTGCCCGTGACATTCAGCATGACTATAGGGTGTCCTTTGTTTGCTAACATCGCCCAGACAAGCATACCTGAGATGAGGCAAAACGATTCCTTTCAGTTTACTGACAAGTTGCAGAGGCTGAGTGACAAGGTTTGCTGTACATTTTGAAATATGGTGATCACTTGATAGCTACAGCCCACACTGTGAATTTTCGCTTGTTCTTCGCAGGCTGAGTTGGAGTGCACTGTCACAAGACCAAAAGTGAATGCGCATAGCATTGCTTAACAATAGTACGGCTACAACGCATCCTGTGTCCTCATATCCTTTGTGAACACGACTAGACTTTCTCGATGACGCATTCGTCATCCGTGCAGCACAAGCACCTTTGTCAATAACTGTCATCATCACAGACCCAAGAGGCGAAGCGCGCTGCGGACGAGAAGACCATCTTCGCTTCGCCCTCGACTACAAGTACGCAGCTGTCCTCTTTCTCGCTCGACAATCATCGTTGCAATGTCAAGCATCACGGAAGAACCACAGCCCCCTTCATCTACTACATCGACAGATGCGGAACTTCCATCTCGAATTGCGCACGTGTATAATGGGCACAGATGCACTTTCAGCCCACAGTCTAGCACAAAGCCCGTCGAGTCCATCTCTCTCACGAATGGAGACGCAGGTCGGACTGCACGAGAAATCATGGCGGCGGTCTCACACAGATACAATAGTCTGAGCTGCGGAATATGCCAAAAGCCAATCGCGTCATGCTTGTACGTCAAAATTGAGTAGCTTGAGTCTGAGCTATGCACGCAAGCCCAGTGATGCACGACGTGCAAAGGATATATGTACATCTATGTCGCTTGCTCCAGTAGCGATTCCACAGCCATCGCAGTGTTGTAGTTACTCCTCTGCAGAGCCTGAACCACAGCATCTCTTCCAAGGTTCGGAAACATGCTCGAGATCCTGTCCCAGTCAGTCTGCTCCACTACAAAAGGACGTACGCTCCAATCTCCTCTTCAGTCGGCACCCTTCTCGACCCTCGACCAGTGAGATCATCGACCCATTCACCGACTGCAGAGCGCTGCTCTTCTTCGCCTTGTTGCGTTGCAGCAGCAAGTGTCGTTCCCAGCGCTACCGCTGGGATTGGCGCCGGCTGGGGCACTGCGGTTCTGCGGATTGTTGGCATTGCGCGAAGGGCAGTCGTGATACTACTGGTCTGAGTTGTATTGTTAGGAACGATGACTTGGCCTGGGAGGACCCTATTTGATCGAAGTGGCGGCGCGCTTGCGCCGAGCAGCGGGCTGAAGATCCGCGAGGAGAGGAGATGTAGCGATGAGGGAATGCGATAGTGTCGCAAAGGTCTGATATGGACTCTTCGTCTTGAGCGCGATGAGGGTAAAAAGATATAAGCGTCTGAGCGATACCAGACACCCGCCAGGACACCAGCAATTGCAGCGAGGAGCGAGGAGGGTGGATCGGACAAGACGAGTTGTGAAGCTAGGATGTAGACGAACCACTTGTCGGTCGCTTCGATGCCTAGGACTCGGACTCTGTAGAGGGCTGGAACGATGCGGTGATACTGCCATAACCTGAATATCAGTGGTTGTTTCACGGTTGGAGATGTACGGACAATGCAAAGATGACACCGTATGGGCCGGCGGGAGTGTAGTTGACGCTGAATGGATGAAGTACGATTAATGCCAGGAGGGAGAAGATGGTTGATGTGATGGAGGTCACGACGACGAATGACTGCTGTTAGTGTTGTGCAGCTTGATGACCGCACGCACTGCAAACTTGCGCGGTCCGAAACATCTTTCATTAGCAAAGCCACATGATGTACTCACCTTTCGATCCAGATTGAAGTGTTATACAATACCAGCAGTCCCATTAGAAGCTCCGTCGAGTTTGTGAACACGAATGGGTGTGTTAGGATACGCCAGTACTGCCATTAGCTCAGTCCTGATTAGCTTGAATACATAGCGTACCTGATGATACTTGGTCATGTGCGGTGATAGCTGCAGATGACAATATGGCTTGATGTCGAGCATTGAGGCTGCCAGTGAACCTGCGCCGAGCCACATCATCATGCCTTGCTGTCAGTGATGTGGTGTAAAGTGGCTAACCCTTGGTGACCGGCGCATGTTGAAAGCCTGAATTGTGAGCCGAACCGCAGCCTTGATTAGTGAGGGTACGTACCCGACATGCTTTGAAAGCGCGCCTTGCTCTTTCTTCAAGGGTGTTCTTCAACGCGACTCTGAAACGTCACTGCGGCCGGCTGCTGTTCTCCAGGCACACTGTGCTACGCTTACAAACGCACCCATTCACGTGATGGGCTCTTCCGATGCCCAATTGGAGCTCCAGCGGCAGTTGCAGCAAGCAACTGCAAGCAGCCAAAGTCTCTTTCAGCTTGGCAATTAGCAGTCGCAGATCGCATATACAAGCAGCTACTCGGAGTACGATGGGCAGCGCCAATCGTGAGCTTGTCGCAACTATGCAACACTGACAGTAAGTTGAGGTTGTCAAATTCGGTTTCTACATGTTCTTCCCGATCGTCATGATGTTCAAGTTTGGTGATCCAGAATGGTACAAGGCCAATGTACAACCCGTACGTATTTCTGCTTGCCACGACCGCAATACTATACTGACAGAGCAGTATAAAGAGATCATCTGGCCACCTTATGAGTCGACACATGTATGTCGGCACTACTATCAGCCAAGCTGACAGCCAGAAACCACCTCATTCTTCAGAAGAACTACATTCGGAACTGGAGAGACTGAAGTCTGAGAGACTAGCGAAGCGAGCCAGCGCGCAGATGTCTGTTGCGCAGGACTTGGGCGGCACTGGGACATTGGACGATGCGCGGCGGCGAGCTGCGGCTGATCGAGTGGTCTGAAGAGGATTGGGATGAAGGCTTGCACAAATGTATCATCATCTCTGCTCTTGTATTCTCTGTAATATATGCGTGCTAGGCGCACGAGCAGCGCGCGCAGCACCAAGCTTGACGCAATTTCTCTTGTCGGCTTCTAGGTTCGAAGTCCCCTCAAATCTGACTTCCCTCCTGAAGATTGTTAACTAATTGACACATGATCTCAACTTGAACTGACTCGCAGTGGAGGCATTGAGAAATATTGTTGCGTAGAGACGACGCCCTTGTTTGGGATGCTTGGCTGCCAAATCAGTACTCGGAACGATCGAGGTGTACGTACCTTGGCCCACCCGCACCTCAATCGCCACTTCGAGAATGTAGGAGACGGAGAGGATTATCTGAGACAAAAGTCAAGGAATCACAGATGCATTTAGTAAACCACTTCGACACTGAGCGGCAATTGCAATTTGCTTTTGTGTTTGTCTGTTCTTGTTATCCATTTCTGTACTTATTTTTGTTTACTTATTTTCTAGAGCGGACAAGTATAAGCTAACCAAATCATGCGGGAGCAATCATGACAACGGCTTCATTCGCCGTGAAGCAATCCGTTCAAAAACACTAGTAGGCCCACTGATGAATCCCAGAACGACATGTCTGCACAGTAAGGTTTGAGAAGCGCCAGAATCCACGGACGGGCCTGCACTAGCGATTTGCGGGTTCAACTGGAGTGCCATGCAGCGACGACCTTTGAAGCAGTCCAATCGTCACAGTACCGCAAATCAAGTCATCCATCATCATCATCATATTTCATCGCGGACGTAACTAAGGATCGTGATATTATTTGCTACTCAGGGAATGTCGGTCAGAACGCGTTCGAAAGGCGCGTTGGGTTTGGGACCACTCACTTGCTCTATGGAGTGATCATGCGACCATTCAATGTACTTGAAGACGCGTTCAAAATCGTCTGCGTTCTGAAGCTAGCCCTGTCAGTCTAGCATCTGGCATGAGGACTCACTAGCTGAAAGACGTGCGCGATAAAAGCATTCCTGTCGTGTGGTAGCGAATAAAACGTTGTGCACCAAGTGACCTTGCGTTCTTTACCGAGATCGGCCGGGTTGTCAACGCGGCACATGCGGATGAGCGCGCAACGACCGGAAACGGAAAAGCCTTGATATCTGTTAAGAGAGAACTCTGACATGACGGTCAGGATGTTGACCTCTAAAAGATTCTCGGAAGACGTTCCCTCGGGACGATCAGATGTTCTCAAATTGTTGAGAATTGACATGATGGGGCGCGTGGCGGAGTCGCTGAAAATGTCAGCCGAAGAAGACATTGACTGCGCAAGACACGCACGACTTGCTACAATCTCGTCCAAATCCGTCCGAACAAAACAATGCTTGGGTTTCCACTTGTGCAGTGCCGGAGCTTTCTTCAACGTCACGCAGCCCGGTACATTTGGGTATACACGGTTTTGAGCGGCTTCCACGATTGCTGCCAGCAACATGTTCGTGTACTGGAAGGGGCGTCAGCTTTCATATCCGAAGTCGAGTGAAGCGCACCTCAAGCAATTGCGCAGGCTCCTCCAGCGATAACCGCTTCTTTTCTGAAAGAGACACTTCCACCCAGGGCCGCTCATACATCATCTCTCGCTAGCCGTCAGTGATCATAAGACAGGTGAACACCCACAGCCATCATATCAGCTTCAATCGAAGCCAGCTTGTCCTCAAAAGGTGAGCAAAGCGCAGTCCCTTGATCGATCACCTCCACGGGTGTCTGTCGGGTGCCATGTTCATCATAGGTGTTGTGTGGCCAACAAACGTGCTCGAGCGAGCTCATGCGATACACCTCGGCGGAAGAGACGTTTGCCCCATTGATTTCCGGGGTGGGATTGCCCACGTTGCGATTTTGCGGGCCATCACCACAGGCACCAGAGAGCTGACGGGTACACACCTGGTGATTTTCCGGGAGGGTGTGAACGTTTGGCATGATGTAGATGAATGACTGAAAGTGTAGACTATACAAGTGGCGAGACTCCACCGGGCTTTCGGGAGTCCGATCTGGGGTGTACCGACTTATGACGTGCCTGCTTGTGCCTAAGAAACATGGCACAATTCATCATGTTGCTTCTCTGAGCGGAGGACCTTCTCTTCAAAGAAAGCCGGATCCGTGAAGGCAAAGTTAGTGTCAGTTCAGATATCGAATGACCAGATGCTCGAGATCGTTGAATAATTCATATATATCAACCTCTGGACGAAGGAACCCATTTCTGCTAAAGGCCATACTTGTCGAACTTCGCCTTGCTGTGCCCTACTCTTCGCTGGCCGAGGCTGTGCACGATGTTCACGCTCTGAGTATCAATTCAGAAGCAGTGTTGTTGCTTGTTGTTGCTCCTATCCACCCCGCGTGGCGCTCAGGAGTTAAGGGTCAGGGCCGTGTAGCCACGACTTTTCTTTGCCTCGGCTCACTCTTCGACGGTCGTTCTATCGCGAATCTCAATCAGAATGCAAGTCGTACAGCAAGCTCCCCTCATGAACCCGACCCAGCTCGCGAGGGTACGTTGTAGGGTGTCGATCAGCAGCCTCGAGACTGACTAGCAGAGGCCCAATTGGAGATCCGTTTCTGCTGGGGAGATGGTGTCTAAGTCCACGCCTGCGGCATACAACCTCGCCAAACGCCTTCAAGCGGGTCCTCATATCGCTCCAGCTCCTGGTTCCCCTGCAGCGTTCGGCCGATGGACTCTGACCCCTTTTGGCAGCCTAGTAAAAACGGCTTTGATGGCAAGGCTTGCCAAGGCCGCAGGACGCCAACGTTGGGTTCTTGGGAATCGATTCAACAAATCTCAGTGTACGTCCTAAGTATTGCATCGGGTCAACGCCTCAGCTGATATGGCGCGAGGTAGAGGCTGGTTTAATCTGTGTCTATAGTCAAGCGTTAAACCACGCAAAAGTACTAGCAACTCGTGTAACGCTCAACCCGGGGCTCCTTCATCCCGTTGGCCAGGGTCAACCAGGTCATCCTCCTCCTCCTCCGCTCTTCGATATCGGTCACGGCCGTTTGATGCTGAACGCCGAAGCGACCTTTCCGCGACTTTACACGCCTCAAGGCGTGCTGCCCCAGTATGGAGTAGGGTCTCGTAGCGATTTCGCGATCAACTGCCTGCCTCACGACATTGCAGATGGTTCGTACAGCAGACTCAGCCATTTCAACTGACATATGAGAATTCTGCAATCCCTTTCCGCAAGATCTGCGCCCTGCAGGCTTCGATCGGTACTCGTATCGATCACTCCTCCTAGCAGAGCTCAAGACTTACGAGGGGACGGAGGCAGGGATGGCGCAAGGGCGGAGGCAATCTGCGGTGACGCAGATGTGTTATCTTGGCGTGCAGTAAGTGTCGGCATTGTTGAAAGGTGTCCACACTGACGTATAGACGCGCGCGGCCCATGATCCATGGTATCTTTCTCAACGGGCCGCAAACCATTCCGATCGCGACGTTCCGACGTGACGATGGGCGTCTGCAAGCATACCTCGGGCCAGTGCCTGATGGCGCTACCAGCCTTCTGGAGACCACAGCCCTGATGGCGATGATGGTACGTGATCGTAACCTTTACTCGTCTTGCTGAAGCCGCGACAGATCTTGTATGCGGACTCGCCTGCAGAGTATTTCCGCATGATCGACGGAGGAGGTCAAGCCTGGTGATTTCTGCAGCTGCTTACTTGATTGGCAGTCTGATGGTGATGAATGGCTTCGTCGTGACTTGTTTCATCCGGCCTCAGTAAGGCGTTTCGGACCTGAGCGAACGACGAAGGGATTTGCACATGTGATTTCATCATCGGCATCTGTTGTCACAACAAGTAGTCTATACTGACGACTGCGAGATACCGCTTGGCGCGCAGCGGAAGTCGTGAGGTCGTGATGTTTTGTTGAGGATGGCATTAGTGATGGAGCTTCATTATTAGCCTCGGACAATCTCTCATCAAAAATACAACTCACTTCAGTTACCAGTCTCGGCGTTCTTCTCTGTATCCACAGTCTCCTTTTTCTCTCCACTCGCAGCTCCATTCGCCCCTCGAGCCTCAGCCACTTCCTCCTTCTCCGCCTCAAGCCCACGCATATTCTCTAAAAGCGTATCAAGCTTCGCGTCCAGATCATCCGCAACGCCCTCAGCAGCATCCAACTGCTTCAACAGTCCATCCAGATCGTCTCCTTCTCCACCATTAGCTGATGCTTCTAGCGCATCGATGATGGGTTGGATGGCCGCTCGATCCTCGACGGACAGTGAGGAGAGGTCGATGCCTTTGAGGATATCTGGCGCGTCTTCTGCTTCTTTCTTATCTTCCGGTCTTTGGGCTGGTGGTTGGGCCATTGCTTTGTTGACTAGCTCGAGCTCTGACAGACCGTCCATGTTGGTAGTCTGGATGCAAGTCCCTTCCACTGCTGATTATCAGTCGGCCAGCTTATGAATCGTGCAGCTTTAGCAACAAATTCGCCTCGTAAGATGCTAAATGTAGTAGCAGACCTGAGAAACTTGCACGCTAGAGCGGCAAGCGAAGACATTTGAGCTGCAATTACAACAGCAACTGCAGTCCAGACGAGCATACCACAACCTCAATTCAGCACAAAATGAGCAGGAGGACCTTTCACAAGCCTCAAGCGCAGGCTCCAGTCGCGCCAAGTAAAACAGAAGAGCTTGATGCTCCAAAATTGAGTATCACAATGCTCGGCGCAGGCCAAGAAGTTGGACGGTCATGCTGCGTGATCCAGTATCGTGGGCGTACAGTCGTCTGTGATGCTGGTCTTCATCCCGCACACCCTGGAATGGGCTCTTTGCCGTTCTTGGATGAGTTGGATTGGAGTACCGTGGACGCCATCTTGATTACTCAGTGAGTTGCTCAGGTTGTGAGCGAAGTTGGACAGGACTGATAGATTTAAGCTTCCACGTTGATCATGCTGCTGCATTGCCATATGTCATGGAGAAGGTGAGCTGGAGGAAAGATAGGCCTAATGATAGACCAACTTCAAAGACGGCAATGGCAAAGTCTACATGACTCACGCGACGAAAGCAATCTACAACCTCACCATGATGGACACCGTCCGCATCAGGTACGCTCATCGCGTCATTGGAAGCTGACAGAAGCGATCAAAATGCAGACCCATCAGGTCGTCTCTACACCGAAGCAGACGTAGCCGCGTCCTGGCAATCCATCATCGCCGTCGACTATCACCAAGATATCCGAATCGCGGGCGGCCTCAACTTTACTCCTTATCATGCCGGCCACGTCCTTGGTGCTTCCATGTTCATGATTGTCATTGCAGGTCTCAAAGTCCTCTACACAGGAGACTATAGTCGGGAAGAGGACCGTCATTTGGTCATGGCAGAGATCCCACCTGTCCGACCGGACGTCATGATTTGCGAGAGTACCTTTGGGGTACATACTCTGCCTGATCGTAAAGAAAAGGAGGAAGAATTCACGACCCTTGTCTCGAACATCGTCAAGCGCGGTGGACGCTGCCTCATGCCCATCCCATCCTTTGGCAACGGCCAAGAACTGGCCCTACTCCTGGACGAATACTGGTCGAACCACCCAGAGCTCCAACATATCCCCATCTACTTCGCTTCTGGGCTCTTCAACCGCGGTATGAAAGTCTACAAGACGTATGTGCATACTATGAACTCTAACATTCGCTCGCGCTTTGCTCGTAGGGATAACCCATTCGAGTTCAAGTATGTCAAGTGGTTGAAGGATTTCCGCAAGCTTGAGGATAGTGGGCGAGGGCAGAAGGGTGAAGGGAGGCAAGGGCCACCGTGTGTTGTGATGGCTTCCGCTCAGTTTATGAGTTATGGATTCTCGCGTGAGCTGTTGGAGCGATGGGCGCCCGACTCAAAGAATGGCGTGATCGTGACTGGCTACTCGATTGAAGGCACAATGGCTAGAGTGAGTCCACAATGCCTTGACACTGCGCGTCGGCTGATCCAAAGACACTCCTTGGCGAACCAGAGACCATCGAGACATTAGATGGTCGCACAATCCCTCGGAGAATGTCAGTCAAGGAAATCTCATTCGGCGCACACGTCGACTATGCCCAAAATTCGCACTTTATCCAAGAGATTGGTGCACAGCATGTTGTACTTGTACATGGAGAGGCATCGCAGATGGGCCGGTTAAGAGCTGCGTTGCGTGACAAGTACGCCGACAAGAACCAGGAGATCAATATCCATACGCCGCGGAACTGCGAACGACTTGACTTGAGCTTCCGTGCGGAACGGATGGTCAAGGTGAGTTGAATGTATGACATGTCGTGCTGACTGTCAGGCTATTGGCTCCTTGGCTGCTGAGCGGCCAAAGCATGGCACACCCGTTTCGGGTTTGCTGGTCTCTAAAGACTTTTCGTACACTCTCCTGGACCCTGCGGATCTGCGGGACTTTACAGGTCTTTCAACAAGTACCATTGTGCAGAAGCAGTCTTTGCCGCTTGGTGTTGGATGGGACATGGTGCGATGGCATCTAGAGGGCATGTACGGTGAGGTCGAGGAGGCCAAAGATACGCAGGGTCGCAAGACTTTCACTGTGAGTTGAGCTGCCCTTTCACGACTGACTGTCAGATCATGGACGCCCTTACAGTAGTACAATTGTCGCCAGTGGAGATGCAGCTGCAGTGGCTGTCGAACACCAGCAATGACATGATCGCCGACTCTGCTCTGGCTCTCTTGATCGGTGTCGATGCAAGCCCAGCTACGGTCAAACGTGAGCACTCCCATACGAGCCGACTAACACACAGTCACCAACCACCCACATTCACATTCACACTCTCATTCTCACACCGACGGTCACTCTGAAGAGTTTGATCGCCTGCATACGTTCCTCACTGCCCACTTTGGCAAAGTCAGTGAGCCGCGACATGCGGTGGCAGATGGCGAGGAGGACGATCTGCTCGTCATGGACGTTGACCTGGATGGCACAATTGCGAGGATTGATCTGATTTCAATGGTACGTTTGACCTCAGTGCAAAGGCTAACGACAGATCGTCACGAGCACGAACGAGGCTTTGAAGCTGCGGGTGGTTTCAGTGATGGAGATGGCCCTGGGGACAATAACACCGCTGTCACGAGCCTTTGCCGGGCAGGGTGTAGCAGAAGAGCATGACTAGGCATGATGTATCATTATCTATACGGCCGTGGCGAAGGCGTGGAACTCCCCGGCAAAAGCCTCTCAATCCGATCTCTTGACGGCAAGCCTACAGGCAGAGCAGGCATGCCCCCGTCGGTCTCGTCCGACCCCTCCTCGTCCAGCCCAAATGCGCTCTCCTCCGTCTGCCGCTCGGCATAGTCGCTGTCTGACCCAATGCCAAGAGACGACATGGAGGCCTGGGACTGATGCGCTGGTGGAAATGTGAATTGCTGTGTGATGCTGCCCTCGTTGTCGCTGGCGTCGTGCACGTCGGAGCTGATGCGCTCGTGACGACTGTAGTTCCGCTGCTTATTAGCCGATGGTATAAAAATGTCACTCACGGTCAGGATAGCGCGGACCTTCTGATCACTCGCACTCTCTTGCGCCACATGATACTGCCGCGGCCTTGGCTCCACCTCTCCATCATCGAAGAACTGATTGAGCGAGTGCAGAGCACCGACCAGATCACCCATGGACGCATTGTTTGCTGCCAAGCTGACTTGACTAGGGTTGTCGATAGTGGCCATGTCTGGTACATCTTCGAAGCGAAGAACAGTTGACAGGTGGGTGGAAGCGGCTCGGGTAGCCAGTGTGAATGTGTTGTAGACAGCAAACACATTGCGGCGAGTGAGCTCTGCATCGTCTGCGCCTGGATTCCAGCCGCTGGAACAGGCTGGCGCTTCGGAGATAGAGCCTCGTCTGGCACCGACATTTGCTGAGCTGGAAAGCTCCAGTATCTCGAGAGCCCTTGCTGCTTGAGGCGTCTGTAATAGTCGCAGTAGCGGCATAAGGAGGTTTGAATTGTCCGCGAGGAGGTCGCGGGCCTCTGGCGCCTGCAGCACAAGGGAGAGGACTTGGAGCGTCTTGTCGCGAATCCACTCGTGTCCGTTGAGGACGAGACCCACGAGTGAAGAGACGACATGGGTAGCATGCGACCCCAGGGTATCGCGCAGAGAGGAAGCCAATTGCCGAATGAAGTCATCTTTGGTTCGGAAACGATGCTTGGCGAAAGACAGCAGTAGCCGGGAGACGCTAGCTTTGTCGCTTTCGTCGGCCATTCTCGCCAGATCCATGGCGAGGAGAGCCATCTCTTCGCACGGCGCGCCATCGTCAAGAGAGCGAAGAAGCCAGGGAAGCGCCGCCACGAGACCGTTGACTAATCGATCTTCAGGGGAATCGATGAGGACATTGTGGGCAATACCGGCTAGGCGCCTGATCACATCAAACGACGCTTCATCGGTCTTTGAGGACCGAAGACCTCGTGATAGGAGCGATTGCAAGCGCAGGTCTGGCGATGCCCAGTCGGGTGGTTGCTGGTTGGCAATCTGTCTCGTTACCTCTGGATCCCCAAGGTCGACTTTGTCGAGTAGATTTGCCATGAGATCCACCACTTCAACATATTCTTCTTCGACAGTGGTAGAGAGGCAAGCAGCTGTGCACCAGAACACTTGAGGCACAGCATTGATGTCTTCTGCGGAGGTAATCTGAACGATAGTCGAGAGGGTGTGAATGATCTCCCTGCTGAAAGCTTGGATTTCGCTCGATCCGTCGGCGATGGTGTTGGACAGCCGGCCAAGCATGTCAGCCAGCATGGACGGACTGATTGTAGGCATGAGGATGCGAAAGAACTGGAACGAGCGGCAAGCAAGGTGCCGAACCGGACATGACGTACCCCACTCTAGAGCCAGTTCGCCCCACTCCTGTCGCAAGGACGGATGATAAGGGGACAAGATTATTAAGATCTGGTCGATGATTGTTGCCATGGCTTTGGGAGCGTGATAGTGACTGTCGGCGGTGCCATAGTCACTCGAGTCCCAGAAATGTTCGACGGTGCGAGCAAGCGCGGCGATTTGTTGGCGAGATTCAAGCCATCGCGCGGCCGTTTCCTCGTCCAAAGCGACATCGCAGATCCAAGCCCGCAGCGCTTGTATAAGCATTGCTCGAGACGCGTCACGCAACATTGCGATAGGATGATCGACCTGAGTCATGATGGCGTGTAGTAAGACAGCCACTGAAGGCCCAAGCGCTGCATCGGCTGCCCGCTCGGTGAGCAGCTGGCCGGAGAACTGGATGGCGAGTTGACCTGTTGAAAAGGCTACAGGCTTGGTGGGTGCAGCAAACAGCGCATCAAGCTCGGATTGCGACACACGATTGTCTTGTCTTGGTACCATTGCGGATGGCTCGATGAGAGAGCACACCTCTTCAAAGATAGCTGGACCAATATTGCTCTCCGCCAACGACCCGACAATGAGTCTGGCCTGCGCCACGAAGTCAATGCTTCGCCGGCGGGTCCCCTGCTCAAGAAGAAATTTGATAAGGGCAGCCGCGTTCCCAGGGTACGCGCCACAGGTAAGACTCCTCCAGATGCCCTGCATCTCCTGCGGAAGCGAGTCGGCAAAACGTACGGCCATTTGCATAAGGCCAGCCAGGATGAGATCCCCATGCTGACTGGACATGAGGTCTAGATTGGCCACCCACGGCGGCAGCACGGCTAGAGTTACGGACCGACGGGAAGCCTCTAGATGACTGGCGCGCTTGATACACTCTCTTGTAAAGGCTGCTGACTGATCAGCATACGCCAGTGCTAGATGCTCAGAGATCTGTCGCTGCGCCGAGGCATTGATGATGGCGGCTAAGCTGCCTATGGCGGGATGCAGGGGAGCGAGGATCAGGCGATCTTGCGCGGCAGGCAAAAGGTTCTCCACGAGATCAAACGCGCGCTCCCTGATGCAAGCAAGAGGATGTCCCAGTTTAGACAGCGCGAAGCATGCGATCTCGTTGGGCTCTAGAGGAAAACTGCCATCCATGATGGAAATCGCGACCACGCCGAAGAATGATCGGTCGATGGGGAATTGCTCGCCTTCTGCGTACGATTGATGCAAAACCTCATCTAGAAGCCGCGCGCAGCTGGTGTTGTGTTTGATAAGAGCAGATAGCGCTTTCCTGGATAGTCAGTTTTGCGAGAGGTTGCGACCCACCGAGCAATTTGATGTAAAGATGGCAAGGATGAGGACAGAAGTCCGCGTACCCATGACAAGACTGAGAGCGGCTCCACCACCGATGCTGAAGCGTGTTGCTCAGGCGTGGCAGCAGAATCGGTCAGGAGAGGACCTTGCTGCGAGTTAGTCGATTGCTTGAGCTGTCACTTACACATAGAGCAGCCATACAGTCCGCAGCTGCCGCCGATAACAGTCTGGTATCTGCTTGCAGCATATCCAGATACTGCGCTTTGTCACGGTCCCCGTGGTACGAATCAGCCGCCGCCAGCAAAGTAGCTGATTCGCGAGCTTTGGCAACATCAGCGCGCCGTCCGAGCGTGCACCAAGAGTAAGCCATTTTGAAGATGGCACCACGAGTATCCGGCGGGAGAAATTTCGAGCTCGACTCGAGCCGACTAACACCATTGGCAAGCTGCTCTACAACTCCGCAGAAGTAACGGCGGAGTCGCTGTAGCTCAAAGTCTTCTCTGACCTCTGGATCATCGAGGAACAGATGCGTCTCCCGTACGAAGTTGATCACGCAGGACAGAATGACGTTGTCGACCAGCGATCTTCTGTCCTGAAGCAAAGGCGATACCAGTCGGAAGACCTGAGCAACGGCCGTATGCAAACGAGATCGGTCGCCGGGACGCCTGCTTTTGACCCGCCCGCGAAAGTCGTCAAAGAGATGACGGGTGATCGTTTGCAGCTGTTCAAGAAGTGGGCGAAGAAAAGCTTGGCGGATGCAGCCTAGCGGGTAGACCACGGCGTCTCTGAACCGAGATTGGTCGCTTGTCAGGAAGGGAAGGATCAAGGTGAAAAGACCGCGAGGCGTTGACAGACGATCAGCAGTTGGCTGGGGGTCGACTCGAGGGGGAGTTTGAAGTTGAGTGGCGTCGGCTTGCATGGACGCGCAAAGGAAGGTAACGAATGCTCGCCATTGATCAGCTAGTCCGATCATGTCGGCTGTCGGAGGTTTCTGCGGACGCCGACTCTGAGAGACGCCGCTGCTCATCGAGACTGAGGAGTGCAGCCGCAGCAAAGTGGCAACGACGGTACTTCGAGTCATAGCAACAACTTCAGGAAGACTGTCGAACAGCTGGTGGACGACAAAAGGCAGAAGCGCCGTCCAAAGAGCGCCATCCTTGATGTTTTCGCTTTGACATACTTTCAAAAGCCAGTCATCCTGCGTACCCTTTGCCCACGTGTCTAAGCGCTGTCGATCTGCTGAATTGAGCGCAGCTGATGCTCGAACAGCGACCAGGTTGTCTTCTGTCCACGCAAGGAGCTGGGCGGTGCGCTCGATTGCGACTGCGGGTACGAAGCGGCTGAGACGAGCACCGCCAACAGATGTGCAGCGTTGTGTGGGCTCTGCCAGGGCGGCAGCTATGCGCAAGACATCAACAGCGTGTTTCCGAATCGCCACACTAGTGGAGAGGAGCAAGAACAGACCGCTGGCCTCGATGAGGTTGACCGTGTCAGATGTTGCCGGTCTGAAGGCTTGGTCCTCGCCAAAGAGGTCAAGAAGGGCCGCACGGTGATGACTGGAGAAGAGCTCAAGAAGCTCGATCCATAGCTTGACCACTCGCTCTTGCTGTGTGCTCTGCAGTCGCGTGCTGACTGGACTGTCTTTGAAGACGTTACCAGACTCGAGGAGGAAGTGGCGGAAGGAATCGACAACAAGCTGGCAGCGCGCTGGAGTGGCGGCTAAGCGTTTGAGCGCCGAGCTTGCGGCTGCAGCGGCTGCAGGATCGCCGAGGAATGTGGTGTGGCAAATGATGGGGATGATGCGATGCGTCTCTTCTGTGACACATGGTGGCATGGCGTCTAGTACGGCAGTGAGAAGGTCGATTCGAGGTCGGTAACGACGCGGATACGTCACAAAGACATCACCGTGCTTGCACGTCAATGCGTCTGGTGTCACATCTGTCGAGCTGTAGGATGCTTTGGTGGTAGAGTACCGTTCGTCGAAAAGCACAAGATGGCCTACGTCTCGGTCGCAAAGGTACAAAATGTTGACCGCTATCGTCGAGAGACGCTTGATGAAGTCTGCCATGCCAGGCTTATCGAGCTGGGTTTCGGACAAGGCATCACCCTGTGCATGTACCGTCTGCTCGAAGGAGTTGTAATCGGCTTTCGTTGGCCATACTGCCCCCTGCTCCGACTCCATCGACTGAAGTGTCATCATGACTGCCCGCAGAGCAATAGTCATCCGCTCAGGAGACAAATTGTCCGTCTTTGAAGCCAAGTTGACTTCGCGTCCCAGCGTAATTTCTCGCAGAAAGTCAAAGATCTGATCTTTGCCATAGTCGAGTTGCTTGGCAAGCGTGCAGTGCATCACGTAGATGAAGGGTGCCATAGGTATCTCGGAGGGGTACAATGGGAGCCCTGGGGGAAAGAAGGTCCTGAATAGGACGTCCAGTCGCTTGGCGGTCGATGTGGAGCTTTCGGAGCAGCGATTGAGGTACACCCAAAGAAGCCTGACGAGTGCGTTGATCGCGACGGCTTTGGTGGCGCGGTCCTGTTGTCAGTTTCCTCGAGGAGTTTGACTCACCTTGAGCTTAAGCACAAGGGCATCAATATGGCCTTGCCACTGTTCCATAAAGATCTCGCGGGGTGAAACACAGAGCGCGGTGATAACAAGTGGAAAGCATGCTGTCCAGTAGCGAGGTTTGCTGCACATGGCTACAGCCCGTTGGTAGATGATAGCGATGGCCTTGGACCAGATAGGATGATTAACCTCGGCAGTAGCAGACTGCACAATTGGATGCAGCATCTTGTTCAGCATCTCCGCATAGGCGAGCTTGACGCCGCTGCCATGAGCATTGGCAAACCAGCGAGCGACATCATGCAAAAAGTCAGCCGAAGCGTCGAGATCGTCTTCAGGGTATACCCTGACTTGCAGATCTGCCATACCGCGGACAATGTGCTCGACACGGGCATCGACATCTTTCGGCGGTGGCACCTGCTGGGCGAGCTTGTTGAGCTCCCGGATAAAGCGGTCACTGACGCTCAAGAAGCGAAAAGCCGAGAGCTTGCCGAGAAACTCGGCATACAGCACAGAGTTTGCTCTCTTGTTGGAGAATTGAGCGAGTTGGTCGCTTCTGTCAACGCGGTCTGAGATCTGAACGTACGGATGATCCGCTCTATACGCATTGAACATGTGCTGCTCGAGCGAATTGGCCAAATCGTCCCCGATAGCATCCTTTGGCACGGTAGTGACGATCTCAATGAGGATGCGACTCAAGATATACTTTGCCGAGAGCTAGGATGAGCGAAATTCAGGCAATATGCACCCACAACTTTACGCTCCGCCAGAATTGATGCAGCATCTTCAATCTTGAGCACTGAAGAGCTTATCGCACCAGTCCTATATGATCAGACATGTCTCTCCGCGATCTGGACTGAACTCACATATGGTTGCGAACCTCGACCCTGCTGACTCCTTCAGTCTGCGTCCGTACCCAAGCCATGACTGCATCTGTCACCTTGCGAGCACTTCGCTTGGCAACACCCGCAAGCGACACAATCACACTATCGAACGCAGGGTCGACACCTGCTCCCAAAGCAGTCACAATCGAGGGATACATGGTCTGTAGTCAGCACTCGCCACTGACTTGCGACGAACCAGAGGCTTTGACATGATCAAGCCGACTTTGCTGTCTGCCATCTGGATAAATCGACGCAACAGCACTTGCAGAGCATAGTCAATCGGCGTGATTGGGTCCAGAGCTTCGCTCGTCGAGCCACCAAAGCCTGAAGCGCTGTCGCTAAAATTGCTCATACTTCTGTCTCTCAAGTCTGCTCGCTTTCGAGGGATGGATGGCAGTGCAGGAGGAGGCTCATCATTGCGACCCTTGTGACTCCCGCTTGACGTGCCCGAGCGATGCGAGTAGGCCGACTGCTTGCGGTCATGCGGCTTCGGAAAGCCTTTGGACTTGTAGCCTGGCGAGCTGGGCGATTCGGCGCGACCATAAGGATTGCGGAGGTTGGGTAGACCAGCTTGATATGTTGGATCAATGGCAGGTACAGGAGGAGGTGGTACAGCGTGATGACCGCCGCCAGTCTTGAATGCATTCTTCAACGAAGCAAAGCTCGTCTTTCTCGCCGGAAAGCTGAATCCACTCCCACTTGACGTCACTTGCCCACTTGCACTCCCCAAAGACGTCTGACTAGCATTGGCAGCCGAGTTGAAGCCTGTTCCGCCATAGCTGCCTGTCGAAGAAACACTCTGCTTGCTTGGCCGAGGTACTATAGTTGATGTCTGCGAAGGTCGACTGTTTGGGAACTGGAACCCGCCTGCGGGATCCGATGCGCCGCTACCGTCTCTACCATGCGAGTTGAAGCTTCCTGTCTGACCGAAGGTTCTTCCTACGAAGGGCAAGTCGACCTCTGCCTCATCGTCGAGATCTGGACGTGAGCTCACGAGCATCGCGACAAAGGAGACGGACCTGGAATGTATACGACCGACATTGTTGTAAAATTTGCCCATGCCCTTGGTCCTGTCCCTGTGCTATCCTTGATGCTGTGATCTCTCGTTCTTTCTGGGCTCTTTGGTGACCTAGCTGAAGTCGTTGTGAGCAGCTCGCGGCTGACTTTGACTTTGATCGACAAGTTTAATAACGTAACGAGAACAATGCTTGGAAGTTGCAGCTGCTGCAAGCTCAAGAGGACACGACTGAGGGGCGGGGCGGAAACTGCAGATACAATGAGACTGATGACATGCTTAAGGAGTCGACCTGTGTCAAATACCTTTTGCCCGTCGTCTTGTAACCTAACAAGTTGCTGCTGAAGCCGAAGCCTGTGCGTTTGAGTTGTAAGAGCATGTAAACTGCTCGTTGATTGCGACTGGTAATGGTAGATGAAGATAGAAAGGCAAAAGTGCTTTAGAATCCCTGGTAGCTCTCACAATAGCTTCAATATCGCAGGCTCATTCACTGCATGTGCCCCTCAGTGTGAAGGCGCCAGTGCCACACACCCCTTTCGACCCCTTTCCTGAGCTCGGCCTAAACCTTGGTGCACACATCATCTCAAACAAAAACGAGCATCTCATCCAGAACACATCTACCACTTCACTAGATACATATAGCCTCAGCTCCACGAGGATCCAGCCATGCCTCCCACAGCCACTCGCCTCTCCAAGATGAAGCCACCCGTCGTGCTCGCACGGCCATCTTCACCTGCCCATCCAGCAACCAAGCCTGATACCAACGCCCTCGAAGCAGTAAACAAAAGCTCTCCACGTCTCGAAAACCTCGAGTGAGAAGATCGAGAAGACCTCCAAAAAGTCAATCAAGCCGAAGGCCGAGAAGGTGGTCAAAACGGTCCACAAGGCGGTCAAGAAGACTGTGAAAGCAAGCAAAGTCGAGAGTGGATTCAAAGACACGCCAATCGTCATTGATGACGACGACAGTGAAACTGGCGAGATCAAGGGTCCAGAGGTCACTCCCATCCAACCTGTCGTCGTTCCTCGACCACACAAAGCTGCTCCCCCACCTATACCCAAATCCCTCCCTCCGAGCATGACCGCGCCAGCGCCTCTTCCTAAGCCTTCACGTCCATCATGGAAGGTCCACGTCGCATTGTAGTCTGCTAAACCCTATGTGAGTCCCTCAGGCCATGCATCAAGTACTCATTATCATTACAGACCGTCCTCCCTTCACTGTATCACCATTCGGCCGCATAGTCCATCTCGCAAGCTCGCAAGCTGTTGTTTCTAAGACTGTTGCCATGTACATACTTTCTGCACATCGACGACGTCTCTCAACGCGAGCTGAACAGGTGTGTTGCTGCCCACGGCTCGGACATGTCGTTTCGGCCGACGATCTCGACGCGTTGAAATGGGCGTTCAGCTAAAGCTGCCGATACGAGCCATCGTCCCATTGTACTGACAAGTTCTGAATCTCAGCCGCTGTCTGGGCAGATTCAGAGTCTCTCATACTCATGACCTGTCCTGTCTCGGCTGCGCACGACTCCGTCTTGCTCCGCCACTTCGGCAGAAGTCGGCAATGGTTTAATTTTGCGGGGACTCGGCACCGGTAGGACCTTGTCGTGTGCCCCACATCAATATTGACCATGCACAGTTCTTTTCCAAGTCATTAACAGAGCTCTCAGACTCAATCGCTTCTGACCATATGAGCAATGCTCAAGAGGGCGTCCTTGAGCTGACCCGATCGCGGGTACACGCTGATTTTCCAACATCACCTAGCAATCCCAATCTCTGGCCTAAACGCAAGCAATGGACAGTGACCATCACCGTGTCTGTCTCGGGATTCACCCCGACATGTGGATCTAGTATCGCTGTTGCCACGGTACACGCCATCGGTGAAGAGCTCAATCAGCGCAATGAGAAGATCACGGTGCTCATTACGGCGCTGTACATCTTTGGTTTGGGGTGAGTTCACCCGCTGCTGAATGTGTACATTACTAACTTCAGGATGGGACCATTCATCTTTGCTCCCATTTCCGAGCTTTGGGGTCGTCAGACAGCATACATTTCGTCTCAGGCGTTGTTCATCATCTTTTCGGCTGGTTGTGTGGGTGCTCAGAGGTAAGTGCTACTTACTGCTACATCCGCTGATGACAGCCTGCCTTCTTTGATTGTACTACGATTGTTGGTGACGTTCAAGACCTAGCTGACGACAGCTTTGCTGGTGTGTGCGGCTCCAGTGGTCCTTCTTTGGGCGTGGCGACTGTTGCGGATGTAAGGGATGATTCCTGATCTCACTGATGACAGGTGTTCCCACCTCAGAGCCGAGGAAGACCAATCTCATTGTATGCGATTGGACCACTGGTAAGTCCATTCACAATCCTGCGCTGATATGAAGCTCGGTCCCACTCTGGGCTCAATGCTTGGCTACTGGCTGCTGCTAGCTGGTTGGCGTTGGACCTTTGGCGTCATGGTCATTCTAGCATCTCTGAACCTTGTGGCCATGCTGTACTTCATGGAAGAGACTTACGCTCCGTGAGTTTGCAATTGCAGTTGCGCCCGCTGACTTCAGTGTCATCCAGCGCAAGATGATGTATCAAGCTACTCACCCATTGCCAACAGGCAGTTGGAGTCCTCGCAAGGCTTTAGCCAGCTTGAAGTGGATGAAAGCAATGGTCTCACGGGATGAAGCTCAGAATGCTTTTCAAAAGGCTTTCAGTCGACCTCCGCGCCTCTTGCTCGGCAACCCTGTTGCGCTTCTCTTCTCCCTGTACTACTCGTATATCTATGGTAAGTCTGGCAAGATAACACGCTGACATCAGCTCTTATCTACCTCTTTCTCGTTTCCATACCCCTGCTGTTCGGATCAGCGCCGTATAGCCGACCCTCGCTATTTACATACGGCTGGTCACAAGCAACACTTCCTCTTTCTTACCTGGGCCTGGGTCTCGGCTACTGCACCGCAGCCTTCTTGGCCGCTACCTATCAAGATCGAATCTACAAATTCCTTGTCGCGCGAAAAGCCAAGAAGATGGCTGGCACGGAGGAGAAGGTTCTGAGTCAGGATGAAGCTCAACGCGGAGAGCCCGAGTTCAGAGTTTGTTCTCTTTGGGTTGCGCTGAGCTGACCTTAGCTTGTCCTCACTCAGATTGGAATGGTTTTGCTACCCATTGGTCTTTTGATTTTCGCAAGTCGCAAGGTGAGAACTCGCTGATGTCAGGGTTGGACGGCGTATAGCGAAACGCACTGGATTGTTCCTATCATTGGAGGCTACATCACCGCTGTCGGTCTCATGATTGCCTTCAACTCTCTACAGACTTGGTTTGTGGAGTGCTTTTACCCGTATTCTGCGGCTGCCATGGCTGGCGCAACCTTTGTATGTCCATACTGCTGATCATTGTTGACGGAAGACACGGTCTCTTATTGGCGCCATATTACCTATCTTTGCAGGCGACATGTTCGTGGCTCTTGACTGGGGCCTGGGCGGGACGCTACTAGCTGGCGTCGCGCTCATTGCCGTGCCAGCTCCTGCGATTGTGAGTACATGATTTGCTTGTCCATACAGAGGCAGCGCTGACAGAGTCTAGATGTTCTTATACGGACGACAATATCGCGAGCGGTACAAATTCACTGGTTGACCTCATTGCATCACACGCACCGGACAGAGCGCTTCGTCCGGATCCATCGATGAACCCAGATGGCACCCCACCAACCTGCCACGATTGCTGCAAACACTCCAACAATAGCAGCTCCTATGTAGCCTGACTGATCATTCGCCTGCAATCAGCACTGTACCTGTATGTATCGAATACCTTTGCCCATGCGCGCCACCAGCTACCGGCCAGCCCGCCTCCGTTCGGGTCCTCTGCGGCTGCTTGGCATGAAGCGCATTTCTCTCCTATCAAGCCCAAGATGGTGATCAATGAGATGCTGCTGTTAGCAAAGTTGCTCCTGAGACCCACCTGAGTGCCACGACAATGGACATGACGGTGAGGATAATGGACAGCATGGATATGGTGTCGGCTTTGGTCTTTACGATTGAAGCTTCCTCTGTTCCTGGCGCTTTCGGAATGTCGGCTTCTGCCTCGACGTTGCCTTCAATAGCTAGCACAGACAACGTGTCGTGATGGACAGGCAAGGCAATCGCCTGCTCGGACTGGAACATTTGGAGCTTGCCATCCGCTGTGTCTCGACTTGGCTCTGCGTACGCATACAGCATCAAAACGGAGTCGAGCGAATCAACAAGAGACATGCCGGCTGTAAAGAGGAACTGTCTCTATCAGTGTTGAGAGCAGGGCGACACTTGCAGGTAGGATCACAATCTTGCCATGGCTGATGCCGGTCCCGTTTGTGCCTTTCTGAGCTATCGCAGAGACTGCGAGGAGCGCAATGGACGAAGCCGTGTCGAACCCTTTTGTAAGCTGAGTAATCGAATGAAGACTCACCAAAGCCGAAGAGAATCCCAACGGGATACATCTTCCATGGCCGGTCGACAGCGCGAAGCACAGGACCAATGATACGAACCATGAGGCCGCCGCCGTGGATTGTCTGACTTGTCGGCTCGAATGGGAGGCCAGCTGCGAGTCTTTGCTTCAGCTGTACGGATATCAGCGAAATCAGGATTTGGGCTTACACGACGTCGTTGCTTGATGGCGCCCACGAGAAAGTAGATGTTGATGCAAGCTATCAACAAGAGAAAAGACCCCGAAACGGCAGCGCCAACGATCCCGCCGACGTTCCCAACACCGTCGAGCTTGTTGGCGATATCGACGCTTGTATCAGCTTCTCATAAGATGGAGACCCACCTGATGGCAATGGCTACATTGACGACAATGACAATAGTAGAGTGCCCGAGGGAAAAGAACAATCCACAAGTGATCGGCAGCTTGCCGAGGCTAACGAGATGTCGAGTACTGTTGTCAATGGCGGAGATGTGGTCCGCATCAAGACCATGTCGAAGCCCGATCGTCTGCCATCAGCACGAGTCGTAGAGCGCGCTCACCCAGGCCAACAGCGCTGAACCTATCAATCCATTACGCTGACCGAAGGCAAGACCAGCTGCTATCCAGCAAACAGCATTGGCCAACAGCTCGGCGGCGAGGAGCAGTACACAACGCCCTAGTAGAGTCAATCTTGGGAGCCTGCTGAGCTGGCGGTGTGCCATTCGCAGCATTGCGCTGCAGATTTGGGTGCTCGAAAGTCTAACGTACATAAGATCAGCGGCCGCGGCAGTGCGGATCTTTGCCGACGCGATCGAAGTGCCACATGAAGATCTCGACGCGCAAAGAGACGCGCGCGTCACTCTAGCCACTGATCATTACATGCGCAATGCAAAAAGCCAGCTAGATTTTATATGCTGCTCTGCAAGATGCGCCACATGATGGGCTATGAGCGGAACTCATTTCGTTCAAAGCCTTTCCGTGTGAGAGATCGAAGCTAGTCGCCAAGTCGATGAGTACTAAAGTGCCACCAGCTGGGGGTCCATTCCGAGTGCAAGTGCAGTTGGGCAGCAAAGTACGATAGCACTTCTCATAGTCGAGGTCCTGCATTTGAGCCTTGTTTCGCGGGGTGAAACCGAGACCGCGTAGGCGTGCTGAAAGATACAGTCGGATGACGCGGTGTGATGCGAATTTGCGTACATGTTCCGTCCATGGACAAGGTGGACAAACTCGCAAACATACGAGGGTGAACCGTGCATGCCGGATTTTGCTTGTGTAAAGAATGCGGAGACGCATCCGTTATGAACATGCAGAAATCGAAACAACCCATGCCGTAACGACGCAACGATGCATCTCTTCTTCTCTTCACTCCCCTTTTTCAACCTCTAGCCTAACGCTTAAAGAGTACCGGAAGCAGCGATGGCGACCTTGGCCTTGGGCTTGCCCGAGTCGGAACCGAGACCCTCAATCTTCTGGACGAGGTCCTGGCCCTCGATAACCTCACCAAAGACAACGTGCTTGCCGTCCAACCACGACGTCTTGACGGTGGTGATGAAGAACTGGGAGCCGTTGGTGTTGGGGCCAGCGTTGGCCATGGAGAGGAGGAAGGGCTTGTCGTGACGGAGCTTGAAGTTCTCGTCGGCAAACTTGTTACCGTAGATCGACTTGCCGCCGGTACCGTTGTGAGCGGTAAAGTCACCACCCTAGGGATGTCAGGAAACGCTCTCAACGACGTGAACGACGTACTTGCAGCATGAACTGAGGGATGATTCCTGCAGGAATTTTTCAGTACGCATACAGAAGAGGAGAGACACTGGACGTACGGTGGAAGCCCGAACCGGCGTAACCAAAGCCCTTCTCGCCAGTGCAAAGAGCACGGAAGTTGTCGGCCGTCTTAGGGACGACGTCGTCGTAAAGCTTGAAGGTGATGCGACCAGCGGGTGCGCCCGAGATCTGGATGTCAAAGTAAACGTTGCTAGAAATCAGCGGGGAACGATCGGAAGCAGTTTGAACGAACGACATGGTTTTAGATGCTGTTGATAGGAAACGACGTGCGGCGGCCATGGGAAAGAGTCTTGGTGAGTATGAGCACTGACGGGCTTGAGGGGATGCTTACAGTGATATGCAGGTGATGGATATCGTTGGAAAGAAGAGAAGAGGGGCCAAGCTCCACCAAGTTCGACGGCGCACGGGGGGTTGAGAGGGTTGTCGGCGTTATCGGGAAAATGACGTCGCGGTCAGGAATTGGTGGCACTCCGGTGGCAGTGGCATTTTCATATTGATTCCTTGCATACGTGCGAAGGCAACATTTTTCTTTGATGAAGCTTTACCGATATGCGCATTTGCGAGTGAAAACACGCTTGCGACACGCTCACGAGGGCTCATTGTTCTTGTCTGTGCCCTGATGTCGAGCCTCGTTCTGCACCCCTTATTCTGCACCCCTTATTCTGCACATGCACAGGTTTCTTGGGGGGAACAGGACTGAAACTTTCGTTGGGGATACATTGGCGCGCTTGCAAGGCACATCATTGTACCAATTGAGCCTTTGCTCGCCATAAAGGGTCGACTTTAACAATCGCTCAAGCTCTGCTGCATTGACATACGATCGGAGACTGGTCAAGTCTAGGCTGTGAAAGCAGTCATGTGGGATAGCTAATAGCGGCATTGCGATTGTCTTGGAGGGATTGCTTTAGGATGAGGTGTACGCTGTCGAAGCCATCCGCCACACTCACCGCCTCTAGCATGACGTCGATGTTCGCGGACAAAGCAAAAGCAGTGCGCCTCGTGTTCTCCTCAAGACGCGCGGAAGCACTGCCAAACGGTCTCCTTTCCAACGACCACAATGTCGCGCTCTCTTTGTCTCTTACTCCTCGTAGGACTAGTGGCACTATCATTCACTCCAAAAGTAGCAGCTTTCGGTGCTGGTGAGCTGTTAAAAGTCTGTGCGGTGCGGTACTGACGTCAGGCAACATCCCTTCGTTCTCCTATCTTGAGGACAAGGCTTTCAGGCATGGCGATATCGAAGGTCAGTGGTCGATACTGACGGATCAGCAGACGGTGTTCTGCTGGAGCATCCGATGATCTGCAACTGACGTGTCAGATGTTATTGCTACGTTGTTCAAAGCTGTCGGCGGTGGCTTCCTTTCCCGCGGTACCAAGTTCACCCCGCTCGACGTCAAGAGAGTGAGTGAACGGGACACGACCATCGTGGAAAGAACGGCATAGCTGATGAAGCAGGTTTACTTTGGCAACTGGCTCCGGGATTACTCTCAAGCAGTCGACATTGCCGGTCTAAGCAAGGTTGACTTGCAAGTCATTCTCAATGTTGTCATGGCGCTTGGCTTCCTCGCTCATGGCTACGGTGAGGCCGCTCCACCCTGAGTTTGCCCAGCTGATTCCAGTCTCTGGCGAGTTTGAGGTCACCAAGGAACGTCTCGGATGCTACCTCCCCGTCGAGCACATTGACAACCCGTAAGTCTTATCTCACGTTCGCCCTTGACGATACAGCAAGGGCTATGGCGAAGGCCAGGACCCCAGGAGATACGACCCCCGTCTCCGTGGTCCCATTGATGACCGTGAACTCGAAGTCGATCCCCGCACAGCCATGAAGAACTACATTGCCAATGAAAACGGCAACTGGGACACTTCTTCCGCTCATGTCCGTCGCGTCTTAACGCAGTGCATCGATGCTGGTCGTCGTGCTCGTTCATCTGGTCGCGCTGAAGACGAGTACGAGGCTTTCCTCCTTCTCGGCAAGGCTCTCCACACTCTGTAAGTCGGGTGGCCGAAGGAAGCTGACAGTCAGGGAGGACTTTTCAGCCCACTCCAACTGGTGCGAACTCGCCCTGCTCTCGCTAGGCTACAACGGTGTCTTTGCCCACGTAGGCAACAACGTCCACGTTCGTGCACCCAATGGCAAAGACGTCCCCATCCTTGTCACCGGCACTTTTGGCGGCAACGATTTCATTCACTCTCTCATGGGTGAAGCAGGCGACCATCTTTCCCAAGCTTCCGTTTCAGACTTGAACAAGGCTATCGGGGATGCTCAGCGTGACCCCGCTGCGAACAACTCGACGCTTAGGAGCTTGATCTTCCAGCTTCCTGGTGGGGACTCGGATGGCTCGCTTTCCCGTGATATGGACAGCGTTGAGAGCATGCGCGCTGGTCAGTCTGGTGGAGCCGACCCTAACAACATGTCGCCGCAGGAGCTTTATGCTACCATGTGGAAGGTCTTGGTTTTCCGTGACAATGTCATGAAGAAGATCGAGGTGGGTTGCACGCGTCCGTGAAGTTCAGCTAACGAGCAGAACACGATTGACAAGATTCCTGGATTGGGCTCGCTCGTTGAAAAGATCACCAACTCGATCAACGTCTTTGTGTAAGTTGTTTAGTCCTCTTCAGTCTCTGACTCCAGCTTCACGACTCTCGAACCTTACCTCAAGCCCGTCCTCTCGCAGGCTACCAACGCCCTCCGGACGGGCTCTCAAGCCGTCATTGACTCTCACGACCAATACGAAGTCTTCAACGACCCCAACGCTTCCGACCCCACCCACTCTTTCCTCTCCAAAGATCACTTTGCGCTCATCCTTAACGAGCCCGCCGGCCAGATCGCCAAGATCATTGTCGAATACACTGTCCTTCGCGTCGTCAAAGCCTGGGACGACAACTCGATCGCTCCTCAGCAGATTACCGAAGATGTCGTTCAGTGCATGTTCCATCCTGATTTCGGAAACGGTCGCTCGGAGATTCAGAGCAAGATGCTTCAGCATATGAGGACTTGGATCGAGTCTACGGGTAGGGACAAGCAGGAGATTTTAAGGCGTTTGGGCAAGGAGGCCGTTAGGTCGGGTGGAAACAAGCGCATTGGTGATACTTCGACTGATACCGGTCACTCGCACGGCTCGCTTCCTGCGGGTGGTCTTCAAGGTGCTTTGGCACAGCACAACATTCACGTTGTAAGTACAATGTCATTGCGCATGCACTGCTAATGTCACTTAGCCCGGCGCTAGCATCCTCAATGCAGGTCAGGACTTGATGGCTGGCAAACTTCCCGGTCAGCCTGGCTTTGGCAGCGGTGGTCCTCAGGCCTGGCGAAGTAACGATGAGCCTGCGCAGCACTCGTATCAGCAGCAGCAGCAAGGCCATTCACCGTACCAGTCTCACCAAGAGCCTCAGTATCAGCAGCAACACCAGCAGCCCCAATACCAGCAGCAGCACCAGCAGCCGCAGTACCAGCAGCACCAGTCGTACGAGGCTCCTCAGCAGCAGTACGATGCTCCCCAGCAGCACTACAATGCACCTCAGCAGTCGTACCAGGCGCCGCAGCATCACTCGGGCAACGACTACCCCGGTGCAGGCCGCCACCAGAATGACGGCGATGACTACCCTGGCGCAAGTCGTCACCGCGACCGCGGTATGCCCTCGGGCGGAGGCGGCGACGACTACAACCAGCATCAGGCGCCTGCCTTCCCCGATCACAGTGGCGGCTACGGTGGTCCTCCCCCGCCCGGTCCTCCCGGCGGCTGGGACAACAACGACCAGGGTCCCCCTCCTTTCCCTGGCGGCGGTCACCACGGCAACCACGGTCAAGGTCAAGGTGGCTACGGCGGCGGAGGCTACAATAACTACTAGGCTCATGTAGATAGAAGTTTCACAGTGACGAGCGATGAAGATTATGTGTGACGTGGAACTTTTGAGGATATTGCGGGGTCGCGTCTGAAGGCTGCGTCCAAGCTTAAGGAAGCTGAGCAGCAACTACCATGAAGCTGAGATCAGCCTGGCTATGGCTTCTGCCTCTTGCCAGTGCAGCTTCTCCGCCGTTGAGCATTTGGCTCAAGTCTAGCTGGCCTGCACCATCGATTCTACTCGAGGTTCTGTGAGTGACGCTAGATGCGTAGCTGACATGTAGTGAAACGGCATATGCAGAGGATCCTGCCAGCTACTTTCCTATCCTGACGCTCTTGACAACACATCTGTCATCATGGCCAGAAGACGCGACGCCTGAATCCCTGCTAGCAGCTTCACTAGACCTCATCGCTTCTCACGGACAACTTGCCGCTCCTGGAGCTCTAGCGACTTTCAAGCAAGCTCTGGCTCTGCACGTTGCCGCTCCAAAGATCGAGGCGTTCTTCCGATACTATGAGACGGCTGTAGATGAACAGGCTTTGGGTGTGCAAAAGTGTGGAAGTTGGGTCGAGTGGAGAGGTCGAGGTTTCTGTGCTGTACCGGATCTCAAGCGGGACATTGAGCGTGCATTGGAGGGAACGCTACCTTTGACGTGAGTGTCTTGGTCAGTATTGAGCTGACCGAAGGTTTACTACGCCAAAGATCCTTGCTTTCGACCACATCTTTCCATCCGTGGCCCCAAAATCCATGGCCGTCCTGTACTTGGACATCCAAGCAACAGAATCGTCGCCTTTACTCAATTACCTCAATCAGCACGCAGCATCAGACTCCTCGTTTCAGTACGTCGTGAGATACCGTCCAAGAGCTGGTCGCGCAGGCGACGATGCGAGGTATCACTCTTTCAGTGGCTTTGGTGCGGAGATGGTGTTGAAGAAGATGGATTATCTTGCGGTGGACGACAGAGACTTCAGTTCGTGTTTGGTGGTGCTATGACTGATCTTTTTAGCCGGTCGCTCCATTCAAGGCTCCAAAGAGACGACTCAAGCTCGCTCAGGCCTTTTCGAGAGCCAGCTAGGGTCTGACCCTTGGTCAGAGACTCTGACTCCTATCAAGGATGACGAGCTAACTGGTGAGTGCAGGAAGCTGTGGTAGCTGACGTCAGATCTGGGCTTGCAGGCGACAACTTTGATCATGGGCGCAGAGTCACCTCTCAAAGGTCTCAAAGAACTCTCACAAAACTTCCCACGCTACTCTGCTGCACTTGCTCGCAAGGTCACAGTTGATCTCAAAGTCGCCGATGAGGTAGAGCGTAACGCGAACTACGGCGGCAAGGTGCCGAAAGGGGTCTGGCTGAATGGACGAGCTCTGAAGGAGAATGAGCTGACGGTCTTTGGGTGAGTAGAATGAAACGCAGAACTGATGAAAGCTTTCTTGAGCAGATTCGCGTCGAGAGGAGCCGGATACTTTCGCTTGTCTCTCTCGGTCTGACGCCCAAGCAAGCATACGAGCTTCTTTCGAGCTCAGAGATCGGCCAGGAGCAGACGGAGGCTGAGCCCGTCGAGGGTCTCGTCGATGCCAGTGATCGTCCCGAAGGCGATAATGTAATCGTTTGGTGGAACGATATTGAGAAGGACAAGAGGTGAGCGCGTTTTCTTGGACTTGCTGATATCAGATACTCAACATGGTCGGACAACCCGCTGGGCGTAAGTGCGCCTCGTGAACCCGTTCTGATGTAAGTTCTTGCGCCCGACATACCCTGGGCAGTTTCACAATGTCCGCTTGAACGTCTTCAACCTCGTCTTTGTGCTTGATCTGTCTCAATCGACGGCGCTGGAAATTGTCGCTGGACCCATCAGTCAGTTGATTCAGCGGGGTATCCCTTTCCGGTTTGGCATTGTACCCATGCTTGGAGAGGAGGATGATATAGGTGGGTCGACCTGACTGTCTATACTGACGGAAGCCACGAAGATGGCAAGATTGTTCCTGTACGCCACGAGGGTGTTCGGTCGTGGCCGGACGAAGGAGCTGCTTGAGAACGTAAGTGACCTGCAGTTCATTATTGACGAGCAGATTGCGGCAGAGACACCAAGCTCCATCACGAAGCCTGGAACTGTCTCATTAGAGACGATGAGGCGACTGTACGAGCTTCACGCCGCGGATCTGCCGAAGAAGAAGTCTCCCTCGCCTTTCGACGATGTCGTGGCGGGCACGGCCGAGGTTCAGCTGCAGGAACAGATACAATCCATCCAGCTTTACACTAATCGCATCGCCGCAACGCAGAAAGAGTCGGCATCTGGACATCTCTTCATCAACGGCAAACATGTTCCTCTGGGCGGGGTGAGTCAAGGCCAAAAGCGTTACTGACATGCAGCATTGGACAGCCATCGTTCAGTCGGAAGTCAGCAGTCAGCTGGGCTACCTTCAGGAGCAGGTGCGTGACAGGCGAAGCTCAGCTGACGTTAGCTTCACACTCGCGGTCCTTCCGAAAACTTGCAAACGTTCTTTTACGACCTGCCAGCTACCTCCATGCGACGCAGCAAGATTGTCGTACCAGGTACCGGCACGGAGAAGCTCCGCATGATCAGCCTACCTGAGGCCTTCGCCGGTGTCAAGAACAACAGATTGGCTACGAGTTTTGTCTATCCGGACACTCAGGCTGGAACTCCGTTGTCTACACTGATTGTGGGCGATCTTGATTCCTCCGAGGGTGCATACGTACTGAAGGAAGCTCTCAAGCACCTACAGGTGAGTTTTATGCACTGTGAAAGCTCATCACAAGTCTCCTGAATGCTCCTCTCGCCTTGGCTTCGTGCATGTGCCTGGCCGCGGTGACGGTTTAACGTCAAGTTTCGGACTATCGACCCTGCTTTATCAGCTCATTGCGACAGGAGCAATCGAGCGCGTAAACCCGAGGGAGCTTCTACTTCTTGTACAAGAGTTGGAACACGTTGGCACCAACGTCGACGAGGCTGGCGTCATTCATGCGGAAGTTGAGACAACCGAGACACCCTTGAATGCATTCACCGCCACTGGCTGGTCTGCGACTGATACAGCCGCGGCGGCAACCTTTTGGGAGGACGGCTACCGCATTGCAGAATCCATGGGACTTGACCAGTCGGTCATCAGTGTTGTCATGAATGGAAGGGTGAGTGGTTTAGAGATTCCTTGCTGACATTAGGTGATCTCTCCCGTATCATCGGCGAACATCGCTATGGGCGACTTTGATGCACTGGAGAGCTACGAGCTCAAGAAGCGCGTTCGGCCAGTCATTGCTGAGCTCTCTGGTCTGTACTCGGATTTGCAAGCTTTCGATAGGTACGCGACTCTTGCAACTGCGCTGATTCCAGACCCACTTTGTCAACCTTGATCTCATCTGTTTCATCCGTCATCGCGTCTGCGTACATGCCTACCGACGAGGAAGGCATCTTTAGCCCGCCACCAGCCTCGCGCCACCGTCACACCGAGCTGCTGGCATCTGATTACTCGTAAGATCTTTGCGCGTCCGAGCTAACGCCAGGTCCTTCCACTTGGGCGCATCGAACGAAACGGCTCTGGTCCACCTGGTGGCGTCATTCAATCCGTTGTCAGAGAGAGCGCAGTCATGGTCGAGTCTTTTCGAGGTGAATGAGCTTTCAAGTGTTGCGCTGACAGTAGATGGCTGCCAAGCTGGACGGCGTCTCGGTTAAGATTCATCTGATACCGGACCTAGTCGTTACAGACATGCCACTGAAACGCTTCTACCGCTACGAGATACCGACCGAGATCACATTTGATATCGATGGGTGAGTGCAATACTGATCAATGCTGAAATTAGCTACGAGAGCCCCCATGGCTTCCACTTCCAAGACCTGCCAGACACGCCAATCTTCACTCTCGGTCTTGACACTCCGCCAGCATGGCTCGTGAGCCCGAAAGACTCACTGCACGACCTGGACAATCTGCGCCTCCGGAACATTGTAGACAAGGTCGGGACTGCGCCTATAGACGTCACCTTTGAGCTCAAGCAGCTTGTGATCGAAGGGCACGCGCGGGAAGGTGGCAATGTTCCCCCTCGAGGCCTCCAGCTTCAGCTCTCCATTGGTGAAGGGCCAGCATTGGCCGATACTCAAGTCGTCGCCAATCTCGGCTATTTCCAATTCAAGGCCGATCCAGGTGTCGTCCAGCTCAGCATCCGTGAAGGCCGCGGTCGAGAAGTCTACGAGCTTGAGAGTGTTGGGAGCATGGGGTGGGATAGTCCGACTGTGAACGTGACGGGTGCAGATGTGGCTGTAACTTCATTCTCTGGCGCAACCATCTACCCTCGCTTCGTGCGACGACCTGGGATGGACGCTGTCGATGTTTTGGTAGAGGAGCCTAAGAAGTCGACCAAGACTGGGATCGCGCTGATGGATAACGTGCTTGATCGGTGAGTGACATGGAAACATCCCGCTGATGTTAGTGTGACCTCCTTCTTTGGCAGGCCTGCACTTGTCAGGAAGCAAGCCGACATCAACATCTTTACTGTCGCCTCTGGCTTGCTATACGAGGTACGTCAACTGTAGTACTGCGTTACTAACGCCAGCGCTTTGCCTCCATTATGATCCTGAGCGTCATGAAGCACACCAAGAGCACCGTCAAGTTCTGGTTCATCGTGAGTCCACCATTCTCTGAAGCTATACTGATAGCAGGAAAACTTCCTTTCACCGTCATTCCTTGAATTCATCCCATACCTCGCCGAGGAATACGGCTTTGAATACGAGTTGATCACATACAAGTGGCCAAGCTGGCTCCGTGCGCAGACAGAGAAACAGCGGATCATCTGGGCGTACAAGATCCTGTTCCTTGACGTGCTGTTCCCTATGGATCTCGACAAGGTCATCTTTGTCGACGCTGGTACGTTGAATACAGCTCCCACGCGCTGACAGTAGATCAAATCGTGCGAACGGACATGAAGGAGCTCGTGGATCTCGATCTCCGAGGTCATGTTTACGGCTACGCGCCTATGGGCGATGACAAGCACGAGATGGAGGGATTCAGATTTTGGAAGACTGGGTATTGGGCACAGGCCTTGCGTGGCAAGCCTTACCACATCAGCGCGCTCTATGTCGTCGACTTGAAACGATTCCGCCAAACTGCGGCTGGGGTGAGTTTTGCGAATCATGGATCTGGCTGACAGACAGGACCGTCTGAGAGGGACATATCAGGCGCTTTCAGCTGATCCTGGATCTCTTGCGAACCTTGATCAGGATCTGCCGAACAGTATGCAGGATCAAATCCCGATCTTTACGCTTGATCAGAGCTGGCTTTGGTGTGAGACTTGGTGCAGCCAGGAAAGCCTCTCGCGAGCAAAGACGAGTGAGTGCACTTTGCAGAGAAAGCGTTGACACGCAGTCGACCTGTGCCAAAACCCCTTGACCAAGCAGCCAAAGCTAGAGCGTGCACGACAGATTCCAGAATGGGAAGTGTACGATGCGGAGATTGCTTCGTTTGCGCGACGGTTGCGCGCCCCTGGCGGTCCGCTTGAACCGGCCCTAGAGGACCAAGCATTGGTAGTGGACGTCGTTGCGGAAGAGCAGGAGAAAATCGAAGCTAGCCAAGCCAAAGATGAGCTGTAGATAGACAATTACATGATGAAAAAGAACCGTCGCCTAGCTATTGCCACTTTGACTTTGCGTTGTGTGCGTTCGTTCGGCTTTGGGCGGAGTCAGTCAGGAATGACGGAGACCGTTTTTGCTTCCGTCGCAGGGTCAGTTTAAAGCTCAGCTGGCATCTTGAACGTACTGGCTGATTTATTTTAACAATTTAGTATGCTTAGAACACCAGCGAGATCAGTAGTAGCAGCAGCGAGGACGGCGGGTGTGAGACGTGTAGCGGCGCGCAGTTTTGCTGTGTTGGCCAAGCCTCAACGGGCGTGAGTTTGGAGGTCAAAGGTTCTCTGTGAGGCTGACCTTTTAGGACCAAGACTCTGCCTGCTATCGCTGTTACTCGCTCGTCATTCCACTCTTCCTCTCTCTTGAAAGGTATGTCTAGTGCACTGTTCTCGCGCTGACGTTAAGCCGAGACTGTCAAGGTCCCTCAGATGGTTTGTGGTTCTTAACAGCTCGTGTGCTAACGTCCAGGCCGAGTCCATTACGGAAGGTACATTGAAGCAATGGAGCAAACAAGTTGGCGACTTTGTCAACCAGGACGAGGAGATTGCGACCATTGAGACGGACAAGGTATGCAAGGTCAACGTCACCGCGCTTTGCGCTGACAGTGCAGATTGACGTCTCCGTCAACGCCCCAATGTCCGGCACTATTACCGAGCTTTTGGCTGCCGAGGAGGACACTGTTGCTGTCGGCCAAGATTTGCTCAAGATTGAGCCTGGAGAGGGTGGCTCTAGCTCTGGGGAATCCAAGCCTGAGGCGACGTCGGAGCCCAAGAAGCCAGAGGAGGGCAAGCGCGATGATGCGGCTCCTGCAGCCAAGAAGGAGCGTGCGGATGAGGCGACGGAGAAGCGTCTGGATGAAAAGGCGCCGAAGATGAGTGCGCCTGAAGAGAGCAAGCCTGCGCCCAAGAAGGAGGCTGCTGCTCCGGCTCCCAAGAAGGAAGCGCCAAAGAAGGAGGCACCCAAGAAGCAAGAAAAGGTTGCTGGTGCTCGTGGCGAGACCAGAGTCAAGATGTCTCGTATGCGTCAAACGATCGCAACTCGTCTCAAGCAGTCTCAAAACACTGCTGCGAGCTTGACGACGTTCAACGAGATTGACATGTCGTCACTCATGGACTTCCGCAAACTCTACAAAGACGGCGTGATGAAGAACGAAGGCGTCAAGCTTGGCTTCATGTCGGCCTTTGCCAAGGCGGCGTGTCTCGCGTTGAAAGAGATCCCAGCTGCCAACGCTTCAATCGAGGGCAACGAGATTGTCTACCGTGACTATGTCGACCTCAGTGTTGCTGTCGCGACGCCCAAGGGTCTTGTGACGCCTATTGTGCGTAATGCGGAGAGCATGGGTCTGGTGGAGATTGAGCAGGCGATTGCTGAGCTTGGTCGTCGCGCACGTGACAACCAGCTGGGTCTGGAGGACATGGCGGGTGGTAGCTTTACCATCTCCAATGGTGGTGTCTTCGGTTCGCTCTACGGTACACCAATGTGAGCTGACCTCTTGCGCAAGTCATCAGCTGACAAGCAGCCTCAACCTTCCCCAAGCCGCCGTCCTCGGCATGCACTCTATCAAAGAGAAGCCAGTCGTCGTCAACGGTCAGATTGTCATTCGTCCCATCATGGTCGTCGCTCTCACCTACGACCACAGACTACTCGACGGTCGCGAGGGTGTAACTTTCCTTGTCCGTATCAAAGAGTACATTGAAGACCCCCGGAGAATGCTCCTCCCCTCCCCCGTCTAAGCTGTACGCGTACAGTCGATGCATTTCCTTTCATAGTATTGGTTTTTGTCGCGACTTGAAAATTGTGAATGTGACATCATGCTTGAATTAGGATTTCGCTTGGTTCAGGGTTTACCTCGAAACAAGGTCAACAACACACGCGACAAGTTTTGCAGTTTGTGTTTCGAAGAGCAGTCGTGGACCGCACGCTAGAGAAATCAGCAGGTCAAGATCGTGTGCAGAGTCTGGACATCAAGCAAGTACAAGTGACCATCTCACAGAAACGCTAAAGGGCGGTCTGTGCGCGTCTTGGACGGTATGTCGGTGTAAGTTGAAACACGCGCTATGAGCTCTACTAATGAGTCAGATCTCAAAAAGATGCTACCTCGGCCTCGACGCAGTCGTTTGTAGCGGCCTTGGTCCTCAATATTGCTATCGGCGGTGCTGAAATCGCCGCTTGGCTGGTCCTGCGCTCCTATTTGCGAGCAATGTACGTCAACTCAACTGGGCGCTGAGGCTGATGATTTAGTTATGAGCCTCGTACATATGTGCCAGTCAAGGACAGGCAAGCCGCTGTTCTGTCGAAGAACCTAGTCATGGGTTTATGGAAGATCCTTCGAGGTAGGTTCACCCCATGGCTCCATCTGACAATCAGCCGACCCAGGCGATATCCTCGCCAAGAACGGTGTCGACGCCTATGTCTTTGTCCGATTTTTCAGGCTCATGGCTGAGCTCTTTCTTCCTATCTGGATCCTCTCGTGGATCATCCTCCTTCCCATTGACGCAGCCAACACTGGCGTAGATGGCAAAGATGCCTTGGATCGTTACACATTCGGCAATGTTGGCAAAAGACATCAGTCGAGATACTGGGCTCACTGCATTTTGGCGTATGCTTTCTCTTGTACGTGTCACTCGTGGGGTCAGAGACTGACGGAATAGTCTGGAGCATCTACCTCTTTCGTCGCGAAATGCGCATGTGGCTTACGATTCGACAAAGGCATCTGATTGATCCTGAACACTCGAAGCTTGCTCAAGCCCGGACTGTTTTGTTTACGGGCGTACCGAAGAGCTATCTGGATGAAGACAAGCTCAAACAACTCTTTTCGCATCTGCCCGGTGGCATCGAACAAGTCTGGCTGAACAGGTGAGTGCAGCTCAAAGCTGCGACTGATGAAAGACACCTCAAAGAGATGCCTGAACTGCACGATGCTCGTCTGCAGGCATCAGCCCGGCTCGAGTCTGCCGAAGTCAACATGATCAAAATGGCGTACAAGACAAAGAAGCAACGCGAGGCCGTCTTTGAAAAGTACACCAAGAAGAACAAACCCATCCCTGAGGCTTTGACAGGTCCCATCAACCCTCAGCTTCTTTCTGCTGAAGACGGCATGGCAGACCCCAAGTCTCTTCCTCTGGCCGATCAACTCGTTCCTCGGAAGAAGCGCCCGACAATGCGGCTCAAGCCTACGTGGGCACCGTTCGGTCTCGGCTGGCTTGGGATCGGCGAAAAAGTCGATACTATTGATTGGGCGCGCGCAGAGATTACGAGGACCACTGAGGAGCTTGAAAAGGCCAGGATTCAACTTGAAAAGGATATTAACATGCCTGGTGTCGGAGACGACGAAGTCTACCCGCCTCTCAACTCGGCATTCATCCTCTTCAACCAGCAGATCGCAGCACATATGGCTGCTCAGTCGTTGACACACCACGAGCCTTATCGTATGGCTGGTCGGTATATCGAGATGGCGCCCGCCAACGTCATCTGGAGTAATCTTGGTCTCAACCCGTACGAAGCCAACGTCCGTCGGGCCATCTCGTACGCTGTTACCGGGGGCATGATCATTCTCTGGGCCTTCCCCGGTTCGTCTCTGTCATTCGTCAGTGATGCTGACTTGCAGTCGCCTTTGTCGGTCTCGTGTCCAACGTGTCGACCCTCTGCAACAAGTATACGTGGCTCCAGTGGATCTGCGAATTGCCAGATGCAGTTCAAGGTATCATTCAGGGTGGTGAGTGACTTATTAGGATCAAAGCAGCTATTGACTTGACAGTCTTGCCTCCTATCCTACTCGCGCTGCTTATGATGATTCTGCCAATGTTGCTGAGAAGTAGGTCCAACGTGAAGCCCAGCTGACAGCAGTGCTCGCGTCTTTCGAGGGTATCCCAAGTCGCACAGGTGTCGAGCTATCTCTCATGACCCGCTACTTCCTCTTCCTCGTCATCCACACTTTCTTGATCGTCACTCTTGCATCAGGTCTCATCTCCTCTATCAAGCCCATCGCCGAGAACCCAGCATCTGTGGCAACAATTCTGGCGACGCAGCTGCCTATGGCTTCTACATTCTTCCTAACCTACATCTTCTTGCAGTTTGTCGGTCTTGCCGGAAACTTGTTGCAGATCATCCCTCTTGCGATCTACTATGTCAAGATCATCCTGCTTGGTGGGTCGCCGAGGAGCATGTACAGCAGCAAGTATAGTCTGCGTACGCCAGACTGGGGAACGATGTTCCCTTCAGCCACTATTATCGGTGTCATAGGTGAGTCAAGCCCGTCGAGCCAGCTAACGACAGTCATGTCCTACTCGATCATCTCGCCCGTCATTAACGGTTTCGGAATGGCCTACTTTGTATTTGGCTACTTTACCTGGAAGTACCTGTTCATCTGGGTCATGGACCAGCCGGCCGAGAGCGACACTGGCGGCTCGTTCTTCCCGAAAGCCATCAATCACTTGTTTGTTGCTCTTTACATTCAAGAGATCTGCCTTTGTGCGCTGTTCTTCTTGGCTAGAGATATCAACGGCGAAGCAAAGTCGATCCCTCAAGGCGCTTTGATGGTTGTTTTGATCGTCTTTACTGTAAGTTTCGAGCTGCGACGAAGATGCTCATGTACAGGCTGCCAACCATTATGTCCTCAACAACTCGTACGGGCCGTTGGTGCACTCTTTGCCCATCTCGCTAGCGCACTTGTCATATGGCATGCCAAAAGAAGAGGGCCACGAGGGCAGTCAGATTGGTGACGACGAAGACGTTCCTGCTGCGGGTCACGACAACTCTTCCAATGAGCACCTGACGCCAACTCCTCCGGGCGAGCGTCCCTCGCATGACGACAGTACTTCGTCGACCGAGGCCGGCCATGCAAAGGTCACTACAACCAAGTCGGCTGCTTCTGATGCGCGCGATACTGTCGAGATGAGCAACATGTCGGAGAAGCGTGAGCGGCAGCAGGCAGAGGAGGCGCAAGCAGAAGATGAAGCCAAGACGGAAGCAGACTTTGCCAAGCCTGGTGGTCGAGGTGCCCGTCGTGCGAAGCGTGATGACGGTGCGGATCTCAAGGCGTTCCTGCATCCTGCGACGAAGGATCCTCAGCGTATCCTGTGGTTGCCTCGCGATGGGCTTGGCCTTGCGGACGTTCAAGTCGCCGACAATGCTACTGCTGGTGTGCAGTCGACCACCCGCAACGCTATCTTTACCGCTGATGTACGTTTGCCTGTGATGTCGTGAGCTGACTTTACAGGGCAAGATCGAGATCTCTTCATTCCCCCCCAACGAGTTTTGATTATTCCAGGTTCTCCTTCGTTCCGATACACGCGTATAGATCTTAATGACGACTTTAGTATGATTTCACGATGCATCTAGTGCTATACAACAACAGTCCAATACGTATCACCGGCTGTAGGGGCTAGCCCGCACACATTTCCCACCTGCAATTTTCCCGATAATCTGACCGTTGGGACCTCGGACATTGACATCTCCTCCTCTGCGAATGTGTTGGGCGATTTTAGGGCTTACGACGATCATGCGTTGGGTGATTAATGGGACGGATAGACGGTCATCTTGCGAGAAAGGTCGGCGTAGACTGCATGATCAGTTGCGGCTCTTGTTGAGGTCTGGACACGTACGAGTTGGTGACTTGTTCTGCTCGGGGTGTCTCGGGAGTGTCATAAGCAAGCTGCCGAGATGACTGACATGTCAGCACGGACCTCGTTGTATCCATGTCACTTACAGAATCGAGATATAGTTTGGTGATAGGCGGTAACCGCATGGACTCTTTGTCTTCGTCATCAGAGACGTCAGAGACGAAGGAGGAGAACGAAGACTGTCGGGAGGCTTTGGGACGAGGTAGTACAATGTAGGGATGTGTCGAAGGAGAAGAAGTGACGAAAGAAGTGGGAGAAGAGGAACGAGAGACGGAGCGAGAAGAGGAGCGGGAGAGAGAAGGAGTGCGGGAAAGAGTGTCGTAGTTGAACATGGTGGTCGAGGTCAATTGCGAGGTTTACAGATGAAGAACCGATATCCGAGGGGATGAGAGTAGGTACACCAAGAACGACGGTGTTATAGGCAATCAGATCAATGAAAGCTTTTGACAAATTACGCCCCCTTGTGCTGATCATTGACAAGTGAGCGAGTGAGCAATGGATCGCCATCTGACAGGTGCCTGACAATCATGATGTGCACCATTGTTCAGCAGTCGTTTCAGTCTGTCAGTCTCATTGTCAATAATAGGGGGTGAGTGAGTGACATGTCATCTGTTAATAAAAGAGCAAGCGCGTTGGTTATTGTGCTTGATTGTGATCAGACCCGCACGGATTAACATGACCCTGAGAGAATAATAGAATCCCAAAAACAAAGGACAAAGCGCGCTTGGACCGAAGCTTAGGACAGTGGGCGACAAAGTGCCACAATGAGTAATACTTTTGATTATCTTTGCATTTTGTAATCAGATCACGTGAACGATAAATGTCATGTTTGGTTTCGTGTACAATTGTCGAGACATCTTCGAAAACTAAAGGCGACAAGAGACTAATTGTAAAGAGATTCCGAGTACAAAGATAGTCTTTTTTGAACAACCAGGCCACATCTCCCGCAATAACGAATACAAATGGTTGAACACAACGCTGGTGTGCTGCAAGCCTCGACAGGTGTCGCTGCACTTGACAAGATTAGCATTGTACGCTACAAATGATGTAAAGGGGTAGACTAACATCGCAGCTGGATGGTGCCGCAGCAGACAACTCGGCCTGTACATTCTGCTTGGGCTATGAGGACCACACTCTTGGAAATGCTCTGCGATGGATCATCATGAAAGAGTGAGCAGACGAGTGCTCCGCGTGCTGACTTGCAGTCCAGATGTCGAGTTTTGCGGATACAGGTATGCTCATCATGACAAACAGCACCATCTACGATGCTTATCTCTAGCGCTCCTCATCCGTCAGAACCCAAGATTCACATCCGCATTCAGATGTATGGTGAGTAGCGTCCGAGCGTGCAGCGGACCAATCTAACTTGCCAGACAACAAGTCCGCCGTGACCTGCCTTTTCAAGGCTCTTGCCAATCTGCGAGATCTTTTGACGACCGTCAAGGCGAGCTACAGCAACGCAATGAGGTTAGAACACTGCCGCACACGAAGCTGACAAACGAGGTCCGCCCCAGACGTCTTTGAGGAAGACATCAACGTCAAACAGAACGTGGCCAACATTATCGAGCACAGGAATCAGAATGCGGCGGTCCCGATGGAGCAATAGACGCAAAATTTGTATCATTATATGTACGATAGCTGATTTGACCCGAGCATTCGCTCTTGCCTCCGCCTCAAAAAGACGATGAGCAATCCAGCACCTGGGATTCAGATTTGTTGGTTGGTAAGTGAGACTTACATGCAGTAGGCCTCCATTGATCAAGCGGTTCTTGAAGATGACGGTCGCATTAACAGACCCGTTCGTGAGTTAGTCGCTATTGCCATGTGATCACTCGTCCATTCGCCGCACTCGCCGTGACTGACGACGCATTGAGCACGAATGGGCGGTCTTTCACGAGGGGTGAGTCTATGAAAGGCACGAGCCCATCATTGCTGAGCTGAAGGGCAGCCTGGAGCGCGGCGGAAGGTAGCAAGAAGAGCGTAAAATCTCAAGGTGAGTTCCAGGTGGGTTGTGCTTCCGACAATTGCCTTGGTATGTGTTCAGTTGCGCAATGAAGGGCAGTGGCGCTTCCACTTGAGACCACTCTGAGATAATTGAAGACGCAATTGAAGTCTCGTTCAACCAGGTCGGCAGCGTCTGCGCGTCAGGCGGCTTGCTCTGCAGGCCACTTAGCAACGCGTGTTGACTGTCGGGTCTCTGAGATGCGACGCGCGAAGCAGTCAAGGCGAACATGGGCGGTGACGTGACAAGCTTTGAGCTGTGGTCCGATGAGGAGGCGTTCACGTAGTAGATACATGCAAAGCTACTCGACACTGCGCTTGGAGTCATCACGGAGAATCTCGTTCAATCGAGTGCGCTGCTCGCAGTTTTCTAATGTCAGTTCGATCATATACGTATGTGACATACCAAACGAGAACGACTTGGCAAGTTCATCCAGCTCTTCGAAAGATTTGCCTTCAAAGTAGGCAGCCCATTCGTGAACAAGCTCTTCGGACAACAAGATGTTGCGGACGAGACGAGCAATCTTTGTTGAGGGAGACCACGTCTTGGGGTAGCGAGCGTTGATGCTGGGCACGTTGTCTGTGAACCACTTTTCGAGAGGGTCAAAGATGTCACGGACGACGGTATCGTCGACTCCCCACTCGTCGGCTGCCAAGCGCTTCTTCTTATCGAGGAAAGGTTTCAAGAGCTTGATGTAAGGAGTATCTTGCTTGACATAGACCATGCCTTGAAAGCCAATGTCTATTGTCAGCTTTGGTTAAAGCGGTGGACAAACCCTTGTATAGCCAAATGGACCAACTGGCTTTGACTTTGTCGTAGACCTCGAGCTGGTCTTGAAGGACCTGATAGCGAGACTCGTTGATAGCTTCCCAGTCGGCGATGCCATCCTCGGCGTTCTGGTAAACGGGTCCGAACTCGCCATCTGAGATTAGTCGCCACTCGCATCCCTCCTACAACGCACTCCAGATAGGCCCCTGAGCGTGAGTCAGCACTGGGAATAGGACGACGAGTAACTCACATTATTACTGCGCATGTATTCAACCTTGCGATCAAAGCTGCGCTGAATCGACGCCTTTTGTTCTTTCGAGCCCTGCTACATGAGTGACGTCCTATCCGTACCGTAAACACATACAGTGTACGGCTGAGGGGGGTTCGGGAAGCCGAATCTACCCGTCAGTTCTACTGGGCGGTGAATGGAACGCACTTGGAGTAGTCGTGGCACGCATAGACACAGTTCGGTAGAGGCTCCTTGAAGTGACTGAAGTCGGCTCCAAAAGTGCTGGGATATCAGACACGGGATCGACTTCATGCGCCTCTGTCACTCACTTGCCGCTGTCAAGGTCAGCACGTAGTGACTTTGGACTCGTTGACTCACTCTAAGAACAGAATGTGGATTGGGTCCACCGCGCGAATGGCCTTCTCCACGCGCACATAGAAATCGATCAGACGCGTATGCTTTTCGTCTGTGGGCTCATTCAAGGGGTTGTAGCCTGCGACCCAAGTATTACCCTTGTAGTGCTAATGTCGTTAGCTGCTGCTCCACTGTCTTTCATGAGTGCACAAACCTCGGCTAGGTGCTCCCAGATCTTGACGGTACGGTCTTGAAAGTCTTTGTGCTCCCAAACTAGTTGTCAGCCGCTGCGTCCTTTCTCCAGACGTACAGAGGGCTTGATGGTTTCCTGCATCTGCGTGCCAATCAATGTTCTGACCTCCTGGAGCGGCGTGGAGGTCGATGACAGTGTAGATGTTATACTTGGCGCACAGATCAATGACACGGTCCAGATGCTTGAGTCCTTCTTTCTTGAATACGCCGGGGTTCATGTCATCCTCGAAATGCCTGTAGTTGACCTAAAGACATGAGCGTCTGCTACAGGCTCGACCAAGAGAAGAGCTCACAGGCAAGCGAATACAGTTCAGTCCCAGAGATGCAAAGCACTCTGCATCCTTCTCCGTGAAAAAGTACTCCAAGAACTGACAGTCAATCACGATGGAGTCAACTTGTAAACTCACCTTGTCAAAGAAATACTCGTATTTCTCGTCACCCAGCAGGTCTTTCAACGCCTGTCGGATTTGGTGTTCATGTGAAGGGTACCCTGTGATGAAATTCTCCATATTCATCCATCCACCAAGACCAGCACCCTTAAGGACGATGGGCTTGCCATGGAGGGTAACGTGCGCGCCCTCGACTTTGAGGTAGTTGGAGTTGTCGACTGTCATGATGTTTGTGGGAGTCAATGTCAACACACTGTCTGTATCTATAAGGTATTCATCTACGGCCATTCTCGGTCATGATATGTACCCACGCTGCACTAAAAGCCGAGCACTAGCTAGGGTAGAACTGGTGACCTGGCTCTTCGAGGAGAATTTACGCGGCCAATCCGGATAAATCCTATCGATCGGGGATCGCCGACCGGGATTGCGTTTGTGAGGGATCTAACGTGGCAGATGAAGCGCTATTTCCGCGACAGCACACGTTTTCAGGGAGAATGACGGTTTCATTGTTGGTGTTGTTCTGCGTGATGGGAATCTAACAAGCACAAGTTTGTTGATCTAATTGGATTGAAGTGATATATTCCGTTATCACGTGATAGACTACATACTCGGCCCGGACCTACCCCGAAGATCGCTGAACTCAATTTTACGCCACAAGATTCCGCCTCGGTCAGGTCCACGGTGGAATTGATTGTCAAGTGATCACCAAACGGATCAACTCTTGCCACTAAGCCATGCATGGTCCATCGGCCCTTTGTATATAATCCTCCTTATGAAATGTTGAAAGCTATCCCTCATTGACATCAATCACAATGCACATTGAAGCAGGYAACAACATGMACGCTGCWAGGAGTAGCGAGCTCGACCGTCTCATGGCGGGTCGTGAYACTCGCTGGTACAAGGGTCATCTCCTTAAACTCACAWTGATCATTGTGAGTCGATGATGATAGAATCTTATCTGACAGCTGTAGGGCTTGTCTTTGATCACCTCCATGACCAATGGATTTGACGGTTCTGTGATGAATGGCCTACGTAAGCATAGTGTACATTGATTGACTGCACTAACCTGAACAGAGTCGGTTACACACTGGCAAACCTACTTTGGTAATCCCACGGGTGGCACTTTGGGTTTGTTCAATGCGATCCAGAGTATCGGTGGCATCGTGGCCTTGCCCTTTGCACCGTATGTCGCCGACATGGCAGGTCGTCGCGCATCCATCATGCTTGGCTCTTTCCGTACGTCCTCGGTAAAATGTTTGCAACTCTAACATGATAGTCATGTTGATCGGTGTCGCGCTTCAAACCGCCTCGCAAAACATTGGCATGTTCATCGGCGCTCGTTTCCTCATCGGTTTCGGCCTTACCTTTGCCTCCAACGCCGCCCCTATGCTCATCACCGAGCTTGCCTTCCCGACTCACCGCGCTCCCCTCACCAGTCTCTACAACTCTTCGTGGTACCTCGGTTCGATTGTTGCTGCTTGGTCAACCTACGGTACATTCCGCATCCAGAACAACTGGTCATGGCGCATCCCTTCGGTTCTTCAGGGTCTTCCCTCCGTCATTCAGCTTATCCTCATCATGTTCACACCCGAGAGCCCTCGATGGAACATTGACCACGGTCGCGACGACGCTGCGATTGCTTTCCTTACCAAGCACCACTGCGGCGGCAACTCTGAAGACCCCCTCATTGCCTTTGAATACAATGAGATCAAGGCGGCCATTGAGATGGACAAGACCGCAAACGCCAACTCGTCATGGAAGTCTCTTTTCGCCACTCCCGGTAACCGCAAGGTTTGTCCTGCCCAACTCAATGACTTGCAATGGTACTGACTATTTAGCGCATGCGCATCATCATCGCTATTGCATTCTTCTCCCAGTGGTCCGGTAACGGTCTCGTGTCCTACTATCTCAACAAAGTCCTCAACGGTATTGGAATCAAGGACAGCGAGACGCAGACTCTGATCAACGGCATCTTGCAAATCTTCAACTACGTGAGTTTTCGCCAAAGGTCCTGCAGCGCTGATCCCTGTAGGCTACTGCCATCGTTGGCGCCTTGGTCGTGGACAAGGCCGGCCGCAGACTTTTGTTTTTGACTTCGACTGCCGGCATGACTGTTTGTTTCTCTAGTGAGCCCCTTGCCTTTTCATGGGCTCTTGCTGACTTGTCCCAGTCTGGACAGCTTGCAGCGCGGTCTACACCCAGTCTGCCGAAGAGGTCGACGCCGCTGGCGACCCCATTCACCCCAACAAAGCAGCCGGCAATGCTGTGCTTGGTTTTGTCTTCCTTTACTACGCATTCTACAACATTGCGCTGTCCCCACACTTGGTCTCTTACACTGTTGAGATTCTGCCATACCGCATTCGTGCCAAGGGATTGATTATCATGTCTCTTGCTGTCAACATTTCCCTGGTCTTCGTGAGTCCTTCCAACAGCCTGCGAGACCGTTCTGACATGCCAGAACCAATACGTTAACCCCATTGCGTATGTACTACCTTCTGGGCCTCCCCTTTGCACATGAGCTGACAATCAGTCTTGACGCCATTGGCTGGAAGTACTACTGTGTTTACTGCGTCTGGCTCGCCTTCGAATTCGTCTTCTTCTACTTCTTCCTCGTTGAGACCCTCGGCAAGAACGGTCCTCTTCCCCTCGAGGAGATCTCAGCCATCTTCGACAAGGACGAGAAGGCCGATGCCATTGCTGCTTCAGGTGCTCGCGGAGTCAACGATGCCCACGAGGGCAGTGTCGGTACCCCCACCAACGAGAAGGGCGACCTTAAGTTCTCAGAGCACAACGAGCACATTGAAGACGTTCCGGTCATGCAGCAGAGGTACTGAGTGGGAGGTCGGGAGAAGGGCGTTTCGGTAGTGATGATCTTTATTTTTGTGTCTGATGTACTGTGTATGCTGCTGGAATACTGCTCGGGCGATGCGTTGCAGGCCTCGTACAGATCAGAAGGACAGCTCGAAATAAACTTGCGAAGAACACCACGTCTTTGCGCCCCTGCGCCACTTTCGGCCATGCATAGCAGTCGTTGCTGGCGAATGGCTTCACGAAGCTCACGGTACCTTGACCTCAACTTCCATCGCCAGCCTGCCATCTTGTGACTATCCACCCTCGAGAGTTCCGTACATTGTTTGACGACCTACGAGCGCTCAGCTCGCTCCCTTCCTGTTCACAGCTGTTTCCTCGCGCGCCGCCTGAAGTCTGCCGTGACGCGCTGCTCAACCATGTAAGCCGAGAGTGACGCCCTCTACTACAGCCACGTTTTGTGACGCTCCTTTCAGCGTATCGTGTTATTACGCCCTCCAAAGTCGAGCCTTCATGACCATCTGTGATTCTGCAGCTTGAATTTCGCAAGGCTGCAGCTGGCAAGTGGTGCAGGCAGCAACGCTGACGATTGCGGAAAAGCTGTCGAAGGCAAAGCCGATGCCTATATGTAGTTGTAGACAGCTGCAGCCATCTGGGTGGTGTTAGAGTGTGCAGGATTTGGAAAGAGCATCTCATAGCAAATGGCTTTGCAGGCAAGAACAAGATTCCGCCTCGGTCAGGTCCACCGTCCACGGTGGAATTGATTGTCAGCTGATCACCAAACGGATCAACTCTTGCCACTAAGCCATGCATGGTCCATCGGCCCTTTGTATATAATCCTCCTTATGAAATGTTGAAAGCTATCCCTCATTGACATCAATCACAATGCACATTGAAGCAGGTAACAACATGCACGCTGCTAGGAGTAGCGAGCTCGACCGTCTCATGGCGGGTCGTGACACTCGCTGGTACAAGGGTCATCTCCTTAAACTCACAATGATCATTGTGAGTCGATGATGATAGAATCTTATCTGACAGCTGTAGGGCTTGTCTTTGATCACCTCCATGACCAATGGATTTGACGGTTCTGTGATGAATGGCCTACGTAAGCATAGTGTACATTGATTGACTGCACTAACCTGAACAGAGTCGGTCACACACTGGCAAACCTACTTTGGTAATCCCACGGGTGGCACTTTGGGTTTGTTCAATGCGATCCAGAGTATCGGTGGCATCGTGGCCTTGCCCTTTGCACCGTATGTCGCCGACATGGCAGGTCGTCGCGCATCCATCATGCTTGGCTCTTTCCGTACGTCCTCGGTAAAATGTTTGCAACTCTAACATGATAGTCATGTTGATCGGTGTCGCGCTTCAAACCGCCTCGCAAAACATTGGCATGTTCATCGGCGCTCGTTTCCTCATCGGTTTCGGCCTTACCTTTGCCTCCAACGCCGCCCCTATGCTCATCACCGAGCTTGCCTTCCCGACTCACCGCGGTAACCGCGATGCCAGAGGGCGAGGAGGCGTGTTTTCAGCGACAGTTACGCTGGATAGTGGAGAGGATGATGCTCCCGGTCCTGCTATGCACAGAAACATAATTTAGCGGTAGGCATGGCTACGAAGTCAATTGCAAGTTCTTCATTGATATTTGCGGATCGCCCAACTTTACCGGGGTTTAAACCTCAAAGTCCCGTGGTGCGTAGTTCATAGTGACTGCCTTTCCAGGCGCACTACCGTCAATGTTTATGGTGTCGGCGGGCGTGAGGACAACTGGCGTCCAGAGCTGTCACCACAAGTAGGGTCTCGTGGACCGCTTGGTCTCGCAGCTACGGTCAATGACCGAGGATGAAGACGGCGGCGTAGAGGCTTCGCTGGCAGTGGCGACTGTGTTCCGAAGCTTCATGCAGGGTTTTTTTCAATAGTGGTGCTCGGCTTCAAGCCGATTTCAAGCACAATGAGCTATTCGTCAGGCTGTAGGCTACTGAGCGCCTCCGGGCGGGAGATGAACATGTGCAGTGCATCTGCGTACCTGTACTGCATGGTGGACAGCGATGAAACGAATTGACCCTCGACAGATGACATCTTATTCCATTTCATGAGCTTCGGCGGACTACAGGAGACGATCAGAAGAGTCATGTATACAGTGTTGCAAAAACATGAAGCTTTGTCTACAGACAGTCACAGATGTTCAGATCCGATGCATTGCCACTTCGCCACCGTTCAGAATTGCTTCCGTCAATTCATTGCTCGAGCTTCTCGCCGTTCAGTCGTTTCAAGGTCCGACCTGAAACTCACAGTCATGTCACAATCTCGTACAGTCTCAGCTTCGCATTCACGCTCGCGCTCTCCTACGCCTCCTCCTTCGGCTAGACTCGATTCGCCGCAAGCTACGCCCGACAAAGGCAAGGGCAAGGAAAAGCAACGCGAGGGCACCATGACGCCTTTGCCGCCTGTGCGAAGTACCATGAACGGCTTGACGGATGACAGGCTTGGTCAAGGTGCGTCTTGATGCTTGAAAGCTACATACTGACGTGATCAGCTTCACCCCGTCGTATCGTCAGAGCAGAGAGTGCGCGTCCGGAGGAGGGTGGGGCACCTGTGCGTATTGACTGCTGCGCATGAATTTCACTGATCTGTTGCAGGCACCCAGATCAGTACTCGACAATCCTCGTGCTCTGTTCAGACCTGACCCAGGGATGCGCACATGCTTTGAGGAGCTCTCTATCGAAAGCGGAGTCCGCAGTGAGCTCGTCAAGCTTTGGGGTGTTTGATGTTGAAAAACATGACCGGAGGTGGTTCTCTGACAAAAACCCAATGTTGTACAATACATGCAAGCCCACGAGACTATCCATTTTACTCTTCATTTCTGCTCTTCCTCTTCTTCCTCTTCTATCTCCTCTTCCTCCTCTTCCTCCATGTCATTCTCTGCTGCTCTCACCAGGCCAAACTCGCCCTTGGTCTCCTTCAGTTTCCTCGCCTCGTTGAACACCTCGTGGCCTCCTTGCTCGCCCATATTGTGCCCTCTCTGGTCGCTCATGCTGTGCCCTCTTTGTTCTCCCACTAGACCCAGAGCATTATGTGGTAGAGCAACAACATGACCATCGTCTTGCAAAGGTGAAGAAAACGTCCGCTTCAGTGTGGAAGGTGACGACGGCGCCGAGTCGATAGTTGCCAGTGTTGTTGTCTCGGACACTTTGCGATCCGTAAACTTTGGAGTCACAGGGGGAGGGTTTGACAATATCGGACCCGGCGACGTCGATGAGCCTGAAGAGTTTGTAGATGAGAAAGAGCCTCTTGCTTTCCGCCAGAGCTTTCTGCCCGTCTTCATGGCCAAGTCTCCCAAATCAGGCGGATCTTCCCTATCGGTCAGCGTGGTCACAACAACAACGCACCCTTCATGCTTCCGTTTGTATTCCTCCCACTGCTCGTCCGACATCATGACCGTCTGTACATCCGACTTCACCCTCTGTCCATTCGCGTAATTCGGGGCTGCGGAACCCTGACTTTTGAGGAGGTTGCTTCTCGCTGCGATACCCAATGTGATGGAAGACCGCCGCTTAAGCTCTGGCGGGACTTGTGGAAGAGGAGCGAATGCTATGGACGGCGAATTGTTGCTATTGATGCTCAGTGCAGAAAATGACCGGGCGGGACTGAAACCCCGAGAGGACGCTGTCGACGAAGACCTATTACGACCTGGAGCATTGAGCAAGATGGACCCGGTCGGCTGCTGAGGTGATAGCGATGGATTGGGTGGAAAGAGTCTTGAGCTTGACGCTTCTGTCATCTCTATCAGTCCTGACGCCTACGCACTTCAAGAGAGAAAAGAACACGAGACCAGTGCACAAACAGCAAGGTGGAGGTACCGGCTGGGGCAAAGTGGCACCCGTGACGAATCACGCGGGGTGCAATGCAGTATAGCTTCCTTTGCAATCTTTCTTTGCGTCTTTTGTTTTGGCAGAGTACTAGGAACAAGGTGATGCTGCTAGTTTACGGGTGCCTCTGATCAAGTAAGACCACAGTAGCCTCTCACTGTCATGACCCTCTTTCTGATCACCGAAGATCCCGTGTGTGGCACTTTTTGATCATTTCTATCTGAGCAAGAGACGAGAGCCTCATCAAACGCATACGATCCTATCCCTCGCCTCTCAAATAGCCCACATGCACAGAGTGGACCAAGAGCCCTAGTCTTGGGTACGACAACGAGCTTGGGAAGGCCGAAGCGGAAGATGCCGCGAGGGTCGTATGATGCCTTTGATTATTAACATGACTGCTGCATCGCAGCTGAGAGGACTCACACGAGGTAACGACGTGTCTCTAGTCTCTAACAATCCTCCTCAAGATGTAACTAGCCATGGCGATACAGCGGCTTGTCTGGTCATAATGATATTATGATAGAGCGTGTCGATGCACTCATAGAATACGCAGATTTCAGCGCCACGAGCCGTTATCCTACCTCGTTTGACGTGTAAACGATCTGTGATGATGCGCATTTATTTGACTTGAGATAGCATTGCTCTTCTCTCGCGCAATGCATTGACTGCGGCATAGTGCTGCTATGCCCAGTAGTAATACTGCAGAAGCGATTTTGACCTGTTACTATCCGGACGCCGTACTGTCAAGATGAGACGCGGACCACGACAGAACCACAGTGCCACAGCTGCAGTGCAAAGCCGACAGAAGAGAAGAGAACGGAGAACGTAAAAGAGCTGAGGAGTTTGAGAGTGCGGAGTTGTTGTAGTGCAATTGGTCGTCTGCATTTGTTGTTCTGGTTCTCGCTGCCGAGTCCTCTCTGGGCCCATTTCTGATAGGTCACGAAGAGAACGAAAAGCGGAACTGTCAACTTTTCCAACGTCTGTGGACTAGCCTATGCATGGCGAAAAGATAAGCAAAGCAAAGCAGGTACGGCTAGAAAGTGAAGCCTGAGTTATCATGACCGCTCGCATCCGGCACTGATCGAGTGATACACCTTGTCGTTAGGCTTAGCCGAGCGGGATGACCTTTTCCCCCCGAGACCGGCAGCACCGCTGCCGCCAAAGCTCTTCTTGCCAACGTAGCGACGACAATTGGTGTTCGTGGCCGCGACATCGGTGTTTGCCAACCTCAATCCTCGTAGCCTCTCGGTTACCTCATCCTGCAGAAGGCGCGGGATGAAGCCTGGTAGTGGAAACTGGATCAGCCCAGAGGAGGTGAGTGACCTCATGAAGGCGTAGCTGTGGATGTACTTGTCGCTGACCGGGCCTGTCGAGATGTTAGTCATACCGTCTTTGCTTATCAGTATCACTGACCATCGAGGTCATAGATAAAACCTCCGTCTTGGCGCAAACCGAGACGGGTGGCATCATGCAGTCTCCAACTCTTCTCATCAGGTCATTCCACCAGCAAATTGCCCGCTAAAAGTCGGCGCTCAAACAGGAGACCAGCTTCGCTCTCAAGATGAGGTATGTCCTCGAGCTGGCCGAAACACCGGCTCACTAAGACGCCAACCAGCCCACGCAAGACGACGGTGGCGAGAAGATGATGGATTTGGCACAGGGCCAGCTTGGGACGCTCGTGTGATATCAGCGTAATCCCACAACAGCCATTGAGATTAACTTACCGGCTCACGACCGTAATCAGCAGCTAGAAACAGGTCTTCCCAGATGTGCAAGCAGCTTGGCTGATTGGGCAAGACAAAAGACCACTTGCCATCGTCCACATCCTGCGTTGCATTAGCAGCAGCGAGAGATAGACGCGAGCGCTTAGCTTTGCTTACCTCCTTGCTCAGATGCGACGCGAGAATTGTGGGAAAGTCCTTGAAAACAACGTGGCGTATGTTTGTGACAGTAATTGGAAGGATATCGCTGGACCTGAGCTGGTTGTCGACCAGATAAGATCGAACTTTGTTGAGAATAGCAACATATTGGTTAGCAAGAGCCGGAGTTTCCGCGTTGAGCAGGAGCGATCGGACGTCGTTGACAACTTGCATGCCCAGTTCAGAGTTCGGCACGTGCGCGGCCGACGCATCGTCGCAGCGTGTTACCTTACGAGGAAGGAGGACATGCGATGACATCGGAAAAGTCGCGCTTGTCGAAGGTCTGACGACGGTAAGAGCTGACCGAGGAAGGCAAGCAGATCTAGAGCCTGCAGCAGCTGGAGGGGGTTTGTGGTAATGGCGGCGTTTAGATATCGGAGAAAGTGAACCCCGCGCTATGTCTTTAGACGTTTGCCTTTTCAAAGGCCGTTACTCCTTGATTCTTGGCTCTGGGAGCTGCTATAGGCATGACACAGTCTACATTTCTTGCAGCATGCATTATAATCTGTCTGTGGTATCTTATTTGTGGTGCACTTGAGCGAAACTTGGGAAGCGCAAGGCACGGAGTCGTAGCTTGAGGATGCATTGCAAGCGGTAAAAGTGGCGAGTGGCGGCTTAACGGGGTGCAGGCGCGGTTAGCGCCTAACCCAGCTACTCATCTGCTAGGATACCGCGAGCATGCAGAGCTTGACTGGAACTGCAGGGGTTTTGCAGTCAGGCCTTTAATCTCGATGTACGACCTCCTGAGTTGATGGGTGGCGATTGTTAAAACGTTAATGTTACCTGGAATAACGATGACCAGTACCCTCTCGGAGTACCGACGACTCAACTTATAGCCAAGTTATTTGCGGACGAACTAAGGCATGAACTGTAGTGAGATGTGGCGCTTGAGGCGCAGTGTTCATGATCATTGAGGATGAATATGATTACGTACTTTGGTTGCCTCACGTAAACCGGTACGAGGACATAGATGTTCTCCCGAGCCACGTGTCAATCCGAGACAAGGCCTTACCGATGCGGTAGGTCGTCTTTCGCTCTCGTAAGTCGGCGTCCAACTTACAGGGTAAAGTAGACTTTTGAGGGTTGTCAGTCTTCTTTGTGCTGGCAGACCACACGGGAGGGCGTATGGCCTCGGGAAGGGCAGATTTGGGGTCATCCGGGCAGCATGGGGATATAAGGTGAATGCGCTTGGGCATTGAAGCCATCTTTTGCCTACATCTACCAATCAATAAAACAAAAACGCTTGTTTGACCTTGTTGGGTTCTGACTACTGCAACCTGACATTACCTTATTGTGCGTTTCTTCATTCGTCATAAAGTAAACTGACATTTCAGAAAAGCGCATGCAACCGTAACCGCAACACTACCAATCCGTTTCGACTTCTCTTCCGTCTGTCAAGATTTGGCCATCCGCCAGCAACACTCTCTTTCATCAACACCCACACCGTTGCCACACTCACTCGCTTCCCCCCACAAGCAGTTGCCGCACTCTTTTCAACTTTGAACTTATCCAACTTTCCCACAATGCTCTTCAGCACTCTTACCACCGTCTTTGCCTGCGTCGCCGTCGCTTCAGCTCGCTCGACTCCTCGTCGGGCAGACCTTGAAGCTCGCGATGCTGCTCTTCAAAAGCGTGCCTTTACTGGCCGCGTTACTTTCTATGATGTTGGTCTCGGTTCATGCGGTGACTACAAGTGAGTTTTAATCTTCCCAAGTCTCCGGAGCGGCGCTGACGATTCAGCGTCGAATCCGACTTTATCGTCGCCATGAACGCACCCCAGATGCCAACCGACACCTACCCATCCAGCATCTGTGGCAAGCAAATCACCATCTCGTACGGTGGCAAGACAGCCGTCGCAACTGTCAAAGACACCTGCCCAGGCTGTCCTTATGGTGGTCTTGACATGTCTCGCAGCTTGTTCAGCTACTTTGCGAGCCAAGATCTTGGTCACGCCCAGATGGACTGGTGGTTCAACGACGGGTCCGCTCAGCAGGCTCCTGCACCAGCTCCTGCTCCTGCCCCTGAGACCAAGACCAGCACTTGGGTAGCGCCAACGAGTGAATGGGTGGCACCTACCAGCACGTATGTCGCTCCCACGTATGTCGCTCCTGCCAGCACCTACGTCGCTCCTACCACTTCTACCTCTGTCTGGGTCGCTCCTTCCCAAGCCGCAGTCGTCGAGCAAAGCTCCGCTGCCGCTCCTTCCATCGCTTCCTCCCTCTCCGCCTCGCTCGCCGCCAGCTTTGCCGCTGCCAGTGCATCCCCCGCAGGCATCAGCGTCAGCGCTTCCACCTCTGCTTCTTCCGCTGCAGCTTCAGCATCCCCCACTGCGGCATCCCCCACTGGCATTCTTGCTGTTGGCGACAACATTCGCAAGATCAACGAACTTGTTGCCTCTCTTGGCCACATTGTCGTCGTTGGTGCAGGTGGTGACCTTGAGTAATCCTTTCTCTCCAACCTTGTATCTCTTTTTTTTCGTTTTTGGGCGCTTTGCAAGCAACATCTCTGTCTTGTAGTCTGTCGCGCGGCGTCGCGACACTACACTCTTTGTTATTCCTCTATAGAAGCTCGGGCGCTTGAAGTGTCTCGATAGATGTATATTCTTCTGATTCATTTTCGCTTCGTCTTTGGCTGCCTGGAGCTCTGGCAGTTGCTTTTCCAGTGAGTAGAGAGGAAGACTTCGGCTAGCTACAGGCACATTGCGATCGCCGTGATAAGATCCGGCCTTTTGCCGAGCATGCCGCTTGAACCAAAGATTTACCGGCGGGAGCTTAGTTTAGAGCAAAATCAAGCGAGTCATTTCTACGCAGCGCACTGAACTGCATCTATATCAACTCATACACAGCTTATAATGACAGAACAAAGAATCACAATTGATGCTCCAGCTGTATTGGCTGCGCCCGTCGCAGACTCATCCACAGCAGGGCCATCAAAAGTGCCGGTGCCAAGACGGAATCGATCAGGCAGCACGCCCCAGCGCCAGCGTTCATTGACGACAGGGTCACAAACACTCAACTTTACGAGTGGCAGTGCACTCGGCAAGACATCTAGTAGGTTATCAACGCACACCTATGTCGATGCTGCCATGGTGGCACCTGCCAACAACGAGCTCATGCGCGAGGATACGCGCGTGTCGATGCGGGAAAAGCGCGAACGCGAGAGGACAAGAGATACCAACGAGAGGATCGGAGAGGCAGAGGAAAGAGCGGAAGAGGACAAGGACAAGGAAGCTTCAGCAGGGCAAGAGCTCGATGGATCCGAAAGTCGGTCATCGAGCGAAATGGTCGAGGAGATTCCTTACCCGGACGGCGGGCTGAGAGTAATTCCACGTGTCAGTGTTAGAACTGACGGCAGGCATGGCTTGTTCTTGCAGGAGCATTTGCTGGTGCAGTTTGCGCGTACGGGATGGTTGCATCCTGGGGAGCTTGGCAGAGCTATTATGCGTCCGATCTGCTCAAGGATTATCCCAAGTCGGTATCATACTTCTATCCAGTGATACTAACAATCACAGCGGAACGATTGCTTGGATCGGTTCAACCCAGGCTTTAGTCTGCTTCGGCCTTAGCTTCATTGGCGGACCTCTTTTCGACAGATATGGGCACCGAGTGCTCGCGATCCTCGGCACCTCTCTCACGACGCTTGGTTTCATCTGCCTGTCGTTTTCAACGCAGTACTACCAGATCTTGCTCTCGCAGGGTATTCTTGTTGCACTTGGCATCAATCTCTTGTGAGTCGCGTTGCGGTCTGAAGAATTAACTAACGACCAGGTTCATGGTACCTGTCGGAGTTACTGGCCAATGGTTCAAGGTCCGAAGAGGTCTCGCTTTGTTAGTCGCTTTCATCATGATGTCATTGCTGACTTGACAGTGGCATCATTAGTGCGTTACTGGTATATCTGAGAGTGTGCTGATCAATAGTGAGCGGATCAAGCATCGGAGCCATCATGTGGCCACTGCTAGTCGCCAACGCAGTCCCATCTATCGGCTTTCCATGGACAATGCGACTGATCGCTCTTCTCATCGCCCTCCTCGGAGCGCTGGGGACATGCCTCATGCGCACTCGTTTGCCACCCAGACCCGCCGGAAAGTTTTTCTACTTTCAAGCGTTCAAGATTGTCCCTTACTCGCTGTATGCGTTTGCCGCTGCTGTAAGTCTATGCTGTTATAATCACAACTGACGAAAAGGGCTTCGTGATAAACTTTTTCTTCTTCCTGACGTTCATTGGAACCTATACCGCTGCTCAAGGTCTCGTGACGATTGCACCGTATATGTTGATCGCGACCAACGGCGCTTCTGGGATCGGTCGTCTTGCTTCTGGTTGTGAGTTGAAGTTGTGTGGCCCGCATCGCTGAACCTCAGTCCTTGCCGATCGCTACGGAAAGTGAGCTTCAGCGTCACCAGCGATAAAGCTGATCAACAGATTCAACGTCGCGATCGCCGGTACCGTCGTTATGATCATCTGCACGTTCTCGTGGCTTGCATGTAAAACAGCTGCATCGCTCATCGTACTTTGCATCATCTATGGCATATGCTCTGGCGCCTATATCGCCATTCAAGCCAATTGCCTTGTATCCTTTGCCCCTCACCCGAACGTGGCGGGTAGCATGATCGGTCAAGCCCTCAGTACGTCCTCGTGGCAAGTGCTAGTATCAGCTGACACCTCAGCTATCCAGGGTATCTTTCAGTTCATTGGACCGCCTGCGCTTGGAGCTTTGCTTGGATCGGGCACAAGAGAGCAGCAGCTGAGAAACTTTCCGAAAGGGATCGCTGTCGCTGGCGTGCTTTTGTGCGTTTGCACTGCTATGCTGACCGCCGCTCGGCTGCTACAGAGTCGCAAGGTCTTTGTTGCTGTATAGGTACATTCATGCATTGCTTTTGTATCCCTACGGCACGGTAGCATGGTTGTGGCGTTGTACTTGCCCAAAGCTGCGGACGCACAGTGGTTAAAATTCCAGAGCGAGAAACCCGAAACACAACAGCACTAGTATAATACAATACATTGTCATCTGTAACACTCTAAAAGTCATAAGCCCCAACCTCATCCGCCCTCCCCGTCGCCATGCCCTCGGCACCATAAGGATCATACGTCCCAAATCCGGCCTGCCCAGTCGTCGCAGCAGCAACAGCATGTTCAGGACCCATGCCCAGTTCGATATTCCTACACTGATCCTCGAACTGTTTCTTCAAATTGACCGTTTGTGCAATCAAGTGGGTGCATGCCTTCTTGAGAGCTGCGGCGGGGTTGGAAGTGCTGTCTGTTTGGATTTTAAGAGTGATGTCGTTCTCGAGAGGGTGAGGGACTTGGTAGCCTGCGAAGAGGACCGAGGGGTCTGTGAGGAGTTGGCTGCGGTGTGAGCGTGCGCTTTCGCTTCGAGGATGATTGCTTGAAGGACAACTTACGCTCGGATCATGTTCCCTAGTGTGTGATCCTGTTTCCGAAGCAGGATGGTAGCCGCATTAGGGATCTTGGTATCCTCAGTGATAGTCAATCTAGATATCAGCCTCAGTACATCTACGACCATCAAAGACATACGGCTTGTCACCGTCATCGAGGATCCAAGCCTCGATACGATTCGGAGCGTTCATCGCGACGGCCGCTGTTTGTATTAGCTTAGCTCTTCATTTTTCATGGTGGAAAGAGAAGAACAGGAGAAAGGGTGATCATAGATTTAGCTCATTCGGTTGTCGGCAGAGGCTTCCCTCTCGAAAGAGGGCGTCTTTTCCGGGGATTGACAGATTAGAATGTGTAATAATCATTTCAAGCTGAGCTTGGTGTGGGTGTTTGAGGACATGCAGAGGATGGAAGAGACACTAACCTTCTTCCTTGCTCCTCTTGCTGCAGCTATCCCTCTGGTGTTATGTTTTATTGGTTGATGTCGTGTAGGGAGAATGAGGCACTTTATCAAAGTCAATTGATTAACCCCCTCTACTGACCGACAACGGTGTTATTTCTGTTCAACCCCCAAACTCCGAAATTCTGTCCTGCCCCTGCCTGCGCCGCGCCAAAGTTGAGTGACTACTGGAATTGTAGTCTTCATCCATCAAGGCTCAACAACGTGAGTAATCAAGCAGCACGGGACAAGCAGCGCAAGGAAACCACGAGCATGGAACGGGACGAAGAAAGCTGGAAGTTCGCCCCGGGGTTGGATGGAGGTTCTGAGCTACGTCCGTAATGTTAGGCAGGAAAGCCTGGGCGTCGGCAGTCAGCTCCTTGATCACATACCTTGGCGCGCACTCCCAAGCTGGCATTCAGCCGTGCTGATTGCAAAGGCTTCTGCGCTGCGGTTGTGCCGGGCAGACGATCATACCAGTCGCTAATATACAGATGCCTACCCGTTTCTCCAACACCCGCAAGCACCGCGGACACGTCTCGGCCGGTCACGGTCGTGTAGGAAAGCACAGGAAGCATCCGGGTGGTCGTGGTCTTGCCGGTGGTCAGCACCACCACAGAACCAACTTTGACAAGTACCACCCTGGTTACTTCGGTAAAGTCGGTATGCGTCACTACCACAAGCTCGGTAACCACTACCACCGCCCCACCATCAACGTTGACAAGGTGAGTTGCGCGAAGTGAGGGTGCAAGGACAGAGCTGACTGCGATAGCTCATCTCTTTGGCTCCCGCCAAGGTTGACGCTCCCGAGGGCACCGTACCCGTCATTGACCTTTGCCAGCTTGGCCACCACAAGCTTGTGAGTGTCTCTTCTCCTAGACATTGCCCACCACTAACAATCATCAGCTCGGCAAGGGCCGCATTGCCAAGCCTTTCATCGTCAAGGCCCGCTTTGTATCGCGCTCCGCAGAGGTTAAGATTAGAGCTGCCGGTGGTGTCATCAAGCTCGTCGCTTAGGGGGGTTGTTGGCTTGTAAAAGATGAGGATCGGTGATGAGATTGCACTTTTCTTCTGATTTGTTCTGCGTTGCGCTCGCGGTCGCTGGCACGTACTTCCTGCGTCTCTATTTTGGAGGCGACTTGACACGCAGTCTTCCTTGGACTTGGTACAAGCACGGGGTTCAATGAGCAGCGCCTATCCACCAGGGAAGCTTTCATCGGGCAACTCATGGCATGGTCATCGTCTTCCTGCCTCAAGATCACTTAGCGCGATCCGTGTTTCTCCAAGCGACTCAACTCAAGCTGAACTAGCTCATCCAGCAGCGTCTGATGGACTTTATGGAGATCTGCAGTGAGATCTTGAAGCAATAAAGATAAGATTGTCCTGCGCGCCTCAGCACAGGCGCTGATTGTCTTCTGTGCAGACAAATCAGATGCAGGCTGCGGCCACTGCTCGCTTTGCAGCGATAGTTGAGTGTCCACTAGGTTTTCCAAGGTTTGAATGCAGTGGACAAACTCGATGGGGACATCGGCGCCGAATTGGTGACCTTCGCGTTTTGGAACTGACATGTGGTGTGAACGACGACGTATGTCGAAGAAGGCTATCTTCTTGCCATGCTCATCGGCGGCTGAAAGAAGCCAATGGAAACCAGTCCTTTCTTCGCACTGCCGTTTTTCTTATGCTCCTGTAATCAGATCAGGTTTCCTACATCAGAGCTCACGAGTACACAAAACCGCAAGTGGGTCATGTAGAGGTGCTAATCATTGACACCTTTGTTGCGCCATTTCCGACATAGGGGATCAGTCGTGCCAGTGATATCAGTCTTAAGAGCTCGACTTTCGAGCTGACAATGCGCAAACGAGCATACAACATGCTTAAGAGAGCTTTCTTGGACAATGCCATCTGACAAGTGCCACAAGCAGGCGCTAACCCCTTTCGAGTCACGTCGCGTTCACGTCGTCCAGCAATTAGCTCGTCGTGCACCATCCTTCACCCATCCCTCTGCTCCTCCTTCCTCCTGTCTGTGTCCCTCTTATCCTTTTCATCGTCGTCTACCCGCAATCAAAAAAGCAACCAACAGACTCAAGCAGCATCATTCAATACAACACAATAACGACCCCTGACGAACTAAACAAACACCTACAAGCATTCTCATCATGACTGCCACTCCGCCTCCTCAGCTTGCACACCAGAACAGTGCAAGCAGTAATAATGGTGCTGCTAATGGTACTGGCCCCTCCAATGGTGGCCTCAAGGTCCAGCCGTTGCTCTGCTCTGGCCACACCCGGCCTGTTACCCACCTTCAATTCTCTAATCTGTGAGTCGGCGTGTGTGGACTCCTATTGATTTGATAGCCTTGACGACGGTTCCTTCTTACTCATCTCGAGCTGCAAAGACGGCAACCCTATGCTGCGCAGCTGGCTCGGTGATTGGGTTGGCACATTTTTGGGTACTTCCTTCGGACTGGGGGTACAAGAAGGCTGACGCGTACAGGTCACAAAGGTGCCGTCTGGTCTTCCAAGTTCTCACTTGATACTTCTCGGGCTGTGACAGGTAGTGCCGACTTTACAGCGTGAGTCATCAGAGGCTGTATCGCTCCCGTACTCGCGCTGAAGATTGCAGCAAGATTTGGGATACGAACAGTGGCGAGGCCCTTCACACCTTTGCACACAAGCACATTGTTCGCTCTGTCGCTTTGAGCCCACAGGCTCAACCGCAGTACTTGCTGACTGTGAGTAAACTTTGTCACAGGTCACTGACATTTACAGGGAGGCAACGAAAAGAAGATCCGCCTCTTCGACCTCGGCAGGCCCGACGCCGAACCTTTGGTACTGGGCAAGGGTCCGGACACGACTAGCTGTGAAGGCACAGTGCGCAGCCTGGTCTGGGATGAAGGGCAGGGAGGCACTGTTGGCATCAGTGCGAGCGAGGACGGCTTTGTGCGGTATGTACACGCGCTGCAAGGGTCAAGACTGACCGAACAGCTGGTGGGATCTCCGCACACTGACTGAGACGGCATCGCTTGACCTCGGCGAGCCAGTCTCATCCATGGAACTGGCGCACGGAGGCGGAACACTGAGCGTCACAAGTGGCAAATCAGTCCACTTCCTAGACATCCTTCGGTACGCCCTCTAGCCCCAGAGCTCACTGATATATAGCCAACACCCACCAGTAACAATCAACCTCCCTCACCCAGTATCCTCCGCCTCTCTCCACCCCATCCTCCGCGATAGGTTCGTCGCAGGCTCCACGACTGATCCTTGGGTTAGGATCTATGATCTTGACACTGGGGCTGAGCGCGAGGTTTACAAGGGCCACCATGGGCCCGTACACTGCGCTTCGTACAGCCCTGATGGCGAGGTTTATGCGACGGGCTCGGAGGATGGAACGATTAGGCTTTGGCAGACTAATCCTGGGAAGAGTTATGGGCTTTGGCAGAGCCAGGACGCCTAGGGAGAGAGATGCATCTTGCCGGCAACAGAAGAAAGCGACTGCTCGCAGAGCTTAACCTTAACAAGCATCCGCAACACGGATGATAGCTTGCAATCACGCGGGCTGAATACGATTACAACGGCACAACGGATATAAGCTGGTTGTAATCTCGCCATGTCCGAGGAATTGCATGCGGCTGGCGGCAAGCCAGCTGGACAGCCCAGCGCTCCCAAGGAGCTGCCATGCATGAACGGACTGCACACCAACATGTTACATGACAATACATTGACTGAAAGGCATACATTTACGGACGCGTGATAGTGAGAGGACAGCCTTTGTCGGTCCAGCATCGTTGTAAAGTGTCAGTCGCATTGGTGGCCAAGTCACTGTTCAGTTCGGCTTGATTCTGCCAACGAATGACGTCTGCTTCGCAGCTTGTGAGCTTGTTTCGCAGGTCGCCTGTGAGGGTGCCATTGTTGAAATTGACTTCCATGGGGCCATTGTGACTGCTCATGACGCCATAGGTTGTCCCGCTGCCCGCGCCGGCTCCGACGATTAGGCCCAAGGTGAGAAGGACCCCATTCCGCAGCCAACTGCTCTTGCGGGTATGGTCACTGGCGCCGCTATGGCCAGTTTCAATGACTGTAGAATGGCCGTAAGAGTTTGGAGCGAATTCTCCCGGAGCGCCGGCCACAAACTGTTTTGTGGACATGTGTTACGATGGAGAAAGGTGATGGACGGGTGTAAAGAGCAGGGCTCAGTCCTTCTTATTGCACTCGAAACCATGCCTCCTCTGTCTTGCGGGTCTTCGGGCAATGTAAGGAGGATGAAGAAAGGTTGACGGCGCTGCGCTGTTTGATCAGTCTACGTCATGTTCGTGGAGAGGGCAGAATAAAGGTCGAACATTACCTTTCATCAGACTTCCCTTGAACTTTGATCGCACAACGACGGCGTGTGCGCTGCGAATCGATGTCTCGTGCACAATGACCACCCAGTTCACATACGTTATGTTCGTATGTACCAATAGCCCAATGTCTAGATGATTTCCGATGCATCAAGAAGATAGGTCAAGTTTTGAGGGATACCACGACACGTTTGGCTCCGTCCGGAGTGGCTTCCATTGTTACTTCCATTGTTGATAGCATAATACAGCTCGGTAATGTTAGCAGTTGACGCGCAAGCAGTCTGCAGCTGTTGCCCAAGACCATTGATTTTCGACTCGTAGACGCAGACTAGACCAAAGGTACCCATGAACGCTCCGGCCGCGAGGATGAGCAGTTCACACTGAGCCATGAGAGGGACCGCGCTTCGAGGATGTCCTTTCTGAATCGCACATGTTGAAATGCTGACTGGTGCGTAGGTGGAGATGGCAAAAGCCGAGGTGATGTGAGAGGTATGTGAAGTGCTGAGTTCATGTTAAGTGTCGGATGGCCGCCGCGAAGGGAAGGAAAATCAAAGAGATTGCGCGAAAGGAGCTTTGATTTTGCGGCGCCATACGGTGATTGACAGCCTTCTTGAATGGAGGTTCGTTGCGTGGGCGTCCGTTGTCAGTTGTTACTCCCTGGGAGAGTATGATGACTGAGGGCTGCACCATATTGTAGGCTGCTGCAGCTAGCTACCGCATATCCATTGTTACACGTCAGCTCTCTAAGGGTCATGTCGCACACGCCACTAACCCCCTGGCAGAATCAATCTCGCTCACAATGGTTCGCCCTCTCAGTCTATCTTCTTCCACTTCTTCTTACTTGTACATCCGTAATATAACTATCATCAACAATGTCTGCCATGGAAATTGACAAGCCTCTCGAGGAGGTGAGTGATACGCCTCCTGCCATCGTTTTCGCCGCAAAGGTGTTTCTTTGGCGGCGAATCCTTTCAATACTGACAATCTATAGATCATCGCCAGCCGTCCCAGGACCGGCAAGGGTCGTGGTGGAGCTCGCGGCGGAGGAGCAGGAGGAAGAGGAGCTGGTTCTGGTGCTCGCAACGGTGCCCGTAACGGTGGTTCGGCAGCCGGTGGCGCAGTCAACAATGCTCGCGCTCGGTACGCTGGTGCCGCTCCAGGCATCGCGCCCATCAAGGCCCTCCAGATCCCTCAAGCCGAGGCTACAAAGGTCATCATCTCCAACTTGCCTACCGACGTCGATGAGTCGCAAGTCCGGGTAAGTCCCCATCTTGACTTCCTTTGTTTTGCTGACGAATGATAGGATCTCATGCAATCGACCGTCGGGCCCGTCAAGAGTGTTCAGCTTGGCTTCAACCGCGGTGGTCAATCGACTGGTGTCGCCACCGTCATCTTCAAGGACAAGGGGCACGGGAACAAGGCTCACGCTGCTTGTGAGATCTTTGTATGGGCTTTCCGGCGGCTGACGACAGACAACAACCGGATGATCGACAACAGTTAGTTCTTCTCACTGATTCTTTGCACAGGCGACTGCTATGACTGCGAGATTAATACGCTTAGGGGTCTGCTGCTTCGTGCGGCAGGCGGGTAAACCCTGCATAGGTTGAGATTGGATAAGGGCATTGGGCGCTGGGACTTCAGCATCGGCCCACAGGCGCACGACGAGCTCGCTCGGTAACACGTGTGCTTAACTTGACCAGCTTGATCACCGAGGGCTCCTGATCACGCCTTGTCGCCCCTGGTCTACGGCTCAACGGTTCCTCCTCTAAAGCATGGCGAGAGAACTGAGGCCTGCGACTACGGCGACTTTGGTCATTCGCGTTGAGTAACAACGGTCAACAGTAGCTTGGGCAGCTGTGTGCAGGTCACGAGAGCCTCGACAGTTCACGAGATCGGCTGCGGTTCAGAGGGGCCTCGCTGGTCTGTTCACGCACGGCAAGGCGAATTCAGGTGATGCAGCAGAGTAGTGCGACGGGGACCGCTCGGGCGAGTCCTTACTCGTCTCTTGATGCCGTGACCCCGTCATAAGCATGCTCTTGCACGGCATGCAATGGACACGACCCAGATCAACGAGTTCGATGGCTTCCGGCTCCTTCAACCCACAATCACGAACCCTGCTGACGAACTCTCGTCTATCCGTTTTTCCTCACTCAACTCTACCACATCTCATCATTGTCACCTCTCTCTCCCTCTTTCCTCATCTGTCGACGATCCCACCCCAACAGAACGACCGATGAAGGTTGAGATCGTCTTTGACCCCGCCAAGGCCTCGCTCACTCAACGCGTGACCCCTGCTCCTATTCAGCAGCAGGCTCCCAAGCCCGCTCATGGTGGTGGTGGTGCTGCCGCGTGAGCTCATTGCTTGCCTCGCGAAGACGTTGCTGATGATATAGCAGTGGTAGACGCGGTGGAGGTGGAGGACGCGCCCCCAAGGCTCGACCTGTTCCTAAAACTGCTGAGGAGCTCGACGCCGAGATGGCCGTAAGTCGCTGCTTGTTTGTCTTAAGATCTTGCTGATTATTACAGGCTTACAAGACTACGGCTTGAAGTAATCAGGAAGGATTGCAGTTTGTAATGAATCTCTTTTGACCGCGACCTTGAGAATTGTCCGTCATGTTGCCGGCATCCTCGGCGCAGCTCAGAAAAGTTAGAGTCGTTCATATCTCGAAGCTATTTTGTATACTACCACCAACATGTCTGTACTACCATATCCTCCTATGGACAAGAAGGCCAAGTTTGTCGTTTTGAGTGATTGGGTACTTGCCAGGCGAAAACGACATGTCTGATGATCTAGGACGGGACAATCACCGACAAGGACTCAAATGATTTCTTGACTGACAACCTCGGTTTCGGCGTTGAGAAGAGGTATGCACTCAGTCTCGCCCGAAAATCAGCATTGACAGCGCAGGCGCGAAATGAACCACAAGGTCTTGAACGGCGAGATGAACTTCCGGTGAGTATAGTACCTCGAACGGGCCTCGGCTGATTTGTGAGCGACTCGTTCTTGGAGATGTTGCAAAGTGTGCATCACCCTTATGAGCACTGCAAAGAGGTTCTCAGGCAGAGTGAGTCTTGCGCGGAGATTGATGAAGCTGACGGACCAGACATCAAGCTTGATCCTGGGTTCAAGGCTTTCTACCGATGGTGCAAAGCCAACGGCATCCCTGTCGTCATTGTCTCTAGGTTAGAAGCTGCCCTGAGAGAAACATGCTAACAGGCAGTGGAATGGCACCTATAATTCGTGCGGTCTTGACCAACCTCATGTCTCCTGAGGAGGCAGCTGAGATCGACATCATTGCCAACGACGTCAGATACACCGACGAGGCGCAAATTGGCGAGACTTGGGAGATTGTCTACCGTCACCCCGAAAGGTCAGTCGTTGCCTGCTGAAGTCCGCCTGACAAGCAGTGGCTTCGGGCATGACAAGAGTAAAGCAATTCTGCCTTATCGTGACTTGGACTCTAAGCCTACGTTGTTCTTCTGTGGCGACGGTGTTTCGGGTGAGTGGTTTCTCGTGAGGGACCTGGCTGACTTGTAGACTTGTCGGCAGCTGCTCACGCAGACCTGCTGTTCTGTAAACAAATGGCCAACGGCGCTTCGGACCTCATGACGTACTGCACTCGCGAAGGTATTAAGCACGTCCCTTTCACCGACTTGTGAGTACCCCTTGTATACGTGGAGGTGTGAGCTGATGCAGTACAGTACGAAGGTGTTGGAGAAGGTTCAGGAAGTCGTTGCGGGCAAAGACGTCAAGCAAGTTCTTGTCGAATGTGGCCAGTGATCATTGGAATAGATGCATGAAAGTTTGTGATGGGCGATGGCGCAGAAGGGCTCATTGGGTGCGTTCATCAAACTTCGGCCGCCTGCGCTTGATTTGCGGTGCTGAAATGTCGCCGAGCCTCAATGCAGATGAAGCTTCTCATCGAACCGATGTCTCCACATCCCGACACGACACGGCGACTCCGACGCTGTCTGCAATTTCATCCGACCGAATCCAATGAGCTTCGAAAGGCTCGAGAGCAATCACCATCGTGTCGAATTGTTACTGAGACGGCCACGACAAGGCATTATGTGTAGAGTTCCAGGATATACGAGAATGTCATTGCTCGGCCTTAGGAATCTACTGCAGCAATCCGGCGTCTCGCGACGAAGCTGCAAAGTACGTTCGCGCCACCTGTTGGTACTCCTGACTTAGAGTCTCGTAGTATCTACCGATCACAGTTCTGTATTGTGAATCGAGATGGAAGCTGCCAACTTCGAGTGTGTAAGAAATGGGATCCCGAGGACGAGCTACCGCGAAACCGTGGCGTTGGATGATGAGTCCCGATTCGTCAACTTGCAAAGGTTTGTGCACAGTCCATTCATTGCCGAGGTCGGCGGTAATTGTTCGGTACTCGATGCCGCCCAAAGTCGTCGCCATGATGCTGTAGGGGCAGGCTGCTGAATTTGAGAGGCTCAGCTTTCGTAGCGCACCGCCCAAGCTGTTGTCCACTGGCACTCCGTTGTCTGAACACTCGAAAGCATCCACTTGAGGTACCGCCGACCGGTAAGCTGTCAGCTGTCCTAGCCGTGCACACGTTCAGTATCTTCACTGCCAAGGATGTTACTGAGCATTCGAGTTGAACACATTTTTAATTTGAGCACTCGAACCCTGTGTCTAGTGCGCACGGGCTATCGGCTGCACAGATTCCTGACAGCAGCAGGCAAAGTTTGAGGTTCTAGTAGTTCTTAGCATTGGCTGGTTCTTTTTTTGTGACTGGAATGGAGCCAAAGGCAGACTGCAGAGCAGTCTCAAGTTTGAAGCTGATCTCGCGTCTCTTCGGCCGTCACACTAGAAACCGCGCTTGCGAGCTCAGCTGCAGTGCCATCGCCCAAAGCCGCAGTCAGCGTGTGAAAGATGTCGACGACCTTCACGCTCGGCATGGCTACGAGCGTTAGTACCATCATCGACAAGGACGAGATGCCTTGGACGAGCTGCACGCTGAAGATAGCAATACTGCCGCGATTCTCAACGATTTGTAGCCGTTATCCTGAAATACCCACGCCACGCCACTCCACTTAATACTGGCTCACTTTACTGAGCAGTGCAAGAGGACGACGGGGAACAGCGGTATGTGCAAGTAAGGGCCACACCTGGCGTCACGTTGGATCATGCCGAAGCAATGGAAGATGAGAGATGCATGACATCCACCATCAAGCTCAAGTCTGCACTCTACAATCCCTAAACTTCCCGATATTCGGTCGAATGGAGACTAAACGCTGTCTAAGACATTTGAGGGCGCGTTGGCTTGCTGATACGATTGCTGGGAGTGTAGCTGCGAGATTTGTGAGAATGTGACGCTCAATGTCTGATAGTATGTAGCAATCACAGCCGAGTATTGGGGATCCATTTGACACCGGCCTCCTGCCAGAAGGAAGTCTTTTTCATTGGTGAGATGAGCGACAGCGAGACCGAAGGAGTCCATGATTGCTCCTGAATCTGTCCTAATGGTCGGCCTGTACACTGTCCACTGCCTGCCAAGATCATCTACGATGGGGCATGTGTCGATCGCGCCCGCCTCGGTCCTGTTTTTTAGGCAGACCGCTTGGAAATTGTTCAATGCCATTTGACGGTTGTCTAGATTCGTGATTGGCTTGCATGAGACATTGGGCGAGCGGAGTTTGCGCTGGTGATCTGAGTCTCAAAGTGTGCTCTCCCTTAGCAATGTGTGTAAAGGAGCATTCCAATCGCGGCTTGGTGCCACTTGGGGTTACGGTAGACCTCCAACAGCCGGTGGGCAGTTAACCCCCTCCGCCTCGTCACTGCCACGAGCTTCGAGCTCACCGGTAACAGTGTTGAGATTGGAGGCAAGAACGACGGCGAAGAAGGCCAATCACGTCTACAAAAGCTTGATAGCAATCAAGAGTAGACTCTGAGCTACCCAATACACAAGGACCGGCACAAATTGGAGCTTCTCAAGCCGAGTAACTGCATAAAGCTTGCAGCATGAGTACGCAGCAAGGACCGCAGCTTCCGCCAGGCTGGGAGGCAAGATGGTGAGTAGGCGCGACTTTATCACCTGCATCAGAGCTTGAGCTGTGGTACGATAGAAGCTGACGAGCTCCAGGGACGCGTCCGCTCAGCAGTACATCTATATCGGTATGTGAACTCGCCAAAACGAGCAGGCCAAGCTGACTTAATCAGACCAAGCGTCAGGTAGATCACAGTGGGAGCCTCCAGCAGCTCCAGCGGCACCAGCTGCAGCCCCTGCCCCAGCTCGCGCAGGCAGGCGCCAGTATCCCACGGCCCAGATCCAACAAGCATACAACACTCAAGCATTCGACCCTGTCTCACAACAGCAACAGTATCCTCAACAACAGCAAGCACCATACGCTCAACAGGGTGGCCAGTCGGATGTCTTTGTTCCTGCTGCGCAAGCTCAGGCTCCAGAGTTCTTCTCGCCTGGTTTCCAGAACCAGGCGCCTGTTTATCAGCAGCAGCAGCACCCGCAGCCTATGCAGGGGCCCGCTGCGGGCGTGGGTGGTGTGACGAATCAATTTCAGCAGATGAACATGCAAGGCGGTGCGCAGGGCTTCGCTCCAGATGTCAAGGTGGGTTATCAAGGCGACATGGCTGACGTTTAGCTGCATCCGATGCAGACCATCAACTTGATCGGCCTTCAACCGGACATTACTGCTCTTGAAGCTCCTCCTCCTCCCATCTATCTCCCTGCTAATGTAAGGATTCAACGTTGCATTTCTGACAACAGGCATCCGTGACTCCATCACCCCACGTCAACCCCGACCCCTCGTACAAGCGCTGCACACTCAACACAATGCCCAAAACTCAATCCCTTCTTTCCAAAAGCAAGCTGCCTCTCGCCCTCGTCCTCACACCCTACCGCAGTGTCCGCGAATCACTCGGAGACGAGCCCGTACAAGTCATTGAAGACAATTGCATCGCCCGCTGCAGACGCTGCAGGGCCTACATCAACCCGTTCGTGACTTTCATCGAGGGAGGAAACAGATGGAAATGCTGCATGTGTGGATTGTCCAACGACGTTCCACAGCTTTTCGATTGGAATCAGAGGGAGAACAAGGCGGCGGACAGATGGGAGCGGGCAGAATTGAACCATAGTGTTGTCGAGTTCATTGCTCCTACCGAGTATATGGTGCGCCCGCCTCAGCCGCCTGTTTACGCTTTTATTATCGACGTCTCGTCGGAAGCTATTCAGTCTGGTGCGTTTTCGAGTTGTTCGGGCAGGAGCTGACGCGACAGGCATGGTCGCTACTGCTGCGAGGACGATTCTTGAGAGTCTCGACAACATCCCCAACGCCGATCAGCGGACTAAGATTGCTTTCATTGCCGTCTCTACTTCTCTCCACTTCTTCTCCCTTCCTGTGAGTTCTCGTACCCTAATGGACATGGCTGATATCTTAGGCCGGCGCAACCGAGGCCTCCATGCTCGTTGTTTCCGACTTGACCGACGTCTTCTTGCCCAAGCCTGTTGATTTGCTCGTCAATTTGACGGAATCGCGTCCGGCAATCGAATCGCTTTTGACGCACTTGAGCGACATGTTCCAAGATTCGCATACTGTTGGCAACGCTCTTGGGTCTGCCCTTGAGGCTGCTCATCAGCTGATTGTGAGTGTTGAGCTCGATGCGACGGACTCTGATAAAACAGGCTAAGATTGGTGGCAAGATCATTGCGCTCTCGTCGACTTTGCCAACTATTGGCACTGGCGCCCTCAAAGCTCGTGATGATCCCAAGCTCCAAGGCACAAGCAAAGAGTCGACCCTCCTCCAGCCAGCCTCTAGCTTCTACAAGACTTTCGCGATCGAGTGCTCCAAATCGCAAGTCTCTGTTGACATGTTCCTCTGCAGCAAGAGCTATACCGATGTCGCGTCTCTCTCTTGCTTGCCTCGCTACACCGCAGGTCAAGTCTACCTCTACCCTGGCTTCAGTGCTGCTCGATCAGAAGACGCCATCAAGTTCGCGACTGAATTCGGCAAGGTTCTCGGCAGTCCTATCGCCCTCGAGGCCGTCATTCGCGTTCGGGCTTCAAGAGGCATTCGCATGTCGGCTTTCCACGGCAACTTCTTTATCCGCTCGACCGATCTACTTGCTTTGCCCGCTGTACCGATGGACCAGTCGTACACCATTGAGCTCCAGCTCGAAGACGACATCAAGAGCGCGTTCGTTGTGCTGCAGACTGCCATCCTGCACACTACGAGCTTTGGCGAGCGCCGAATTCGAGTCCTTACTATGGCTCTCCCCACGACAGACTCAATTGCGGAGCTTTACGCTTCTGCTGATCAAGTCGCGATCGCGACGTATCTTGCCAACAAGGCGGTCGAGCGGTGCATGTCGGGAACGCTTGAAGATGCTCGTGCGGCGGTTACGAACCGGTTGAGTGACATGTTGAAGGTCTACAAGGACCAGATAACGAGTTCTGGTTCGGGCGCTAGTGCGCAGCTTGCTGTGCCAGACAACCTGAAGCTGTTGCCTCTGCTTGCGTGTGGTCTCTGCAAGCATGTGAGTCATTCAATGTGTTATTGAGACTGACAGTCAGGTTGCGTTGAGAGAAGGTGCCGCTTTGCCACCCGACTTGCGGTCCTACGCTCAGGCCCTCTTGACGACTCTGCCTTCAGAGGCCTTGATCCCTTTTATCCATCCTCGCTTCTACTCCCTGCACAACATGTCTTCCAAGGCGGGCACTATCGGCGACCACGGCGTCATCCTTCCTCAGCCCATGAACCTCACGAGCGAGCGTCTCGAGCGTCACGGGCTCTTCCTGATTGAAGACGGTCAAAACATGTTCCTGTGGATCGGCCACGAGGCTGTTCCTCAACTCGTGCAAGACGTCTTTGACTTGCCATCCTACCAGGACTTGGTCGGCGGCAAGTTTACCTTGCCCGTGCTCGAAAACACGTTCTCGCAGCGCGTCAACGCCATTGTCAACAAGACGCGCGAGCTCCGTCGCGGGGTTTACAGGCCGCATCTCTACGTCGTCAAGTCTGATGCAGAGCCCGCTCTTCGTAGCTGGGCGCTCAGCTTGTTGATAGAGGACCGCATGGATTCCATGCCTAGTTACGCTCAATACCTTACGACAGTCAAGAACAAGGTGAGTTGCTGAGTTGACATGGCAGAGTTGACTTGCAGGTGAACGCTTAATTAGATCATGCTTTTGTAACTTGCGAAATGCACGCATGTCGTTTTCATTTTCAGGTGATGGTGATTGCTACATGTTGGGAATGACACAGCTTTTCGCTGTGGACTCATGGCTCGACTGAGGCTTGGATGCGGCAAGCGGCTGAGACTTTCGCAACCTGTCATCAGCGCGTATCGACTTCGCGACTCACGAATTCGGGAAAGCCTTGCTCGTGGACGACGTCCATCAACAGCGATCGCACGTCTTCGACGTCCATCGCATACAAGCTCGAGCTTGACCGGATTTGCACCGTCAATCTGTCCTCGGCGGCAAAGTCTGGCTCACGAGCCGTCTTCTCTGCCTGCGCTGGAGCAGAAGGCATCAAGTGCGGTTGCGCTGCGGCTGCTTGCGAGGAGGATGGCTGCATTGGCGGGTACAGTCTGGTTGATGCTGAGGCTTGAGGTGAGTCGAAGCAGATGAGCGAGCACTCGGCTGCTTTCGGCGTCTTTGGCGCTGGTCTCCTTGAACTCGGCACCATCATCACAGGTGGCTGCGACTGCTGCGTATGCTGCGAAGGAGGCCAGTACTCAGGCGCGTATTGAGGGTAGCGCACATCGAAACTTCGCTGAGCGGCAAGGCGCTGCTGCTGCTGCTGCTGCATGAGGGGATGGAAGGGCGCTCGATGGTGGTGGCTCGTCGAGACCGACATGTATGGCGGGTATGGCGCGGCGCTCTGATAAGCAGGAGACGGCGCGTGACCGAATGAGGAATTTTGCATCACCAATGGCGCATTCTGCATTCGAGCAGCGGCATCGAAGACAGCTGAGCCTGAAGCCATCTGGGAGTTGTCTCTGGGATGTTGGTGTTGGGTGGGATGGCTTGGATGCGCTCTATCTTCTTGGCCAGGAGGAGGACCTCGCGTCGTCTGGTGCTGTTCTGGAAGCTGAGGCTCGACGGAATTTGCTCGAAAGGAGGGGGCTCTGGGTTTGGTGCCTCGGTCTCGAGGCTTGCCAGGCTTCTCGATCGGACTCTGCACGTCTGAGTGGCGAATTGACGGCTCGGGCGGCGTGGGAGTAGCAGCTTTCGCCGAACCAGTGACAAGCTGAGCCACAGGATGCTTGGGAGAAGCTCCGCCTTCCGAACGCTCATAAGGATGACTTCGCTGTTGCTGAGCAACCTCACCACCCTTGCCAGCAGCAGCTTGATTCTTCGTGGCTTTAGCAGCGTCGCTCTCTGCAGGACAGAAGAAAGGGGCAAGTAGCACTAACAAGCTCTTGACCTGTGCCGGCGGCAGTGTAAGCTGAAACCTATACACGGTCTTTGTCCATCATCAGTATTCGTATCTGCCAGGTTTAAGCGAGGAAGACGCACAAAAGGCTGGGTAAAGTCCTGATGAGGTGGATAGGGGTACCGAAGCATGACGGAGACTTTGCTGTAGATGAGTTTGGAGACTTGTTTTGCGTCTCCTGTGAGATCACTGAGGATCACTTGTTGCTTTTCGAGGTCAGGATGGCGCGTGAGGGGATGGATGGATGGACGTACGATGAGCTCGGACCCTTTGATGACTTCTAGCACGACTTTGCCGCCGGTATCATTGACAGTCACACACATGCCAGTCTCGACGCTTCTCTGATGAGCTGGTGTACTTGCGGTAGACAACCATACCGATGAGCCCACTTTAAAGACCTATACGGAGTTGTCGAGATGCACAGCGCCGGTGTAGGCTGAGCGACTTTGGTGACCGTAACTGTGCCGTATCAGCATCCTTTCTTCCCTTTTATAAGCAGCTAACAGCTAGTCCTCTTGGGTTTAGGCTTCTTAGCTTGTACTTGTGAAGGCTCAGGCTGCGTTGGAGGGAAAGACTCTATCTGCGACATGGTCGTTCTCGGTGGCAAAAAGGGGCTATGCATCCCATCTTGGGACTAGGCTAGTAGTTGTTACCCCTATTCGTCGTCATTTCTGCATCTTCATTGTTGTTCGCTGGTTCTTCTGCTGAGAATTTGCCCATTAGCTTCCAGGCATTGGCATAGGTCGCTGCAATGTCAGCTTTGAAGAGTAGAAGGATGGCAAACGTACATTTGTAGAGCTTGATTTTGCCGTCGTCATCGGCAGAAGTCAAGATGGTACCAGTCACATTCCACTGACACGAATCAGCATCTGCGTCCTCGTACTCAAAGACTCACCTCAACACGACCGATCCTAGCACCGCCGCTACCCCAGTTACCCACCATCTCGCCCTTCCAAGATCCATGCGCATCATCAGCAGGGATGACCTTCCAAACGCGGACTGTGCCGTCTCGCGAGCCTGTCGCGATGAGGTGGTATGATCTCCCGCATGATGGAGCCCATGATAAGGACGTGAGAGCGTCGGATCCTGGTGTGGATGAGCGGTCGGTCGGTGGGAGGAGGTGAAGCAGTCCGTGTGGTGTTGGGTCGAGCGATACAATCTGTGGATCAGCACGAATCATTGCTTCCTAGCTTCGTTGCTCACCTTGACACCTGGAGACTGTCCTGTGCAAACTGCGACTACTGCTCCCCACCATCGTTCTCTGCAAAAGCTCAGAGCCCAGCCACCAAGAGCCTCGTTGCCTCCTACGGCGCCTCCAGCACCTGCATCTGCATTGTCATTGGGCGGCAGCGTCGACTGCTGGCATGATAGCGAAGGGACGTGCGTGACTGATTGTGTTGACCAGTCTGAAAGCGAGGGGTCAAGCGAGGTGTAAAGGCGGAGGTGGGAGTCGGTGCTGATGGATGCCTGTTTAAGTCAGATCACTCGTACTGTCACAACTGAATGTCACTCACAAGACGTAGACCCCAGCTGGGACTAGGCCCTGCAAACTCTATCATCCTCACACTGCCCTTGGCATCCGCAAAGACACCCTTCTCGACCCATTTCCTCCCCGTAGTCTTAACATCTGCAGTCGAGGCCTCCTCCCAGACGCGTACCGTCCTGTCATACGAGCTTGTAGCGATCAACGAGCCGAGCTCGGGATGTGACCAGCATAGTGAAAGGATGGGTGCATCATGAGCCTTGCGGTCAGCGTGAGCTTGGGCTATCATGAGGAGGGCGTACCTTCCATTCTGCGTCTGGATCCCAGGTACCTGTGACTGATTTCTTCCATACTTTGATCCGCTGATCTGCTGAGCATGTAGCCACTATGAAATGTCAGTTGTTCGCTGATTTGCTGATTTGCTGATGGACTAACATCTTTCGCCGTAGAAGTCGAACGCGACGTCTGATGGTCAGCAAGACGCGCTTCTTTGAAGCATCAAGCTCACCAGATACCAAGTCGGCGTGCCCTGTAGGCAGCAGGTTAGTTTGAAGCATTCTTTACGTGTGAACAGTTCACCACAAGCATCACTGCAGCTGCAGCTGGCTGCACCAAACAACCTCTACTTTCATGTGCGCCTCTATCTGAGCTTTCCAAAAGTCGGTCACGGCTCATCACATCTGCTCCAACAGCTATATCATCAGCAGCAGACATCTGAGCAGGATGGAAGCAACAGTAACAGCTCCGCAGGAGAGTACCGATGCCAGAGATACCAGGCGTAAAGGCGTAGCTCCCGTCAAAGCCGAGTAAGTCGTCAGTTCATACTCGCAACTTCTAATGTCAAGGTATCGTCTCGATGCCAACCCAGTCACCTCCAACCCAGCCGAGGCGATTGCTACAGCAGCCTCAGCAGCTGTACCAGATGATGACGCTAACGAGGACCAGTCCAAGCGACCTAGAATGTCCAAGGGAGACAAGAAAGAGCGTACCGGACAGAACAAAGGTCGTCGCTTTACCAAAGTTGCCGATCAAGGTGTACAGCTCTGCAAGGGTTTTGCGAATGGTCATTGTCCTTTTGTGGATTCCAAGACGTGAGAACGTGTCGAAGGATCAAGCTGACGACCAGTGGCGCACCGAACTGCAAGTTCTCGCATGACTTTCAGGAATATTTCAAGATCAAGCCGACCGATATCCCCTTCCCGCCTACAAATGTGCTCCAAGCGGATTCACCATACGTGAAACCTCCTTATACGTCTCCCTTCACTCAACAGCTATCTTCAACAGCGACAGACGGCCCAGTCGAGCTCGAGGATCCCAAGCCTGCCGGGTCGCTCGCAGCATCAATCACCCACCCCGAGAAATCGTTATATTGCCCAGTGTACAATGACCTCGGATACTGTCCATCAGGATGGAAATGCCGCTTTCTTTCTGGGCATGTTGAGAAAGCAGCCGAGGGTGTGGCCGATGACGGCAAGACTGTTGTGGACGGCTACGAGATCAAGGGATCGATGATGGGAGATTTGTCAGAGAAGGAGCGTACCAAGATGGATCGCAGAGATGAGATGAATTGGGTTGATAAGAAGGTGATGAGCAAGATCAGAAGTGGCAAAGTCAGCATCTCCGGCAAGTCGCAATCTGCTAACGAGGCAGTACGAGTACCCTCTCTCATACACCTACCTACACGAGATTGAGCCCGAAAAGATATTCAACATCAATGCTGATACCCGCAACGGGAATGACAAGCCCAGACAACAAAAGCGCAAGCTGGCTGTCCCTTTGACGGAGGAAGAGGAGATGATGGCGATGAACGACCAGCCTGTAGCAGAGCCCCTTGCGCAAGAGAAGGAGATGGGCGATGTGGATCTAGCGCGTATCAGGCCGGAAGAGAAGAGGAGACTCAATTGGGAAAACGGGCTTTATCTTGCACCACTCACAACAGTCGGCAACCTCGTGCGTTCTCATCGTCCATCCATCATCCTTAGCTGACAGACAAGCCTTTCCGCAGATTATGCGTAGAATACGGCGCAACAATCACCTGTTCCGAAATGTCACTTACCGCTCCACTCGTAGCAGGTCAGTCAGATGATTGGGCATTGACGAGACGACACAAGTCGGAAAAGATGTTTGGGGTGCAGATTGCAGGTGGTTTTGCGAACCGAGTTGTGCCTGCGGCGGAGGTTCTCAAGCGCGAGATTGGAGAGGGGATTGATTTTGTGGATGTGAATCTGGTGAGTGAGGCGGTGTGGCTTATATGAGCTGATGGTCAGGGATGCCCAATTGATTTGATCTTCAATCAGGGAGCTGGTAGTGCTCGTGAGTGTCTTGAGTGCCTGGTGGAGGCAATGTCCTGATGTGAAGTGATGGATGCACCTGGTCGACTTGGCAAGATCTTGGTCGGCATGAACAGAGTCATGGGAGATGGTGAGTGACTTATTTCATCAGCGCTGACGGCAGTTCCTATCACTGTCAAATTCGTACGTATCCTTCGCTAGACATAAATTACCGCTGACAGCGTAGCGTACAGGGGTGTCAGACAAGAAGAATACGGCTCATAAGCTGATTCCGCGCTTCGTGAAAGAGTGGGGAATATCAGGGATGACTGTAAGTCTGCTGTTCTGGTGTGCTGCGCGCTGATGAATAGCTTCACGGTCGATCGCGCCAGCAACGCTACTCGAAGCTTGCCGACTGGGCCTACGTCAAGGAGTGTGCCGATGAGCTACGAGCAACTCTTGCCGAGGCGAATTTGCCACCCGTGCCGATCTTCGGGAATGGTGACTGCTTCTCGGCGCAGTCTTATTACGAGGAGAAGGAGGTCAGTCCGACATTGGGAATGGGGACTGACGGTTAGGCTAGCGGTGTTGATGGTGTCATGGTGGCTAGAGGAGCTTTGATCAAGCCTTGGCTCTTTACTGAGATTGCTGAGCGTCGCGAATGGGACATCAGCGCTGTTGAGCGTCTTGAGGGTATCCGAAAGGTGCCGTGATCGCCAGGATCATGACTGATAAGCAGTACGCAGAGTTCGGACTCTTGCATTGGGGATCCGATACTCAAGGTGTCAACATCACACGTCGCTTCTTGTGCGAAGCGCTCTCCTTCCAACATCGCTACATCCCTATCGGCTTGCTCGAGACTATGCCACCCATGATGAATGACCGACCGCCTGCATACAGAGGTCGTTCAGAGCTTGGTGAGTTCTCACAGCGCGCTGGTACAATGCTGACAAACAGAAACCCTGCTTGCCAGTCCGTTCAGTGGCGACTGGGTTGTGAGTCATACTTGGATGAAATTGACGCTGACGGTGCAGAAAATATCTGAAATGTTCCTAGGTCCTGCTGATACTGGTTTCCGATACCAGCCGAAGCATAAGAGTAATGCGTATGGGACGGAGGAAGCGCAAGGGTGAAGTTGATGCAATTCATGAAGCACTTAGAGTGCATGATTGAGAATGTACCATACCTGATCTGATGTCCGTCACTTCTTGCACGCTACTCGTGGGTTTGATTTGTTGCACTGCGATGGTAGACAGCGCTATCAAGGCAGATTTCCCCATTGATGAGATCTCGAGCATAGCTTGACAGCAGCCATCTCCTGCGCAGTCGGAGAGCTTGACAGTATCGTTGATAATACACCTGCAGCAGTTGTTGTCCTCGGTTGGTGGTTTGCGCTCTGGTGAGCTACACTGACATCGAGTGGTCTCCGTACATGCAGTAGTAGCACTGGGTCCTCGTCACTCGTCACTGAAGAAGGTGGCCAGTCTATACATGTTGTGCTCGTGCCCGTCAGTTCACTCGTGAGATCGTGTGGAGACAAAAGCTTGCAATGCTCAATGATCGACCATAAGTAGCACTAAAAGGTTCTACGAGTAGCGAACATAAAACCTGGCTGATAACAGTTCCTTGGGCATCGGGCCACCGCAGCCTGCCATGCAATCGGGAAGAGTGATCTTCCCAGCAGTGACCGCCTGTCGCAGTGACTCGTCATCGGTCGACTGCGATGGAGCGATTTCGACCGATGTCCAGTGTTGCGACCTCATGCAAGGTGAATTATGCAGGTCTTTGGGACTGAAGAAGACTGCGATCGTGGTTGGTGTCGAACTCGAAGTGGTTGTCATGTTTGCGAGATGGGACCAGCAACACACTCAGTTTTATGCAAGGCGATTTGCGACTCCGCAGCAGCTCTCCTTAAGATGCACGAAGTTCCATTCACATGGTCAGTCCTTTCAGCACAGGGAGAAAGGTTGTCACACAAGCAATGGTGATCCTTTTAGACATCGAAGAAGAGATCGAAATATCAGATCGACACAGGTTCGCAGGCACAGCTGCGATTGCTTCTTAGTCGCAGGTGAGACATTGTGCCAATTTGTTATACATCATGTCAAGACTGTCACGCAGCTCCCAAATGTACCCATCATCGACTTGTTAGGCTTTTACCCTTMCAACTATCTATTAGGTGTCAGGCGAATCTCAAGACGAGATTATCTCTCTCTATATCTACTAATTCTGTAGTTCGTAAGGTATCAAAATCTTGACAGTTCCAGCCGTGATAGGGCATGATGCATTACTCTCCTCCTGCAACAATAGACCACACGCTCCGCACGAGTACCTCAGCCCTCGCATTCGCGTCGTCGCCGTTTCCGACAGGGACCTGGTGTAATACCTCTGATTCGATCGTCGTGTTAAGCGGCATGAGATGACGTTGATACTACAAATCAGTACAAGACCACGTCGATAAAGTAGCGACTCACAGTTCGGACAAACTCGCGGTACCAGCCCCAACGAGCTCTTACAGGCCACTGTCCATCCTCCCCGCTCTCCACAAGCGTCAAAACTGCGCTCAAGCCCTGTGACTCCCTGCCAAAGCACCAAGGCAAAAGCTCAGCGACGAACGACTTGAAGATAGCGACGAGTACGGTGTCTTGCTGCTCGACGAGTCCTGCGATCGCTTTCTGCGCGCTGAGCGTCTCTGGCGACTGCTGAGGAACGGACTCAGGATCAACATCCATGCCCATCGCACCTCCATGCTCGAGATGCTCTGCTGCACGACGTGCCCGCGCCTTGTCATCATCCGCCTCTAGCTCTGCTGCTCTCCGGCGCGCAGCAGCCACACGACCAATGATTTTGTCAAGCACCATGCGGAGCATCTCCCATGCGTGGAAATCTGTCCAAGCGTCTGGTGCATCGGCCATGGCGTCTGCAGGCGTCATGTCAAAGACATAGTGCACGACGTCAAGCCCATCGACGACGCCGTATTGGAGGTACTTGTCTACGACGACAACGCGCATCTGAACACTCTCGCTCCAGTACGCTGCGATCGAGTCTAGCACCGTGCGGCGCTCTTCTTCCGTCTGAGTGAGAGCGCGGAGGAGAGGAAGATAGCGTTCCGTTGCATTGAGGAAATGCGAGAACGATCGTGAACCGAGTTGGAGTAGTGTCTCGAGAGCCATGGAACGGATCTCGATGGTGAGGGGTGAAGCGAGGGTCTTGAGATGAGCGAGGACGTCGTCTGCCGGTGTCTTTTGCCTATACAAAGTATGCAATGCCTTAGCCTCTGCCTGCAGAGGATGTCCCTCGACCGCAAAGCGCCAAGTAGGCTCAGGCGGCTGATCCGCGATCACACCTTGACCCTTCTCAAGCATCGGCTCGGGCAAAGTCTGCATGATCCGATCATGATACGCCAACCTAATTTCCAGCTCCACAACTCTACGCATGAACGCGCGTTTGGGGTGAGAAGAAGGTAGAGTGAGATCAGGGATCCATTCTTTCCACATCCACTGAAAGCCAAAATTGCTCAAGTGGACGCTGAACCAATCTGCTGCGCGTCGAGCGATTTCGAGGTCGAGGCCATCGGTACCGAGCATGGTGAAGAGTTTGCGGACTGCACGACCGACAGGTGGAGCGACTGTGGAAGGGCTGAGCTTGCAGAGCTCGGTGAGGACGGAAGCGTAGTAGATGCTTTTGTGTGCCGAGCGGGGGAGGGCGAACATCGCTGAAAGGATAGTCGAGACGATCAATGACTCAAGCGACAAGGTCGTTTTGGATTCAGTAATGGCAGCCGTCGCCGAAGGTGGCGGCTTGAACACGCCGGGTTCAAGGAACGAGGGAAAGACGAGCAGCAGACGAGCGCATTCTTTGCGATTGATCTCGTATAATTCGAGCATATCAACCAACGTCGAGCGCAAGAGCCAGCCGGCAGGCGCATCAACAGGCAGCACGACCTCTTCGCCAAAGAACTTGATGAGACCGCATCGGCCTTCACCGTCTTCTGGTCCCGGCTCGTCTGTCTCGGGCGGCACGCGGAGGTCAGGGAGGCCGAATGCGCCTGATTGGATCTGGTCCGGCTGGAGCTCGAAGAGGGTGTGGAAGACTGGGAGGAATGCAGGTGGGGTGTATGCGTTTTCGCGCAGATTCCGCAGAGCTACCAGCAGGTGACTCAAAGACTGATATCAGCAGTGCTGATCATCTAAAGAACTTACATCAGAGACTTCAGGGGCAACCTCGCTTGAAGGTGTGAAAGGGCTCAACGAGCTCAGCAAAGCGCGCTCAGCATCCGTCCGGCGACTAAGAATATACGACTCGATGGTAGCCACTACCGCATCGGTATCTTCCGCTGAGGCAGCATACAGGGTATCACCGACTCTCATCAGAGCTTCACCGACAGCACGAGCCATCCGCTCAGCTCGCTCACCACCGCCGCCCATCTCATCTACGATCGACAAGAACGACTTGAAGTGGTTCAGCAGTGCTTGAGCGTCGATCAATCCAGCTGGAACGAGAAGAGCGAGGAATTGTAGCTGTTCGTTAGCACTGAGCTTTAGAGGAAGCGCGGAAGACTCACACTGAGTCTAAACTTGAGCCACATGCGGTTGTCGAGCCAGTAGCGCATGCCTTTGGTGATGTCTGTCATTATATCGCCGCTGATGTCGTGCGCCGGAGCTGGTTGAGGTGCATCTTCCGTAGACGTCTCGTCTGACTTGACAGGCGGTACAGTACGCGAGAGCAGCACGACAAGAGCAGCATACAAAGGGAGCTTGTAGGGTTGTTGCGTGATTCTTTCATCAGCTCCAACAACCTCCAAAACGTACCCAATGCGGAAACCATGCAGAATACCATCCTTGCCATCTGCATATTGTTTACGCAGAGCTCGCGACAGTCCAGGCAGGTCCTCTTCAGGGTTGAAGTCCTAAACGTCAGAATGAAGCTTGAAGTTCGCAACGAACACTGTGATCACCAAACTCAACAATCATCTTCCTCATACGCGTCGGCAGAGAATCAGGAGGAGGACCTCTACGCTCCTCATTTCGATGAGGGTGTCGACCACGACCACCACCTCCATGCCCGCCACGGTCATCTTTCGAATAAGCTTTTGCTTCGTAGATTCGCATTGTCGACACGTACCTCTTCGTCCGTAGCCTCCTCTTCCTCCGCCGCCACCACCACCACCTCCGCCTCTTTGAAAGCCTCCGTCACGTTCCCTAAAGCTCATTTTTAGTTGTTTTTGAGCTGTTTGATAGTTTTAAAGTGCTAGTTGCGACAACATTGTGACGCGCGCCTATCAGGAGATTCAAGCTCAACTATAGAACGCCTGAAATAACATGGCGCGCCAAGTAGGCGCGAGTCATCGTACAGCATACAGCTCACCTCTCCTCCTCCTGCTGACCTGTAGACCATGCTATTCTCATCAAAGGCAGCGACCTCGCTGCTCCTAGCAGCATCAGCACTCCTAGGAGTAGCAGCTACCTCCCAGCCACAATTCAAACTCATCAATCCTCGAGCCAGTCTCGCGTCAGGCAGTGTCAGCGAAGGTACCTTTCCGTACGTCCTCTCCTTGCTTATACCCCGAGTGCTGACACTGGCTCAGTCTGCCATTGGATCTACCAATTGAGCTTCAGCAGTCTTCAACCCTGAAATTATCATTCGCAGTCCAGAACGCCGAGACGGCTGAGCCAGTCGTGCCGCAGCACGCGTTGCTCAAGTTTGAAGATACATCCAATGGTGATGTGGTGACGCTGGCTGTCGACATCAAGGCAGATGGGAAAGCAAGATACGATATCGTGAGTATCTTGTTTCTTGTCAGACTGATGAAAGGCTGGTTCAAAGCTACCGAAAGTCTTAAGCGCAACATCAGGTTCTTTGGAACTTACTCTCCTTCTCGGTTCACCAGGCCTTGAGCCTCTACGTGTCGCCCTAGGTCAGATCCGTCTGCCACGCTCAGCTCTTACGCCTATCCCTCGCAAGAGGCATGATCTCCCGCCAAGAGCAGGTGAACCGGCTTTCCAGCCCGAGCCTGAACTCTTCCATACTTTCCGTGAAGAAGAGAAGCTCGTTGGCGGTTTCAAAAGTGTCATTGGCACTGTTGCTGTCCTTCTACCTTGGGTCGTCCTCCTTAGCTTGGTATGTACAGCTTCGCATCATACACGCCCACACTGACGTTGCAGTATGCGCGCATCTCACCCTCGTTACTCCGCAGAGCACCAGCACCCTCAACATACTTTTTCCTCTCAACGCTAGCAGGTCTAGAAGGCCTGATTGTATCCTACTGGATAGGCCTCAAACTGTACCGTTTTCTCCCTCCTTTCCTAGCCCTCGCGACGGTATCAGCGTACAGCGGCAAAGTCGCGCTCAGTGCACACCGCAAGAACCGTAAATAGATGGATGCATGGTGGATGGTCTAGCTGAAACGAGCGAGCGCGCCAGTCTCTTTGACGACTTCGCCTCTGCGGACACGCTCGTCTAATTCTTTGGCTTGCGCTTGGGCGTGAACCTTGGCTTTGACGGCGAGCTTTGGATGTCAGCTTTGCGTTGAAGGATATGAGACGACGTACCAAAGCAGGATCGATGACGTTCTTCTTCTTTTTCTTGAGGAAACGTTTCATTGACTTGCCCTTGCCTCTGTCATTGTCAGCTCAAATCCAAAAGAAAGCAACAAACCTCATCTTGTGCCTTTCCTTGATGTTACCACCCTCTACAACCTCTTCATCTTGACTCCCCTCCAACCCAGCCCCCTCTTCATCCTCCTCACCCTCCGCCTTGCCCTCAACTCTCAATCTCTCCAACCTGCCCAACTTCCTGAACGGCCGTGCCTCCCTCTCCGCATGCGTCGTGACACCCATCTGTTCCGGCCTAACCCGACCCAAGAAATCCTCATCAAGCGTAATCAGCTCCGGCCTGATCTTCTCCAAGACCGCACGGACATCGCGCTCACGTCGACGAGAGTAAGATTCATACACGTCTGCTTCTGTTGAATCGAACTGCGCTTCACCTGCTCCTGGAACTAGGATTGTGCTGATCCCTTTGGCGTGGCCGATGGTGAGTTGATCTTCGTACGGCGTGAAACGGATATGACTTGCTGAGAGGGATGGGAAGGGATGTGAGAGGTAGGGTGTTGGACTTCCTCCGTGAGACGTAGAAGTTTGAAGACCGTTGTAGACGGTAACGTTGGATTTTCCACCCACAGCCAGCATTCCTCGCTGAGACCAATCAAGCGATCGCACATCCACGCGCGAATGCCACTCATTCACAGTCTGTCCCCACATTCTCGCGTCCCAAATCTTGACTTTGCCATCCAGACCTGCAGTCGCCATATACCTTCCACAACTCTCCGCCGATGGGTCCACAGCAATAGCTCGTACGGGCCCGAGGTGGGCTTGGAGTTTGACGTGTGGTGTGGAGAGGTTGGGAGACCAGAGGGTGACAGTGCCGGATTGATGCCCAATGTTAACGATGGCGTTGTGTGGGTTCTGTGCCATGGAAGAGGGTGGACCTAGCCGAGTTGGATGGGAGGCTACGAGGGTGCCTGTTGATGTGTCTTGGTATTTCAAGTGGCCGGCGTTGCCGACTGTTGCGAGCAGATAGTGGTACGGCAGGAATTGCATGTGCGTCACGTCGATATGCTGTTTCATTTTGCTGCCATCAGTTTACAGTCAACTCAATTGGCACTCACTGTATCTCGACACCGTTCTTGTCATAGACAAAGACGTAGCGTCGTTGAGCAACGGCATAAAACTCGTCGGAATGCAAAAACTTGATATCCCTCGCTAGCTCGCCTGGCCCAAGCTGAACCTCGCTATACAAGTTACCAGTCGTCGTATCAAACGTCGCTACGTGGCCTTTTTCCGATGCGATAGCCAGTGATCGACCGTTGCGCGTATAGTCTAGCGTATACTCGCCCATGTTCTCCAATTTGAGATCAAACTTCTTTGAGCGAGCACCGACGCCGACGGCTTTCAAGACGTCATCTTGCTTGACGCGCCATGTCCTCTCGCCCCGCGCAGCATCCACTTCAATCGCACCGTGTCCAGCGGTGTTCAGATACTCGTCTACATCATCTCTCTCGCCCGCCGCTCTCTTGCGTGCGATATCTTCTCTGGCCAGCTTGGCTTTGAGCTTCTTGTCTTTAATTTTGAGCGTCGAGGCATCGGGTTTGATGCTTGATGTAGACGCAAAAGGGGCATCGTGGAAGGAGGTAGGTGTGCGAGTTGCAGGGAGGATCGAGTGGAGTGAAGGATCGATTGCGGGCTTGTTCTGACCGCGTTTGACGGTATTCTGGGAAGTGAGTGCTCTGCGTTGCTTGACCTTTAACGGAGGTGCCGATGCGATGAGAGCGTCCATGCTGTCGAGTGACCTGATAGGTATAGCAAGCGCGACCATAACCAGCCTAAGCAAGCTGCAGCTGCTAGCTGTTCCAACTTTCTGCTGCACGTGACTCCCACCAAAGCTCATCCAGCATGCCTACTCGCATGGATCCTCTCGCCTGTAGGCCAATTAGCACGCCTATTCCGCCCGCAACCTTGACGCGAGATCCAAACATTCGCGTCGAAAGAACCAAATACAAAATAACGAACAGTAATGTTACAGCAACAAAGGCAAGCAGCAAGTGAGCACTCATTCATCATCATCTTCACTATACTAACCCCTAATCAGCATCAGAAACACTCGTAGCACGCTATATCCTTTCACTCCGTTCCGAGCTCCCAGAAGAAATCGAATACGCCCTACCCAACCTCGCCCGCCATTCCTTCGAGCGAAGAGATTTCGAGCTAAGGCGATTCGCACAGATCTCAATCGTTGAAACGTTACTTGCGTGGCCTCTAGCGTGGCTTGAGTGTGATATTCGAGGATGGGCAGAGAGGCCCGGTGCTTGGATGGTGGATGTCGATAGGCAGACAAGGGAAAACCGAGCGACCACGGCGCTTCTAATTTTGAGGAACGCGGCTGCTAGCGACGTCAATGCTGTTTACCTTTCTAGGCCGCTAGATAAGCTGAGCAAGACGCTGGCGTTCATTGTGGCGCTCTGGAATCGACCGCTGTCAGAGTTGTTGGAGATCAGTCTTGAACAGCCTGAACCGCTGTTACATTCCCTTGGCATCCTCCATTCGCTAATCCTTAATCTACCGAATACCAACCTCAATTTATCAATCGAAGAAGATCCAGACGTTGAACAATTCTACCCAACGCCAGAATTCATCCACGTCCTTCAATCAACCCTACCGCAATTCATCCAGCATTCAACAGATTCAGCTTTCCACGTCGCGATTCTACCTATCCTAGCACAAACGCCCACACTCTCATACCTCACCCCACCTCTCCCAAACACCACACACGCACTCATCGCTCATCTCTTCACGACTCTCGCTCTCCCTCCGCAATCCTCACATACCCTCGCCGCCCTCGACGCTCTCTACACGCACACTTTGGCACCCAAAACAGCTCTAGCGTACATCTCAACACCCAACATTCTCCTCCTTGCGCGTCTTTTGCAACATGGAGCCACACCGCACAGTATCACTTGGCATGCTCCGCGCGTGGCACGTACTATCCGGAATCCAGCTAGCGATGATGCGAGACTGGAACGCGCGGCGGGTCTCAGATCTACGTTGAGGAGAATCGCAGGCACGCATGAAGAAGTTGGGGATTCTCAGATCATCTTGTCAGAGGGCGTCAAGCAGCATCTGGTGAATCTCAAAGAACCTGATAGGTGTATTTCCTGGTATGTCCTTTTGCGTCATCACGTCTCGTCAAGCAGCTGATAGCATCAGGATGCACAAGACATTCGTCGCAAACCCAACAGCCGAACTCACCCAACTCACATTTTGGACGGCATACAAAGACTTCTTCGCTGGCCGTCAGACTTTACTTTCCGCTTCAGAGGTCATCAAAAACGTCACGACTGCTTTTCCTGGTGCTTTGGCCAAAGTCATCCCTCAGACGGATGGTACGAATCGTTTCGTGATTGCTGGGCTTGGCTTCCGCAGATCAACTGGTGTGTTTGATGCGCGCAAGGGGAAGGACTGATGTGGAATAGAAGCTGAAGATTACTATGTCTGTTGTTGGGCTGGCTGCGCGAAGCCAATCGGTCCTACATCAGCTGCGATGCTTCAAGAACACTTGGTGATTACGCATTTGATGACCGAGACGGATCAATGTCGTTGGGCCACATGTTCCTACCGACCCTTTTCACTCGCTCATCTCGCGACGCACTTTCCTTCAGCTTCTACCCCGCGTCCGAATGACTTTCTTTCTGTCAACGATGTCATTCGTGACGTTGCGAGACCTACGACTCGTCCACCACCGCTGTTGTCCGATAAATTCAAGTTGGGCTTTACGGCTTATAACACCCCAACAACAGGCCAATCCAATCGACCATACGGTGAAGCAGCACTAGCGACTTTGACGCTCCGCAACTTTGCTCGCGCACTTCGAGCGGAACTGAGCTCAGAGCTAGAGACAGAGACGGATCAAGCGGAACGAATCTATCGCGCAGGGCAACGATTGAATGGCCTGCCCGATAAGCACGGGCTACCTATTCCGGAGAGTGTATTAAAGGAGGAGGCGGATGAGGGTGAGGGTGGTGCAGGGGACATGGAGGTCAAGATGAGCAGGGAAGAGAGGGAGAGAGCAAAGAATGCATTCAGGACGCTGGAACCGATGATTGAGGAGATCATGGTGTCTAATCGGACTGCATTGGGAGAGTATCTGGCAGAGTGTTGGGGGTGGAATTAGATCAACGGCGATGCAGTTTGTTCGCATCGTCCACTTTACAAGAAGTCGAGCGCCAACCTTAAAGCGAGTGATCTCGAGCAAACCAGAAAAAGGCCGAGTGATGTGCACAGCAGAACCAGCATGATGCTCGACACTATTCTCATTCACACGAAGAGACGATATCTACGCTGGGCTCATCGCTGCTATATTATCTACGCGGCTGACTTGCTGTGATCAGCTGCTGATCGCCCTGCAGAAAGAAGAGGAGAAGCAAGGCGCGATTCGGGAGGCGGACAAGACGCTGTCCACGCAGCGCACACTCAGTGCTGATCGTGAACATGGACTGAGCTTATCGCTTGAACATTCAATGTATGCAATGGCGACTGTAGATTCAAACCTTGTTTAGGCAGTGTACTATGTAGTCCTAGACCATTTGTCTCAAATAAAGTTCTATACACGGACAGCTGAGGCCCGCCATTACGCTAGCTACTCTAACACTCCACAAGTCCTCGGCCAATTCCAGCTCACCCAAGCTGCATTAGTACCTATATAATAGCTGCAGCTCGCTCTCTCAGCCATGCGTGAGAGTAAAACGCATATCCTCGACTTGGGGCCCGACGTCTTTCGACGTATCACAACCTTCATTATCTATCCCAACTGGCTCTGCTCTGAGGAAGATGCAAACCTCGTGACTGATTTCCGGTCCATGTTTCAGCTCTCGCAAACTTGCCGCCATCTGCGTGACATCCTCATGCAGCCCGAGGCGGAACAGGGATACTGGAGGTCTCTTCTGTGGCAAGTCCAGCAAGGTAGACCTCTGGCACAGGTTGGCGACCGCGACGGGTCAGATTCTTGGCGCATCACAGCCGAAAAATGTGCAAGAGCTGAAAAACAATTGCTATCGTCGGCTCTGGGAAAGGTTAGCAGTCTGCATACGCCATAGCTGACGTCCAGGCAGAGGACATTGCGGTCCAGCTGGACAGTCTTTCCCTCAAGGCTATGCGTCCTATCAGTACCACGTGGAGCGCTGGCGAGGTTGAGTTGCTCAGCTCGGAAGAAACGCGTCAACGCTCTGTCAGTCGATCTTTCACTTGAAAGTTCAGAGAGCTTACTGTTAGGTACCAATCAATCTACCCGCTCTGTCCTTTAACTCTGGTTTCATCCAACCCAAAGCGACTGCGCTATTCACAATTCCCGCCATTACGGAGCTCTCCATCTTCCTCACGCTCAGTGACGCAAGCCTCCACAATCTGGAAGAGCTTTGCAACTACAATCAGATGTCCTGGGAACCTTTAGCTTACGATTTCGATATAACATTGAATAAACACGGCCTTCCCAATGACCGTCGACTCAACGAGGTAGCTCTCTCGGTTCGCAATGATCAGGGCGTCACATGCGTTGATATGGAGGATGCAATCTTTGACTGGTACGCCTTTCGACGTTGCAAGATGACTGATGACTCTTCAGGTTCGAGAACGTGATCTCCCAGCCGCCTCTTTTCCAATTCGTCCAAGAAGTCGTCACCAATGCCAAAGATCGACTTGCCGCTTTTGACTTTGACGGGCAGGCCCCTTCTTGGGTACGGGGACCGTGGCGCAATAGGGAATGGTTTGAACCGACATTGTACGTCAGAGCATACCCAAGACACCAAAATGCTAATGCTCCAGCGAAAGTATTGAAGATGGAGCTGAGGAAAGATGTAGCGCTGTTGACAAGGGTGTGCTTTGGGTCGACATACATGTCAAAGTCGACTCTCTGTCGGAGCAATTTGCCGATCCATCGTCCTATGATGAAGAGTACTTTGACGAGGAAGCTTATGACAGGGAGTGGCTCGGTCTTGATGATGATGACGATGATGATTACGATGAGGGGTATTAGGCAGACTGCCGCCTCGGGATGCAAAAGTCGTAGTAAATGTACCTACAATTGCAATCAAGTCTCCGGTTCAAGGGTTCCGCTTTTCGACCTGCACAGACTTTAATGGCAGAGACGCTACACTGGACTGACGCAATGGAGGCCTTTCCAAAGAGGGGAGCAGCTGCGGAGTCATAAACTGCCTTGCATAAAGCTGAGTGAGCTGCTGGTCTCCCTCTTGCATTGAGATGACAACAGTAGGAGTCTTCTTCAGTCGCGCAAATCTGCAATATCCATGCTCGGTGAACCACTGGACTGAAGTGGATCTAGCCCCATCGCAGGCGACTGATAGTGTTTCACTGCTGCAGTCTGTTACTAATGGGCAGATCACTCTCTCCAATTGCCAGGCAGGCTGCGGCCGCCCGATGCCCGCGAAATTGTCATCAGCTAGGACATATGTTAGCTACTCTTAGAACTTACTAAAGCTACTTAGGATTGAGATTGATCATTGCCAGCTTCTTTTTTCCATAAAATGAACAATCCTATAAGTGAGCTGCTGGTGTTGGTGTGAACGCGAGAAGCCGGCCAGGGGTGACCAGGCACGGTACGGCACACACAAACACATATTTACACGGCGACCCCTGAGCGATTGATAGATAAGAGTCAGGGAAGATAAGGACAGTGCAAGAGGTGGTGCTTGCAAATAGCTTTAAGCAAATCACACCTACTTGTACAAACTGAGCGGAAGGTGTCCCCAGATGCTCGTCTTCACTTCGAGCTTAGTTGTTCTGCCTGGTAGTGATGTGCCACGGGCTGCCACTATAGAGGTCACAGACGGACAAGTCATTGCTATACATGATGGCGTGCGTACGCAGGATGACTACCCTGGAATCGAGTTCATCAAGCTTGACGAGGGCAAGGTTCTGATTCCTGGTCTTGTCGAGTGAGTGTGCTGCGCTGCGAGGCTGATTCATCTAGTGCACATGTGCATCTGAATCAGCCAGGGCGAACGCGTTGGGAAGGTTTCACGACGGGTACGACTGCTGCCATCTCGGGTGGTGTAACGACATTGATCGATATGCCACTCAACTCTATCCCGCCTACTACGACCGTGGAGCACCTCGATATCAAGCAAACAGCTGCTCGTGAAACTGGCATCTTCTGCGATGTTGGCTTTTGGGGAGGTATCATCCCAAGCAATCAGGTGAGTTGTCGCGATCTAACGCGCGCTGATAGCTAGGATGATCTGAGACCACTGCTAGGGAAAGGTGTCAAGGGCTTCAAGTGCTTTCTGATCAACTCGGGTGTAGACGTAAGCAACCGCCCCATGCTAAACTGACGCACAGGAATTCCCACATGTCGTCTACGAAGATCTTGTCAAAGCGTGCGATACCCTGCAAGGCACTTCAGCGCTTGTCTTGTTCCACGCTGAACTCGCGCCGGTACCACCAGAGCATACGGATCATCCCGCACCATCCGGTTCGCACTACTCTACCTTTCTTGATTCTCGACCTCCCTCCTATGAGCTCGACGCACTGGCCCTCATTCTCAAGCTTGTCCATACTTATCCTGCCATCAGATTCCACATTGTGCACCTCTCCGCCGCTGATGCGCTGCCAGTTCTCCGCGAAGCAAGACGCACCTCGCCGAACGGCCTATCAAATCTCACGGTCGAAACCTGCTTTCACTACCTGTGTCTTGAAGCCGAGGGCATCAAAGACAACTGTACGCAGTACAAATGCTGCCCGCCTATCCGCGAGGCCGTCAACAGAGAAAAGTTATGGGAGGCGCTGCTGAATGACGAGGAAGAGGAAGGTGGTCGCTCGCTCATCGATTTCATCGTCTCTGATCATTCACCCTGCACGCCAGAACTCAAGAAAGGGTCATTCATGGAGGCTTGGGGTGGCGTCTCTGGCCTTGGGCTTGGGCTGAGCTTGACGTGGACTGAGCTTGAGAGACGAGGATTGGGCTTGGAGGAGGGCGGGCTCGGTAGGGCGGTGAAATGGCTTGCTGGTGCCACTGCCAAACAGGTTGGGCTGGAAGGGAAGAAGGGAGTGATCTCCGTTGGAGCAGATGCCGATCTGGTCGTATTTGATCCGGCCAGGACGTTTACTGTGAGCACACAACACGTCAAGACTGACATTCAGGTCGAGGAGACAGATCTGCACTTCAAAAACAAGGTCTCGCCGTACCTTGCGCTCCCTTTGCGGGGCGTCGTGGAGCAGACTTACTTGCGAGGCGAAAAGGTTTGGGATACTGCTCAAGGCGGTGTCATTGGCAAGCCAAGAGGAGTGTTGCTCTAGCATTATAAACTTGCATGCACCTGTTTGCCCCTCTACCCCTTTCTCGCCCCTGGAACCTCCTCTGCCAGAATGTCGTTCAAAGACGCTGCCGATCGCTTGTGATCAATCATACTACCACCCATAGCTTTGTAGCTGGTCGACTTGACCGCTGGCGCATTTGGCCTCTTCTTAAGCCACGCCTTGGCGAGCCCGGGCTCAACACTCGCTTGCGCCTGTAGGTACTTCTCGTGGTCGAGGCTAAGTATGTTGGGGCGTGCAGCGATGGGCGTCAGTGGAGCTGGCGACATTGAAGAAATGTCGCTGTTGCCGAAGAGAGCGCGACCGTTGTTGGTCATAGCAAGGAGGGAGTTGATGTCGAGTGACTCGCCGGCAGGAATGGGATTGGGGTGGCTGGGAGTGACGCAAGGCATGTCGACTTCTTTGCGCAAGACGTGGTCGACGTCGACAGCTGAAAAGAAAGCGACGCCCTGTGGCAGGTCGTCCATGCCGAGGTTGTAGCAGAACAATGCGCGAGTCCAAGCATTCGCGACCTGAAGAGCCAGCGCCGTGCGCAGCTTGTCTTCCTCTTTTGTCAAATAACGCACCTCGTCATGCACCGAGATCAGATACCTCGCCTGGATCGAGTACCGCTTGATAAGATACTCCATCGAGACGATGAGCAGGTGCAGGTAGTCGACGCCAGAGGATTGGACGACCCAATTGATGCGCGAAGGGAGGTAGTCGGAGCCGAACTGGCCATTCGGAAGAAAGCTCTTTTGGAGAGCGTTGGTAACACCGCAGCCGAGTGCAGGTGTCATCGGGGTCGAGCTCTGAGCGACAGACTCGAGCATGTTGAACAAATAGCTCTCGGATCCACCATGCCACATAGTGTTGGCTACCGAGAGACGCGCCTTCGCCCCTTTGGTAGCTTTGTAGAGATCTTTGGCTAGCTCGGTCGCCGTGGCCTCGGACATGGTGGCGTCATTTTGCAGCAAAAGCTGCACAGCGTGCTTGATGCCAGCCCCATAGATTCGCGAGTAATTGAAGACCTTGGCGCTGTCGCGAGATGTCTTGAGGATGCTGGCCGTTTTGGAGTGGAGATCTGTACCTGCGCTCTTGGTTCCCTCCAAAGTCATCCACCCGATGGCCGTAGCGCCGTGCGTGCCAAACTGCGAGTCACCCATGACACTCGCGATCCAGAGCTCCTCCGAGTCAACGTCGGCACCAACAAGAGCGTAGCCCGGTGGTGCGCGCACCATAGCTTTCAGCTCTGAGCCAACACGGTTCTTTTTGGCATTGGACGCAGTGAGCCAAGTCGGCTCGACAGCTCGACGTGTGACCGTACCCATGGTGATGACTTGAGGTAGGATGACACCGTTGACCTCCCGAGACCCAGCAAAGCCCATATCGCACTCCTGGTTCTCATAAATGACCATCTGCGACATAATGCGCTCGCGAGCACTCATCCAGTAGCTGCAGAGCGAATTCATGCTCATCGCCCGCTGCGTCGCCTCGGCAGTGTCATCGCTGGCTCCGTCTGGCGTCGCAGTACTGAGCTTGCCAGTCTCGGCATGCTTCATAAAGTGCTTGGCCAAGGGATTGCCGACGTTTGCACTTTCACCATCTGGATGCGGGAGCTTGAAGAACACGCCATCTGTTTCTGCGCGAAAGCGATCTTCGAGTTCGGCGGAAGGACAGGGTTTTTGTTTGCTTGGGAAGTCCTCTGCCTTTGTCTCTGCCTTTGGGACTCTGAACGCCCAGCCAAAGTTCTTGAGCTTGTAGAGAGGGTAGCCGAGCCATTGCATGCGAAGGAGAAGGGGAGTGATCGACTTGCGGGGAGTAATGTCCAGACTGCGAGGAGAGACACCGGCTCGGTCGGCTCGGCCAGGCGTGTAGGTGAGATCCCAGTACCACGCCGGCCACATGCTCGATCTACCAGAGGTTTTGGAGGTAGCAAGCTTCGCAGAAGCGCTTGAGCGTTTGACAGAGACCTGCTGACGCGGAGCCACTGGTGTCCAGTCTAGGAACCGCCCGTGAGACCCCTCTTGGCCATCGGCAACGAGTGATCTCGCAAGTTCCAGGAGCTCTGCAGTGTCTGCTGGCTCCAATGAAGTCTGCTTGAGTAAACGTTGAGACATCTCTGGGGGCGAAGACTCGAGAAGACCGCTCTTCCAAAGCTTGTCCATTCGACGACTGAAGAGGGAGCGACATTTGGCACCAGGAAGCATCCTGAAGAATGAGTGATCGCCATTCTGGACCGCCAAAAGGGGATCTTGGCGATCAGAGACCTTGACTGGAGGTCCATAGGTCGACTCGAGCTCTGCCGTGCGGCTGCTCGGTACGCAAAAAAGCCAGAGATGCTCTGCGGAATGTACGACGGGGAAGGAGCAGAAAGTGACGCGTAGGATGGCGCCGAGGAGTGAGGTGGATGCAATCGGCTTTTCAGCAAGCTTGGAAGGGTCACTCGAGATGACGGCGAACCAGCGAGGTTGTTGTGAAGCTTGAATCGACTGGGGCGCCGGCTCTGTTGACGGAGCTGAGTCTTGCACTTCAGCCACGACAGGTGAAGAAGAAGCGACTTCGGCCGGCGCGTCATCAGACCATCGAGGAATCTTGAGACTCCAATCGAGCTGACTAGACCAAGGATCATTTGGATCCTCACCCCGAGCACGAAGAGCTTCAGCAAGCGTGATAAGAGCATCATGGACACCTTGATGCAGCTCTTGGTACTTTGCCTCGGCAGCTTGAATATACTGCTGCCAGTGCTTGTCGACAGGTAGGAAAGGATTGCCCATTGTAAGCGCACCGGCGAAGGATGCTGGATGTTGGCACGAAAGGAGGAAGAGGGGTAGGACTTTGGCATAGACGTCGTGTGTGACTTGCACATCGCTTGCGCAGTACTGCAGCAACGTCGCAAGCTCGGGCACAAGCCCCGAAGGATGCTTGAGTGACTCGTCGGCGAAGCGATTACGGATAGATTTGTCGACTTGTAGACCACAATGAAGCCTAGCCACTTCAGCAAGCGAATTGGTAGACGTCATATCCTCCCACATCTTGACCGACTCTTCTGTGCCATCCGAGCTCTCCACAAAGTCGACAGCAGAGTGGAACAGCTCCTCGTCCCCCTCATCCTCTGCAGCTCTCATCACGACTTCTGCTGTACTCTGGCGTATCTCGGCCTTTTCCTGCTTGGACTTCTTATGCTTCATCCATGCTGGACGTTGAACGGAAGTGATGCCGCGTGTAGCGACGTGTAGTGAGAGGGTGTCGAGCCATCGGGTGGGAGTGCGGTCAATGTGGTATTCTTCAAAGACGCGTGCGCGGTCGTAGCCGACGTTGTGGCCGATGACCAATGCGGAACGGCTGGATTTGGGAGGAAAGAGTGGGATGAGGGTGACGGGTATTGGCTTGGAAGGATCATCGAAGAGGACAGGAGAAAGCCACGAATACCAGGCATTCGGAGTCGCAGCTGTAGCCATCACAGGATACGGCGAGACCTTGTACAGTGTCTCGACGTCAAACGACACTAGCGTCTCCTCTCCCAAATCTTTGACAGGTTCAGAGGTGCCATCGGCATGATATTTGGTCCACCCCGGACGTGCAATCTCCCACTGTGCAGGCTGAGCCGGCAGCTCAGCTTTCGCAAAGCCTTTCGCCATGCTCAGGTAAGGCTCGGCCACATGAGCACCGACATTTTGGAAATGCTCGCGAATGTTGGACCCTTGCAGCGGCGGCATATCGAAAGAGATCTCTGGTAGGACGGCAGCGCCTTCGACGCTAAGCTTGTTGTCTTGCAGATGCTGCTTTGAGATGTGGAGTAGCTTCGACGGTGGCTTAGGTAGCGGCTTGCCGGGGAAGAGTTGCTTGTGCAACGACGGCGAGAGGAGCTGCACACCTACAGCGTTGCGACGGAGTTCTGCAGCCCGTATCAGTATATTGTCATCTTGCTTGATGCACTCACTACTCTTGGAGGTTTCTGCGCCTGAACCATCCACATTCCTGGAGCTTTCTGCACCCATTGCACCCTCTGCAGTTTTGCTTGCGATCGCAGCCTCAGCACCACTCTCAGCAGCTATGCCAGCGGATTTGTGCTTGTCCGCGCCGGTCGCCTTTGACTTTCGAGCCGCTCCAGCGCTCTTGCCGGCTGCATCCTTGTCTGCGTATGTACCAATGTCCAACAGCGATGGCAAGTTTTGTTTGCTTCGGGGCCGAGCACCATCCACTGGCTGTCAGCAGATCCTCCAATATGACAGCAGAGCGCACCCTTGACCTGCCTAGCTTTCTTCCTAGCCTCTCGTGAAGCCTCCTCGTAGTCATCGACTTCATGTCTAGAAGGTCCAAGTGACGATCGCTTGCCTGCTTTGAGCGGCGCTAGTGAAGAAAAAGCAGCGCTTCCTGAGCTGCGACATGCCAAGTCCAGGAGCGCTCGAGGCTTGTACCTAGAGCCACGACGAATGACTAGCATGCAAGAATGTCAAAAAAGTTGTCGTTTGTGATGAAAAGTCGAAAGCCGATCACGCTTTGGCGTCATTGTTGTTGACGACGACTTTGGCGGAAGCGACGACAGATTCGAAGGCCAAGTTTGCGTTCCTTTCGACCGCATCAGTTTCACTAGCAGATTTTGGGCTCTGCTGTTGCCTCACATCTTGATACCCACAAAATGGGGCTATTCTCCTTCTTCAGCAAGGTTTGTCAACCATTTATTGACACCTTCTCACCGCAGGCGCCAGCAACAGACTACGAGACCCTTCTAGCACGACTCAGCACAGAGATCAACGAAGCCAAGACACACCTCTCAGAAATCAGGCTCAGAGAACGAAGAGTCTCGCTGTTGTTGTACGCATACGGTGTAGCGGCTTGGGCAATTTGGGTCGGCTTGTGGTGGATCAACGGTCTGCCTTGGAACTTGTTTGGCGTGGATGAGCACACTCTTGGGCGGGCATTGGGAGCTGCTGGAACGTTTACAGGACCTCTAGGGTAAGTGCAGACGCGAAATTCGGCTGACACACAGCATCTTCTTCCTGGGCCGCATCTTGCGATGGTTCTATTCTCGCCAAAGGGTGGCAGAGGGTACGTGAGCTGCTGCTACGGCTCTGACAAATAGAGATGCACCTTCGCAAGCTCCTCACGCAGCAGCGCAAACAGATTGACGAGATCAAAAAGGCAACAAATTACAATTCTACAAAGACTCTGATTGAGCGCTATGATCAAAGCAACGGCTCTCCATCAGTGAGTACTCTATCTTCCATTCAACGAGGCTAACGTATAAGCCTCAACGCGGCTCGCCAATGTCAAACAACAATGCCTCGATGAACAGTCCCGACTCGCCATCACCGGCGCCGAGAGGCGCAAAGCTCTTGCATGTCAGTGTTGGACCTCAAGGAACGCCCAGAGCTCCTGGCCATCTTGTCGGCGGTACACCTGCTCGTTCGTCCTCATCGATGTCTGCTGAGCTGATGAACAGCTGTCACACCGCAAGCCAAGACATTGACGCCCGAACAAGCCCAGCTATTCGCATTGCAGCAAGCCCATCTCCAATCTGGCCAGATCTTGCCGACACCGGAGAAGCGGTGGTATGACCGTGTGGCTGACTCTATCCTCGGCGACGATCCTTGTAAGTGATTGCGCATTCGAAGGTGACTGACCGCAAGCACAAGGAGCCCGAGAGAAGTATGCTCTTGTCTGCTCGAATTGCTTTAGGCACAATGGCTTGGTACCGAGCAAGGAGGAATGGGAGCGTCTTCGTGAGTCTCATGCTTTCGTTGTCTCCAAGCTGACGTGCCAGAATGGATCTGCCCTCGTTCGTACTCGAACTGAATACCTGACTAACATTAGGTTGTAATTTTATGAACCCAGCACCACGCGGCAAGACCTCACCAACTCTACCAGGCGCCCCGAAAGCAGCAGCTCCTCAATCAACACCTGCTGCCTCACCACGCGTTCGCAGGCAGCTCAACGGCGATACCTCAACACCACGAAGCTCGCGTTTGCGCGAATCATCGACTGCAGAGGATGTCGCTCGTGAAGAGGAGGAAGATGATGAGCACATGGATGTTGATGAGCTTAGTTGATGTATCTTTGAGCTTGAGGAGTGAAGAACAAGTGATCAAATGATAAAGTCTTGAAGACTGCACTCCGAATAAGGAAGCGTCTACTAGTCTAGCCTGTCTAGGTTCACAACATGCATCTCTTAGCTAGACTGTTCAGTATCCGTTCGCGGCATAGAGGTAAAACAGTAATCTAATCTATACAATACTACCTATCAACCTATAGCAGATCTCTCGTACCAGGTATTGAGCCGTCGGCGTCAGAGTGAAGTCACAGTCGAAGCGACCCTATCGATGCTAAACCATTCGGCCGCAGGGCCGGTAATTTCATGACTAATCGACTTGGCCATTAGTCTATTCGGGCGTCCAAGTGGCAGTTTCGCGCAGAAGCAGAGAGTATTGCTTTCATGTATATTCCGGATCAACGATAGACCGCTATCGTCAGCTCGAGGTTTTGCGACGTTCGCGTCAAGTATAGCAGATTTGGAGGTGAGCCCGTGACAACGTATCGGATGAATGCAATGAACTGCATATTGCACGCACGCATCCATCATCTTTTTGCTCGATCTGTGCGCTCAGGTCTGGGTCGATCTAATGAGATGTGCAAAGTCTGTCGAAACTTCCTAACCCAGAAGGTGTCAGCCAAAATGCCCACCCGCCACATCCTTGGATCAGGCTTGGATCAAAGGGGTGGGTCAAATATATTGAGGATTAGGCTTGTTGGTCGGCATGCCGTTCTGACTTAAGGCTTGCGATGGGGCACCTATCTAAAGTGGCAATTTCAACTTTCAGGAAGAAAACGTAGAGCAATCTGCTGTCCGAGGCAAAGGCCACTTATGCACTAAAATGCACTAAAATGTATGGTGTTTGTCGGTGTTAGTATTGGGGAAGCTCTGCTGTCCGAGGCAAAGGCCACTTATGCACTAAAATGCACTAAAATGTACGTCGCGGGTTGTAAGGGAACCCGATCACCTGATCGGACCCGAACGTGGCACATCATTGTTTGCCACATCCGGCGTGTCGATCCTCTGCGCGACGATCTCCACGCTGGCACTTGTCCTGCTATCCTATTGTCACACTGGCACTAGTGCAGCTTTCCTATTGTTGCTTGCTCAGCACAATAGCTTTCTCGGCGTATCGATCCTCTGGGCGACGATCACCACGCTGGTTCTTCTTCTGTTTCCTATTGTTGCCTGCTCAGCACAATAAACCTTAGGCGTATGAGACGAGAAGGGAGAAGAGGACTGCAGGTGTATAAGAGAGAGGCATTCGCATCTGGTCATGCATTCTATTCGATTCTGGCTTTTCCTTCTTCCTTAGACATTTCATCCGCGACCATTGAACTCCCACCTCCCGTGGAACCTTAATATTATGTAACCTGCTGTAAGGCACCGCACAATAACTATTGAATCATCCTCTGATTGTCTGTCATCCTATCAAACCATCACCATCATGCTTGCTGAAAACCGCCAAGTATCCCAGCTACCAAGATCCACTACCAAGTCTACTACAACAATCAACACGAGACGTGCAGCAGAATGCGCAGCGTCACTCGCGCAGATGCGACTTGCAGTGGCGAAGGGTGAGGAAGAGATCACAATGGGACGTGCGAGTCCCGTTGGCGCGCCCAAAGACACGAGCACTCTGAATTCACATCTTTTCAAGCGGAACGCGACGCCGACGAGGAAGAAGACGTCGACGTTATACCGCCAAACGTGGCGAAGCGACCAAAGCAGATGATCGATTGGTCGGTGTACGCTCCAGTATACCCGCATTCCTTCCTCGAGCCGACAAAGCCTACAAGGATCGTCCTAGAATGCACCCTGGGCAAGGCGAAGCCGTTCTCTGAGGCATCGTTGTTCTCGACGACTCCATTCTTGGATCGCTCTCACCTCGTCCCTCGACGACCCCTCGACATTGTGCTTGCTCGTTCATTGATCGCCTTGTTACTGCAACCTGAAGCTAAGGCAGACCAGTTCAACCAGCCAGCTTTCAGCAAAAGCCCGCCTGGTGGTGCATGCGCAAGTCCCGGCTGGCTATGAATCCGTAAGCACTCCACATTCCTTGATCGCGCTGACGATACAGCCCCACTTGCAATGATTTCTTCTTGCATACGACTTTTCGCAAACAACTGGGATGGAAAGAAATGATGGAAAGTTAAAAGCAGCAGGGTCTGGTGCAATGATTGGTGATGCTGCGATGCCCACGAGATGCGCCATGTGTCCGCACAAACAAAGCAGAGTTATGTCGACGGCAATTGATCATGAGACGCCCTCGTAAAGACGGCTTGTGCAGATCTGATGCGCTAAGACTATGCACTCAATCAGAGATGCATTCGGGTCGTCAGACTAGATGCTGAATGACTGAAGCCTCAGACGGCAAGCTGGGTTGCGGAACAAGCTCTGAAAATCGTGTCAGTAGGATTGATGTGAATTTGGAGTACTCACTGCTGTTCGAGCTGGCAATCACCGACAGAAGTCGCACTGGAACCCGAGTTGAAGGCGTTCGCGCAAGCGTTGAAGCCTTGGTCACAAGAGCGCTGTTGAGCGGCATCAATATTAACAAAGGTGTCGGCTTTGACAGAGAAGGCTGCATGGTCAGTTATTAAGGTGTGACCACAGCTGGAACTCACGGCGATCCCCAGTAGACTGGATGATAGGCGTAGCGACAAACTCTGGCACTTGCGAGACAAAGGTTTGGACGTTCTCCTGAAGAGTCAGCTAGTTTTGCGATCCTCGAAACCACTCACTCCAGCTTGGGCGCCATCGGCGGCGGGCTCAGCGACAGCCTCGTCTGCAGCAGCTCCAGCGGCGGCGTCTACAGCTGCAGTGGCAGTTGCGGCCGCAGCACCAGCTGTCACAGTGACCGTCACAGCAGGACACTCGGCTGCGACCGGCTGCTCAGCTGGTACGCATTCATCTACCACGTCGGCGGCTTCTGCTCCAGCATCGCCAGAGGCAGCGTCTCCTGCAGCATCTTCGACGGGGTCGACAGCGGCTCCACCAGCACCTGTGCCCGCGTCGACAGCTGCAGCCCCACCACCAGTGCCCTGACCAGTCGACGCAACGCCGAAAGCCGTCTCTAACTGAGGCGTCAGTGCCTAGTAGGATTTGACCAGTGACGTACACCCGAAAGCCAAGCATCAGCGAAGCCTTGGTTACGACCCAGTTCTCCAGAAGCAAGCTTGGTGTTGAGGTCGGCCTGCACAGTCCGGCAAGTGTTGCGAGTGGCGACAGACCTGGCGCAAGCGTTGACAAAGGTGTCGCACATTGCCTGTATGTCAGCGGAGCTTGCGATATGAACTCACATTCGTGATGATGGCGGGGTTGAGAGCCTCTCCCTGCGCAAAGTTGGCGCGATCAGTCTGAGGAAATTAGCTTTGACACACTTGCCGGACAATAAGCGCACCGGAATGAAGGTGAACTCGGTGGCCTTGCGGCCGTTGATGCCACCCGCGAAAGTCATGGAAAAGTCGGCTACAGGTAAGTTCTGCAGCAGGTCATGATCAGACTCACTGCAAGGTCCCACATCAATACCTCCAGCAGCAGCTTGACGTTTCTGCACCATCTGGACTGTCAGCCGTGTGTCAGACCCGCTATGAAACTGACGGAGCGTTTGCGTCGCACAAAACCGGCAGGGCAAGCAGCTGCATCAGCGGCATTGCCAGTTGCAGCCGCAACATCTGCAGAAACAACAGCGGTCGCAGAAACAGCAGCACCATCTGCACTACCGATGGGAGTGGCGGTGGCAGCGACGGTGGTAGCGTTTGCGGCAGCGACTTCATCGACAGGCGATACTTCGACAGATATAGAGGCGTCAGGCGCGGAGTCGACAGGTGCTTCATCGACAGGTGCTGCGTCAACAGGAGCCGCGTCGACAGGTGCTGCGTCAAGAGGCGTTGCGTCGACGGGAGCTGTGTCAACAGGAGCTGCATCAGCTCCATGAGCGACAGCAGCGTCGATCTCCTCGGCGGTGGCGTCGGGTACAAGAAGGTTTTGAGTGAAAATACAGCCTTCAGGGTCCTGAAGGTCAGGGCTTGACCTTACAGCAGACTCACGTTGGCATCGTCACACGTGTTGCCTTTGCCAGTGAAATCGTTGAGGTCGCCCGGAGCAAAGGTACCAGCCTCGAGAGCTCGCTGAGGATCACCGCCAACGGAAGCGACTGCACATCAGTAAGACGTTTGAGGGAGTCGAAAGCTCACTCTGTTGGGCAAGAGCAAGCGTAACGGCCTTGTTGCCGGCTGCGGCACCTTCAGACGCGGGGTCCTGGTGCTGGCTGACAGCCGCGATCTCGGGGTTGGCAGGCTGGATTGAGGTGCTAGCTCGTCAGTATATCACCAGTGTACCGACTCACCAAGCAGCGCTTTTCAGTCCAACTTTGCCAGTATTGCGCTCCAGAGCAGCATAAATCAGCGATTCAACTTGACCATTAACATCGCCAGCGGCTTTTGCGTTCGTGAAAGCTTGATCGGCAGTGGCCTATAGTCAGCACAGCGGTCAGACATGACTCACTTGGTGAAGACAGGCAATGTCCGCAATGTTGCCTTGACCTTGTGCTGCGGCTGCGTCACCAAGCAGAGCAAAGACGCTAAGGTCAGTGTTGTCAGCGACAAATACGTACGGATCACCAATGTTGTCTGGATTGTCGAGAGCCAACAAAGCGCGCACAGCGGTTAAAGAAGGCTCATGCGAGTGTTCTGCCGTTAACTACGCTTGTGATGGCACTTACCTTGAGGAACCTCGCGCTTTACAGGTCGACCAGCGACACCGAAAGCGAGAAGAGGAAGCAGGGCAAAGAGGCGCGAGGCGAGCATCTTGTTGAGCGGTTTTGTGGAGAACGATGAGGATGGAGAAGCAACCAGTGCTTTGAGAAGAAGGAAGAGGATGGCTAGCTCTTGAGAACAGATTTGCGCGCGCAAGACCTTTATACACTGTCAGTGGGCTCACAATTACTGCTGTACGAGACATTGTCCGACGGCCTGGATACGTGTCGGTGTTTCACGCCTGTGACGAGCGGCGAATCATTTGCCACCCGCGGATGTTTCAGGTCAGGCCGACTTAGGGAGCGAATGCCTCCGCGTTTCACGAAGGTAACGGTGTATCAGCTCACGATCATGCATCGTCTTACGATGCCAGGTCAGCTCGTCATCACAATTTTCAAGACATCAACCGCCGCCAGCAGGCAAACATCCTCGCCTTGGTTGTTGAAGGTCGTCGTAGGGCAGTCGGTGTCTCGAAAGGGGTAAAATCGGGGAGGCAGAGAGGTCTTGGTCCGGCAGCGCGTCGTGAATAAGAGACCTGAGCAGCTTGAAACGCAGAGGAGGGGTTGAGCGAGAGATGTATACTTTCATCAGCGTTGTGAGACATGCTAATCAGTGACACCCATGCTCCAATGAAGGAGGGGTAAAACTGCGAAGCTGCGTTGCGACGGACAATCCCAGCAATGGACAAGGGTGGATAGGATCAAACTGCTGTCAGCTGAATACCCATCGCAGCTCACAATGCTGCCGACGAGCAAGGTCGGAGCAATCGGCCGAGCTTCAGATAGAACCTTCGACACAATGACGTGGTGCTTCAGCCAGACGCGTACGCTTGGTACGGCGAGCACGGAATACATGACAGGAAGAACATGAGCAGGGAGGGTTACAAAAGTAGAGTCGGAAATTTCGCAAGCAAGAGTGCTCTTACCAGGCGTCAGCGCTGGTTGGAGCGCGCAATGTCATGTTGACCAGCAGAATAGGCCTGGCCGGCGAGAAGCTGCTCGATAACCACCTGCTGAGCGTTGAGCAGCGATTGCTTCTCGTCAAGCATCCGCTTGGCCTCGAACCTGGCTTTGGAAAGCTTGCTGGTGACCTTGCGAAGAATGCTGTCGGCATCGCGCTTCTGCTCGTTTGCCTTCGAATGGAGTTCTGCGATCTCCATATGTAAGCAGCGGTTGGTGCCGTCGGCAGCCAATGCCTTGGTCTCGGCTGCCTTACACTTGGCCTTGAGCTTCTTGATCTCGAATTCGGCTGTGACGGCCTCGGCGTGGATGCTGAATCCGAGTTCCTTGAGCGAACTCTCGAGGTACCTGATCTTGAATTCGCGGGCGAGACATCGACGGGACACGGCTGCCAGAGCAGCAGAGCCTTCGCGAGCCTCTTTGAAAACGAGGCGAACGCCAGTAACCATGTTGCGCAGGGCAACAGGTGCCGAGCCTCGCTCCTGGTTGTCCTTGCGGCACGTCGGGCAGTCGTCGCGAGCGAAGAAAGATCCCGGCATGCTGGTAGCAGCCAGCTTCCGAGCTTTGCAGCGCAAGCACTCCTGGTCGTGTTAGTCTGGTAACCAGTCTGTACATCAGTACTGACCAGGTGACCACACTCGGCAAGCCATGGCTCTTTCGGAACGCTGAGGCACATCATGCAAGCGCACCTAGGTGAATTAGTCACCGCCGAGGGACTTGGACTCACTCTTGCTCGTGTTTGTCCAGCAAATCGTCCCTCTTCTTTCGCTCAGCCTTTACCTCCTCAAACGTCAAGTCGGAGCCAGTCCACGGACACTCGATCAGGTATGCCGCCGCCGTGCCGTCTCTGAGCTCTGCGACCTGCTCTTGGAAGGCAGCCGATTTCCAAATGGGAGTCTGAAAGGTGTCAGCTTATCTGTGACAAAATGCCGGACCACGGGCTACCGATGTGAAGATGTGTTCAGGAAAGACAAAGGCACCAATATCCCGCTGAACCGCAAGGGACACACGGCGAGCGCCGCCGCTATCATTCACGAACAGCAAAGCCATGCCAAAAAGACATGAGGAGCAGTCGTCTCCAACGGCTTCTTTTTGCTTCAGGCGAAAGCACCTCGTCTCTCCGTCCTATCTTCTGCCCGATTGCCCCTCAGATGCAGTGCCACGGAGAGGCGACCAACCACTTGGCACTTCGCCACATGACACTGCACTAAAGCAAGCATCGCCATGTCAGATCTCAACTTGCAGCAGCGTGAAGCACGCGGCCTTGCAGCGACTATCGCCGGCGTGAACACAAAGTGACATGTTCACGCTACATGATTGCCACAAGTCAAGATCTGAAACGACGCTTGGACAAGCTTCATCGGCCAGATAGCCTCGGCTACAAGTGCAGACGGCGTGACTGGGCACCCCTGCACAGCGTGGTGATTGTGGAAGGTGCACAGGCACTGACACACGGATCGCGATCTATCGCCGGGCAAGCTGGGTAAGGGAAAGGGTATCCACTTACCAATGAAACCCTCGTGTAAAGATGGATCTTGTTCCTGATAGGGCCTTTTAATTTAACATTGGTGAGACGTTGGTCGATCAACCAGCAGCGAAAGCGTTGGAGAGCGGAGAGAAGCTTGTCATTGTTGATCTTTCGGTCACGCCGGAAGACGGTCTGGAGAAAGGCGAGGCTCCAGTAATCAGTGCAAGTGTATGGGAGAGGTCGCAGGGGTAGATCTGCACCAAAATCCTTCCGCAAAGACGCCTCGACATCCGCATCAGCCTGGTGAGTCAGCGTCCAGAACATTATGCAGTACGACTTACCATTCTGACCCTTTGATGAACCCTGAGATGCGACCGGATTTGCAGTGTGTACTGGAATGCGAAGGTTGCAGGCGTGCACTGCGTTGATAAGGGCAGAATTTGACTATGACCTGCCGGCTCAACAGTATCCGTCAGAGATGAGGGTTGACACCTCGCCGGACCGTGCCCATGACCTCCACCGAGTGGCGGTCTTTGATTAATAGTTTCATGTCTAGCATTCAAATAATGTACGAGCCAATTGGCAACGCTTAACGCGGTAACTTGTCGAATCAAGTCTGCAACTGCTCAGCGATCATAAGAAATTGGAATCGGCCGCACTGCTGATGTTTTGGCTGAATTGCAGCTGGCGTTCAGATTGGGCTTGTTGTTGTGAAAGCGAAGCAAGGTCTGCACGGACCCGATGGGACCGATGTGGTGCCTGGCATGCTCGAAGCAGTATTGTATCCTTAGATTGAGGCTCAAAGAGCTGAGTACGTCAGCGTTGTATTGTAGACCTACCGTATGTTTGGCAGTGAGATAAAGCAAGCTCCTGCACATGCATATGGTGACATGAGTAAGAGCCTTTGCTTGCATGGCGAATCACCATCAGCTTCTTGCCCAGTGCCTGCTGTAGCGGAGCTTCGCGCTATGTGGACTAGCTAGTTGAACTGTAGATTAAGGTATAATTGAAGCTCAGAGTAGCTGCAGCTGCAGCTGCTGCACGCAGTTAACTATGCTATTTAACACGTGAAACACGGAAGCACATTCGGGTGATGATCGATTAACGCGGCCGCGGCTGGGCTTGTGCTATACTCGTATAGCTACGTTCTTGCTACGTTTGATTCGCTGTAGCTAGCTACATCCAACGAGTATTGAAAGTAGTTTGGAGCCATGTCGGTACCTCGTGTGAGTCCTCCTCATAGCTGTAGCAGTCATGCTGATAATCAAAGGCATCATACGACCCTCGCGGCATCTTCCGCTTCGGCCTTCCTAAGCTCGATGTTGGACCCAAGACTAGGGCTCTTGGGACGTACACGGCAGGTGGCATGGTACGTGACTCCTGCTCGCGCATGAAACCATTGACGACTACTGACGGTCAGTTTGCCCTCTCGCTCTTTCTCCTGTTCGACGCCGCTACAAATTCGTCGCACAGGAAGCTCGACCCTGATGCGCCCTACGAGGAGAACATCCACGTTACTTTTGTTGACTGGATTCCTGCCATCTGCAGCTGCCGTGAGTCCACGCCCAGGGATACTTGCTTTGTTCTATCGTTGGGTCCTTTGATGAAGATGAAGCTCATGTCGCTGCTGAAGGCGATGTAGAGAACGACCTCTACCTGGAGCTCGTCTAACTTTTTCGCCCGAGCAGAGTGATGAGTGACTCGCCTGGTTTCATGGTCGGAAAGCATTATCTGATCGTTGAGTACCGCGAAGCTGCCATCTATCACAAACCTTACCAAGATGCGCGCTCCTCGAGTCACCGCAGCCAGTGCTCGACAGGAGGCAAGCTGTAGCTGCGGAAGATCGGAGAGGGTCATACAATAACGCATGGCTCGACCGATACAATCAGCTGCTCGCTCGTACCTGCTGCGCTGCCCTTTGCTTGATGCGCCATGGCTGTGTAATTCACCTGGAAAGGATAGGATGATACGGTGCCGAGCGTTCGCGCTCGTTGCTGCTGGATCTCTCACAGGTCAGTTGACAAGTCAATGACAAACAAACACGACTGGCAAGCGTGGCGGCGTGTACTGGTACAAGACCAAGCACCTCGGGTGGTCCCAGCTGACTTCTGCTCGAATAATCTGCCTTTCGCCTCATCAAGCGACGCTGGCCGTCTGTCTGGCCAAGGCGATGATTCGAGCAAGGTTAGCTGAGCCTCCTCTTGATTGCTTGAATCTTTGCTTACTGTCATCTCACGGTGCTTGCATAATCTAGCTTGACAGCAGCCTCACTTTTTGTGAACGCTGCACTGGTCTCTGATCTGATTACTGTTCGATGTCGCATCAAGCTTGGCGTACAGATGGCCAAACGCGTCCGGAGATGAGCATGCACTAAACTACACCCGCCTGCAGCTGCTTCAGTCTTTGTTCTGACACGATAGACGTGGTTCTACGTTTCATTGCTGCAGGCGAGGATCAAGCGAGCTCTCATTGGAGATCGATTGGGAACTATATGAAAGCAGAGTTGCTAGCCAAGTCCTCTTTCCGTCGCCAGCTTGTAAGCAGCTGGGTGAGTTGACCGTGATTACAACGTAGAGGCTACATGGTGATGGTCAACCTACTACAGCCACAGACTGATCGTTCTGCTCTAGCGCGACCAGCCGTCTTGAAGCTACACCATTAGAGGTGCTACAGCAGTAGGCTGTGCCGCGGCTGCGGAGTTTCGAGCTGACAGCTTAACTGTCACTGTTGGGTGTAGCTTGTGGTCATGTCGACTCGTCGAATACACATTCGCTCGAGACTTGTTGATCCAGCCACTCTACAGATGCCTTGATGCTCGGTGTGCCCAAAGAGGTGTCCAGGTATTGAAGGGAGTCTGGCAGCAGTCTGGCTGGTTCGAGATAGCTGCTTTGCCCTGTTCTCGCGCGGCTCTTGGTCTGCCGAAGGCAGTTGGGCTGTTATGCACTTGCGAATCGGAAACCTGCGCAATTTACGTACAGCTCTTCGGCTTCCAACGAACCGGCGGGTGAGCCGGCTGAGAATGTTCGTGCACAAACTCGCGTCTTGAGCTCCGACTCGCTGCTGTAATATCGCAGTGAAGGGTCCAGATCTTCCGCTTTGCCATTCTCGGTCATTCTGAAGGCTAAAACTTCCGAAGGAAACTCGCATTGCTCACGCGACGTCTTTTAGCTTCTAGCCAGTCTACAGTGACTGTCACGGTTGTGGTGACTCCCATGGCAGGAGAATCGATAACTTGTCGTATCGCTGATCGAATATCTCCTCTAACGCTTCGATCATTCGCTCAGCCTTTGTAGTATCTTATACGCTACGTGGATAGTGTGCCAGCCAGTCGGCATCGACTGGCTTGCCTTTACGCCGGCAGCTATCAAGCTACTACCTGCCTGTGAGCAGTCCTGGCCGTAGCAATGCCGTTCACGCGCCCGAAACAACTGTTTCAACGTTGTCTGTCTGTTTTCGTGCACAAGCCAAGTTCGCAAGCCTGAGAACAAGCTGTTTCGTCACACACACAGTTGCTGCGAGGCCGGTCCAGCTGATACATTCTGTCAGGCGCCGCTTGAATGCACGCGGCGTCTGCGGAACAGCTAGCTATATGCCATTCTTCAGCCTGTGTATGCGCGTCTTGCCCTTCGTCCATGACGAGCAGGCAAGTAGCTGCTGGTTCAGATGCTGCAACCAAATGCTGTGGATTCTCGTTCCGATAGCTCTGCTGCCACTGCAGAAGCAGCGGGTTTCTCCGTACTCCATGGCTACGGTAGGCCTTGCCGCTATCGATGGATCACAATCAGGCGTCTAAACGGGCAGTACTTGTTTCGTTCCTTCATCCATGCTACTCGTTTACTGCTTGTTGAGATCTGTCGGTGCGGGATCGTAGTTGCATCTAGCTGCCATCTTCTTTACGCTCAGACCTATCCAATCACACCTCGCTGACCCCCAGTCGGTTTCCTCATCACCGCCATCCTCGACAAGACGCACCTCGCTTCCTACGGCTCCGACACGTACGGCTCTGAAGGCACTGTCGCCTGGCGCGCTCGCGTCGTCCTGTTTATCGGTATCGCCCTCATGGCCGGCGGTGTCGCGGGCAGCCTCGTACGTTTCGTTGCGTTGCAGACCTCGCTAACGTCCAGACGGTGCTGATCCTCAAATACATCATCCCCAACATGGACATCTTTTACGGCTTGCTTGGCGTCGGTTGTAATGCTGGTATCATGCTTTCTGCGATTATCCTTTGGGTCTCGCAGTCTGGCGGCGACGAGTACGAGTATCAGCTTACGGTGTAATGCATCTTTCATATTGCGACGTGTAGAGATCTCCTAGCTTTCCTCCGACTCACAGACGTGTTTGAGGAGCAGCAGACGCGTTCTTGATGAGCTGGTTGCCTTCTATTCCGAGCTGGACTCTTTGACAACTGAACGTGGACCAAGCAATGAACATGAACAAGCAAAGTGTCATGCAGAAAATGACATCTCAAAAAGTGAAGCGAAAACGAAAGGGGAATACAAGACAAAGGGGAAGCGCAAGTCTACTTGGAAGAGGAGAACTTGGTGACGGCCTGAAGTCAGTACTAGTCTGTAACAGCAGCAACTCACTTTTGTGCCCTCTGAAACAGCGTGCTTGGAAAGCTCACCGGGAAGAATCAAACGGACAGCCGTCTGAATCTCACGCGACGAAATGGTCGAGCGGTGGTTGTAAGACGCCAGCTTGGAAGCCTCGGTCGCGATACGCTCGAAAATGTCATAGACAAACGAGTTGAGGATTGACATGGCCTTGTTGGAGATACCAGTGTCGGGGTGGACCTGCTTGAGGACCTTGTAGATGTACGAAGCGTAAGACTCGGTACGGCGCTTCTTGTTCTTCTTCTTCTCTCCATCTTTAGCGGGAGCGGCGGCAGTCTTCTTGGCAGGAGCCTTGGAAGCTGTGGCGGTGGAAGCGGGAGCCTTGGAGGCAGGGGCTGATTGTCAGAGGTGGCGCGACAGAAAAGAAAGACTCACCCTTGGAAGCGACAGACTTGGGAGGCATATTAGTGATTAGGTGTTGGTGGTAATTGAAGTGGTAGTGGTAATTGAAGTTGAAGACAAGTGGATGATGAAAGATGAAGAAAGAAGAAGGCTGGTTTATATTCACCAACGCGCTCCTTCTTGTTTTGCACCCGCTCAAATCCAAACACGTACGTAATCAACCGACGTGCGAAGGATCAAAGATTGATCCTTCCAACGTCACCACTTTTGAACCCGCGCGTGCCATGTTTTCCGGAAAGCCCCCCCCGATCCTGATATATAACCGACCGCGCCTCTTCTTCAAAGGTCATCTTTCTCTTCACAAGTCTACTACAAACACTCTACCTACCTTTTCCTAACAAACTACTATCTCTACAATGTCTTCAGGTGGTAAATCGTGAGTTGCCTGCGCTCTTTGCGACTTTGCTAACTTGTTCAGAGGTGGCAAGGCCGGTGGCGAGACCAAGTCGTCTACGCGTTCATCCAAGGCTGGACTTCAGTTCCCCGTTGGTCGTATCCACCGTCTCTTGAAGAACGGCAACTACGGTGAGTCTTTGGCACCCTTTGAGCCTATCTAACTTTCAGCTTCTCGCGTCGGTTCCGGTGCTCCCGTCTACCTCGCCGCCGTCCTCGAGTACTTGGCCGCCGAGATTCTTGAACTTGCAGGCAACGCTGCCCGTGACAACAAGAAGTCTCGTGTCGTTCCTCGTCACTTGCAGCTCGCCATCCGCAACGATGAAGAGCTCAACAAGCTCCTCGGTCACGTCGTCATCTCTCAAGGTGGTGTCCTCCCTCTTATCCACGCCGAACTCCTCCCTGCCAAGACCAACAAGAAGGGCAAGGGCACAACTTCTCAAGAGGTTTAGGTAGTGGACTGTATCGGTTTAGATCCTCTTTTCGTTTTCGCTATTTCATCTTATGCAACGAGCTACTTGCTATCTTCTTTGCCTGCTGCGTCTTCACTATTCTGTTACAACATTGCTTCATCAGATACTGAAGGTCACCGAGAGCCTCACGAGCTGAGCATCCATGCAGGGCTCGTGTCTCGTCCTGCGAACCCCAAACTCAGAGTTCTAACCCTTCCACGTGGCTGAAGGAGGTCGGCCCGATGCCCCTCGTTTTTACTCGACGTTCGAGGTCAACTTCATCCTCGGAAGACGAAATCGATTGACATGGATCCGCTGCACGGCGATGGCTGGAACTGACTACATGTCCACATGCCCGACATGACTGACGCTTGTTGACCGGCGCCCCTATCTCAGGGCCGCTAGCTCCATCTCAAGTCCTTCGAGCAGAGTGAAACACGGAGAACAGGGGTTGGCACTCATCTCATCGTGCGACCCTGAGGCGGTACAATGTGTGTTTATGATCGCCGTGAAGGCCCCTGCAAGTATAAGAGAATCGTCTCTCATACTCATCTGTCTACAACCAACGATAACATAGACAAAGGCAGCGATGTCGTCTCAACTTGTCGTATCTGACCACGCCAAAGTAGACGCAGCCTACCAGCCTGCATTGCTGGAGTTCAAGCGGCATTACGACAATGTACGTCCGAGCTTCTGATGTATCAGAGATAGCTGACAACCACTACAGAGAGACGCCGAACAAGCTGCAGCTGCGTTGGCTCTCCAGGTAAGCGGCCCTCAAGCCCGACTTTGCTGAACGCAGGAATTGGGCTACTCGACATGTGCACCACAGGCTCTGATCTATGTCAATAAGGCGTGCCTTCACGTTGGCACTAGCCTTGAGCCCGCCGTGCTCAACGCGTTTGCCAAGCGCCTTTTCGGGATCAGGTGCGTGCGTTTAGAGATATCACCTGACATCAGCCAAGAGATAGCGGCCGCGGCTCAGCACCCGATTACTTTGCCGCAAGGCATCATTCATCTTGTCATACGGGCTTTGTCGTTCCAAGATCCTGCTCTTGTGTTGCAGATTCAAGAGACATGCGAGACACCCTACCTGAAGGAGACGGTCACTGGCTTCTCACACCACATGTGCGTATCGTGACAAGTTATCCGCGCTGACGACAGTGGAGTGATAGGTGACCTCGTTCCCCACTCCTCGTCACTCGAAGCCATGACGCGACTCATTCTGTTGATCAGGACCCTGGCGCTTGCGACTGCAGACCCGTACGATTCGGCAGTATTGGCGACACTGGCATGGCCGCGACCTCGGGCGTCGGCTCGCCTCCTCATCGTCGAGGATCCTTGGATAGAGGCCATTCTCGAGCTCATGAGCGACATGGGTAAAGAAAGGCAAGTGCCCTTGCTCTTCGGCTGCCACAGAAGGGCAGGTGAGACGTGGGTGGTGAGCGACGAGAGGGAGTTGGTCGTCATGACGCCAGGTGTAAGTCCTTGCTGCACAACGAACTCCACTGACCGCCAAGGGGTCGATCCAGGCGAGCAGGAGGGAGGCCTTTGCTTGAAGGATGAGCTCTGCTGGTAGCGTGTCAATTTGTATATATGTCTGCATAGTTGAAATGTCTCAGCTGGTTCTGAAGAATGCATCTATGTCCCATCCATCTGCAGAGCGTCAAGAACGACAGCCTGGCAACAGCCTCCAGCCATACAATGTACAACAAGCTGCCTATGTGGACGCCGACATCACACCATACCCGATTTTGCATGCAAACTTGACAGCACTCCGTAATTTTCTTGCGCAGTGCGTACATCCACTTTAACAAGCTTACATCATCTATTCACTTGGCCATGCGGACTAGTCGAGCAAGAACCATATCTGAATCGGGCTTGACACGAGTCTCGTCTCTTGTTTCTACGCTGGGAAGAGGCTTGGAGACCGGCTCCGAGCTCGCGAAGACGGGTGGTGCAAGCGTAGACGGGCGAGGCAAGGACGGATGGGTAGAATGATTGGCTGCAGCTGCAGTGCGAAAGGAAGGCCGAGAGGACGTTGCCGATGGACCGGCATCCAGAGCACCTGGTCGTTGGAGGAATGACGGGGGAGGAGGTCGACCAGTCGCAGGTGGTGCGGCTGTCTTGTTCGATGTAGATGACGCAAGAGACGGACGATACGAGGGATCATTGAAGTTGGGAATAGGTGCTCGTACCTTCGCCTTGAGCGTGGACAGAGTGGAAGGAGCAGCTGCAGGGGGACGTGCGGATGTTGGTGACGGCGACGATTTTGAAGTTGTTGTAGGAGTCGAAGTCTGAGCGAGGGCGGATGCACCGTGACGTGCGGGGGTTGCGAGGGTGTTGCCTGCAGGCGTCAATGTCGTTGCAGGGTCATCTCGTAGGATGGGTGCAGACGAGCGGTGCGCAAGGACATTGGCTTCTCGAAGATCGTGGATCCCTTTAGACTTGTTTGACTGGCTTGTCAGCTCAATTGTGAAGAAGACGAACGCTGGGGTTGCTCATGGTGGCAAACTCAAGCCTCTCCCTTCTCAATTGCTGTTTCAAGTCGTGAGCCTGGTCTTTCCATCGCTTCACTTCGGCCTGCGACTTCTCGTTAGCCGCTTCATGCATCCGATCACTCACGACCTTGACATCCTCCTTCAGCTGCGAGATCTTGCACTTCTTGGCGAGCAAGTCGTCTTTCGAACCTTTCAGCGCCTTGATGGCCCGTTCCTTCATCTCGACCTCATTCGCAAGCTGTACCTCGAGCCTCTTCCGGTCTCGACGCTCTCGGTCTGCCTGTTCTTGATATTCATCAAGGCGGCGCGAAAAACGCCGAGCATCGTCTTGCGCTGCACGCAGCTTTGGCGCATACTCTTTCAAGAACTTTGCCGACCGTCGGCAGTGTCTTGTATCAGTGTTTGATTTGGAGCTCACTCACCGTCATTCTACCCTCTCCTATTTCGATCGCTACTTGGTTCAACTACTCCTGAGGATCAGACAGTTCATAACATGAGTAACGCACAAGCATCATACTCAAGGAGTTCCGCAAGAACTGCTGCATACGCAGAATATCCAAGCTGCATTCATTGACAGCGTCGAGGTCGCAAAGCTGCTGTCCAAGATCCATCCTCACTGCATACAGCATCTTGAAATCAGCTTTATTCAGACCTGATGACGAACCTTGGCCAGCCCTACGGGGTCCGTGACGAGGCAGTCCTGAGTCTCTTGCCTAGCGCACGCCTTCGCCTAGTGAGCTTGATGTGAGCAACAGGTCTCAACATCCACCTACGTTTTGAACCGTCAAGACATCAAGACGCTCTAATAGAGCTGGACCGTAGATAGGGTCGTGCGCGACACGAGTAGCCGCCTCATTGGCAGGCCGAAGCATCGCAAAAGACATTTTGGATCAATGATTTCTTTGGGATAATAGACTTCGTTCGCCGGTGGAGACTGCTCGAAGAAGCAGCAAAGTTCGAACCCCTGAGTTTCTGTAAACAAAACATAGCGCCTGCCTGCTGTGACCGGCGCTGAGGGGTTGTGTGCATCAAACCGTACGCGTATTCTGGCTAGCGCACCAGAGCCCTAGTCGTTCGAATTTGATGGCGTTTGTGCTGTGTGTGTGGCAAATCCACGGCCATGCCCCAGTTGTCGCCGCCGTGTCCGGGTGCCGATCAGCTCGGGCACTCAAATTTTCGTCGCCTTCCCTGACAAGCTTCGTTCTTTGCTTAGCCACCTCCGTTTCCGAGCCAAGACGGCAGTACTACTCGTAATACTGCAGCTGCTGGCGCATAGCTCTGAGTGTCCACAGAGCTTGACTCTCACCTTTCCCCTGAACCAACAACCAAAAGTCTCCCTTTATCGACCGCTCTTGGTCCTTTGCTCTTTCGCCTCCGCGTCGTCTTCCTCCTCTGCTCCCTTCACCCAGCACGATCATAGAAGTTGTCATCGCTGCCGACGCAGATGCTCATAGGGAGATGAGTGTCGACAACAAAGAAAGCGATGAACGTAAGTGGGGAGTGGATTGGGAGAGAGCCGTTGACCTCGTGCTTGATCCACCGTCTTGGCGACTAAACGGCTGGCCTGTCGGTTCCAATGTACCGACGCGCTTTCTCGCGGTGTTCAGACACACCCTTTCTGCAGAGTCAGTCGAGCATGTCGGTCAGGTGTGGGGCGAGAAGGAGAGGCAGAAAGATCATGACGAGGACGCCGGAGACGTCGATACAGCAGTCAAGAAGGTTCTGGCGACGTGGCCAAAGGCCGAACTTGTCGCTGCCGTTGCTGTCGTCAAAGCAGAGCTTCAGTCTCGCATTGATCACCATTCCGAACTGCACGACAATACGCACCTTCAGCGGTGCCTACTCGACGCACTCTGCCCAGAGAGCAAGCAGTAGCAGGTGCATGGTGCAGATCAACCAGTGAAACCTGCAGCCTTGGCGATGGTCTTGAGCCTGTACCGATGCTTGATGACGGCCGAGGAACGGGTTGGCACGCTAGATGGAAAACCGCACGCTGATATCCTGGTGGATACAGACGGTCGCAGGCTGCGCTGGAGAGACATGCACGACTTTGTTGAGAAGCTCGCTGGTCTCGGGGAGGAGGCGGCTGTTGTATGCTCGACGTGGAAGCAAGCAGGGCATGAGACGGAAGAGACTACGCTACCTCAGGTGGGTTCGACGTGTTGAGGCCAAAAGCTGATACAAGCAGAAGTGGGATCTTGCAGCGAACAAACCACATCCCGAAACTAAGATCAAAGGCTACCTCATCCGCTCACCTGCCATCCCTGAATCCCACGATACCATCTTCTTGCGTCGCGACATTGCCATCAACCTGTACAATCTTTATCAAGACAGATCTTACACCAGAGCCCGTCGTACCTCGGTCGCCAAGGAATCTATGGCGTCGGTGACCGCAGATTTGCAGGAGATGGTGGCAGAAGTCCAGTCGTATGTTAGCGACGAGCTTGCCAAAGACATTCTTGATCATTTCGGGGATGGCTTCGGCTACGCTAGAGCTTCTGGGCTTGCTGCGTCTGTCACCTCGAGAAGCGGTAAAGATGGGTTCAGTCATTCTCTCCAGCAACACTACATGCTTGAGACTGAGGGGGTGCAAAGGAGCGCTCGGAACAGGAAGAAGCATGCGTACGTCGTTTCGAATGCCGTGCTGACTTCAGCTTCACAAAGCCTGCGTTACTCGACGACTTCAGTTTTCTCAACGACCACAACGTGAAGTTCATGCGGGCTCTGGGTTCCGTCTCTTACCCCGACTATGTCTGGGAGGCTGTGCGAACTGTACGTCAGTTGCTGGTCACGGCAACAGCGTCCACTCGTCCTGGCTGGGTAGCCATGCTAGCACAAGCCGTTGTCCTCAACGCAATGTCAAAGGTGAGCGTAACGGCCTAACGCGCACTGACGAATAGCTCCGATCTGATTACCACGACGTCCATCCCAATCTCCTCGAGTGGCTACTTGTTGTCTCTGCCAAGGTAGCCCATGGGATGGCTGTTGTTGCGTACGGTCTTCACGACGTCCCTGCCATCAAAAATGACTTGGTTCAGATGCAAGAAGCCAAGCAATGCTTAACCACGGCCATGGGTGATCGATGCGCCTTGCGTGGTTGCGGTAAAGCGCTACTACTGCACGAGGGTGACAAGTCTGTCGCAAGCAAAGACAGTCGCGCTGCTGCGGTTTTGTGCGTACAACGTTTACGGGCGCTGACCTCAGCCGGTCGGACTTTCCTGACGAACAAGAAACGTCTTCGTGTTATGACGCTGTGACTCGTTTTCGCCAAAATGATCAAGTACTGTTGACGTTCGCATTCCCAGCAGCATACGTGCATTTCACATGCAAGACCAAAAGAGGACAACTTTGATGGTGAGTAATCACGATGCAGGCTACTCGCTCATTTCAGACGGTCGCGTTGACAGCAAATGTGTATTTGAGGGTGATAGCATGTAGTATGCATCCGTGATGACCCATGTACAAGTCTCGGTTGGCCATGACTGAGACGAAACCGAATGCCATCTTTGCACATGCCCAATAGAGAAGTAGTGCAATCTGGAGTCAGCGCTGTTATCTCGGCTTCGCTCACACGATGTCAATCTCGAGCTTCGATGATGCATATCCGTATGCAGCATACGAAACCTGGCAACTTGAGAGCAGAGCAGACTGACAGCTTGTGGCGGGAGGAAGCCCAATGAGGGTTTTCAGCCTCGTTCGACGCGCACATCGAGCCAACATCACGCACGTTTGGTATACCCTTCTCGAGTCTACCAAGACCCGCGAGACTTGCAGCAGTCAGCTGATGCCAGCTGGAGGATTGCACAGAGCAATCATTGCGATGAGGCTTCGATGCGAAAGGCTCTCTTATCTCCCTTGCAGCAACTAGATTGGTCTGTAGCACCTATTCCCAACTTCAATGGTCATTCGTATCGTCCGTCTCTTGCGTCATCTCCATCGAACAAGACAGCCGCACCACCTGCGACTGGTCGACCTCCTCCCCCGTCACTCCTCCAACGACCAGGTGCTCTGGACGCCCGTCCATCGGCAACGTTCTCACAGCCTTCTTCTCGCACGGCAGCTGCAGCAATCATTCTACCCATCCGTCCTTGCCTCGCCCGTCCACGCTTGCACCACCCGTCTTCGCGAGCTCGGAGCCGGTCTCCAAGAAGCCTCTTCCCAGCGTGAGACGAGACTCGTGTCATGCCAGAATCAGATATGGTTCTTGCTCGACTAGCCCGCATGGTTAGGTGAATAGATGATGTAAGCTGTCAAAGTGGATGTACGCACTGCGCAAGAAGATTACGGAGTGCTGTCAAGTTTGCATGCAAAATCGGGTATGGTGTGATGTCGGCGTCCACATAGGCAGCTTGTTGTACATTGTATGGCTGGAGGCTGTTGCCAGGCTGTCGTTCTTGACGCTCTGCAGATACATGGATAGGACTTCATGCATTCTTCAGAACCAGCTGAGATATTTCACCGATGCAGACATATGTACAAATTGAAACGCCAGCAGAGCTCATCCTCAAGCAAAGGTCTCCCTCCTGCTCGCCTGAATCGACCCCTGGCGGTCAGTTGAGTTCGTTGTGCAGCAAGGACTTACATCTGGCGTCATGACGACCAACTCCCTCTCGTCGCTCACCACCCACGTATCACCTGCCCTTCTGTGGCAGCCGAAGAGCAAGGGCACTTGCCTTTCTTTACCCATGTCGCTCATGAGCTCGAGAATGGCCTCTATCCAAGGATCCTCGACGATGAGGAGGCGAGCCGACGCCCGAGGTCGCGGCCATGCCAGTGTCGCCAATACTGCCGAATCGTACGGGTCTGCAGTCGCAAGCGCCAGGGTCCTGATCAACAGAATGAGTCGCGTCATGGCTTCGAGTGACGTGGAGTGGGGTAAGAGGTTACCTATCATTCGACTGCCGTCAGCGCGGATAGCTTGTCACGATACGCACATATGGTGCGAGAAGCCAGTGACCGTCTCCTTCAGGTAGGGTGTCTCGCATGTCTCTTGAATCTGCAACACAAGAGCAGGATCTTGGAACGACAAAGCCCGTATGACAAGATGAATGATGCCTTGCGGCAAAGTAATCGGGTGCTGAGCCGCGGCCGCTATCTCTTGGCTGATGTCAGGTGATATCTCTAAACGCACGCACCTGATCCCGAAAAGGCGCTTGGCAAACGCGTTGAGCACGGCGGGCTCAAGGCTAGTGCCAACGTGAAGGCACGCCTTATTGACATAGATCAGAGCCTGTGGTGCACATGTCGAGTAGCCCAATTCCTGCGTTCAGCAAAGTCGGGCTTGAGGGCCGCTTACCTGGAGAGCCAACGCAGCTGCAGCTTGTTCGGCGTCTCTCTGTAGTGGTTGTCAGCTATCTCTGATACATCAGAAGCTCGGACGTACATTGTCGTAATGCCGCTTGAACTCCAGCAATGCAGGCTGGTAGGCTGCGTCTACTTTGGCGTGGTCAGATACGACAAGTTGAGACGACATCGCTGCCTTTGTCTATGTTATCGTTGGTTGTAGACAGATGAGTATGAGAGACGATTCTCTTATACTTGCAGGGGCCTTCACGGCGATCATAAACACACATTGTACCGCCTCAGGGTTGCACAAATGAGATGAGATGAGCCTCAACCCCTGTCTCTCCGTGTTTCACTCTGGGCTTGAGATGGAGCTAGCAACCCTGAGATAGGGGCGGCGCGTCACGCCGGCACCTAGCCCCTCAGTATGCTCATCGGTTGATGATCTCGTCTTGACAGCAGGCGTTACATAGACTGCATGCTGTGCTTCTCTTGATACTACCACCTGCTCGCTGGTCCTCTGCTCTCTACCCAGGGATGGCTACCTCCGGCCTGCTGCTGCTACTCCCCCTCCCGTGCCTGTCTGTGCGCGCTGGCCGTTCCAACAACAACTTAAGGGGGTTTACGGACTTATCTTACTTCGCACAATAACGCCGTGATCCTGGGTTGTGATCCTACGCGAGTGGCAAAATCAATCACGTTATCTCTCTCCCAGCGTGCGTAAACAGGATGACTCACTATATTAACCCATCCCACTTCTTCTTCAATTCCCATCAATTCATTACTTGATAATCTTTCACAATGGCCCGTACCAAGCAAACCGCTCGCAAGTCTACAGGTGGCAAGGCCCCTCGTAAGCAGCTCGCTACCAAGGCAGCTCGCAAGTCTGCTCCCTCCACCGGTGGTGTCAAGAAGCCTCACAGGTACAGGCCCGGTACCGTTGCTCTTCGTGAGATCCGTCGTTACCAGGTTAGTCCTTCCAATACTATCTGTGCACTGCTCACCTTGTAGAAATCGACAGAGCTCTTGATCCGCAAGCTTCCCTTCCAGCGTCTCGTCCGTGAGATTGCTCAAGACTACAAGACCGACCTCCGTTTCCAGTCGTCGGCCGTCATGGCTCTTCAGGAAGCTTCAGAGGCTTACCTCGTCTCTCTCTTTGAGGACAGTAAGTTGTTCTCTATCGATGAACGTAGCTAACGTTTAGCCAACTTGGCTGCTATCCACGCCAAGCGTGTCACCATTCAGCCCAAGGACTTGCAGCTCGCTCGTCGTCTTCGTGGCGAGCGTTCGTAGTCGTCTTTCTTGCCCCCTTCTTCGCTTTTTGCTCTCTCTTTTGCGCGATGTATCGCTGCCGCTTCTCATGTTTTCTCGGGTTCATTCATACGGTTCTTTCAATCTATCAAGTCAATGAAGAATTGGCACTTCATTCAAGGCTTCGGCGTTCTCAAGGGCAGTTGTGTTCACTATCTCATGCTAACTTGCATCCAGCGTGACCCTTACATGACTCAATTAACGCTGTGACGTACGAGTGCGAGCTATCCCAACAAATATCAGGGGGCAGCCAAGTAAGTACGCGCTGCTGGAATCCGTAGCAGAGGTCGGCGTTCGGGAGACCAAGGTAGCCGATGCTGTTCCAGAGCACTTAGGTCAGACCTGCAAGTCGTCAAGATCAAATACCTGCGAAGAGCTGAATGCACCAGAACGTCTGCTCTGTTGCTCCGTCGGAACACGCCCGGTAGGTCATATTTGCGAACCTCTTGATGATCGTATGCACCTCGCACGGGGAGAAGTCAGAAACGGGCGTTCTGAGGCGCGATCTCATCGACAAACCACAAGGTGAATGAGTCGGAAGAGGACCGTGGCTACGCAGTTCTTGCTGAAGCCAGGCAGAACACACCGCGAGCGTTCATTCTGTGCAACGAGGTTCAGAGTGCCCGATCCAAGACTCAGTGGGGGCTCCCAAGGTACGAGCGCAACAGTTTTCAGAAAATGTCGGACAAAGGACAAAGTCAGTGCACTGCTCAGCGGCGGGAAGCAAAGTCCCGCGGCACTTGTAATTGTTGTGTGTACCTCGCACGGCCCTCGCACGGCTGCGCCGTGCTCGGCCGCTGGATTGTTGGCGCAGGTCAAAACCCGATGTGCTTAGGCCGCACACCACTGGCGTCTGCGCCTCGGACACCAGGATGACCTGCGGATGAGGCGAATGGCGTGAGTACTGTAGATGGATCAAAGGGCGAGGGCGGACGACTGGAAGGGTGCAAGGACACGTACCGAAGAGCAATGGGTCAAGCAGATATGATGTGTAAGGGAATAGCACAAAACCAACAATGAAACAACATACAGATACATTACACTACACGGACTAAGCACAGGTAGTCACCTTGTACTCGACGGTCGAGTTGCCAGTCTTGGGAATTTTGGGCATAAAATCAAGGTAGACAAGCTGTCGTCAGCGCAATCATCGCGTCAGCCCACCTCTCCCTTCTCAGGAGTCCACTGGCCATCCGTGTCGCGGTAGAAGACAACCTCGTTGCTACCGGCGTCTCTAACTTCGAGCGTAGTGTGGGCAAAGGTGCCTTCGGTAGACCATGAAAACTCATAGCAGGTAGACTTGGAGACGAGGAAGGGCTTGGTGCAGCGCTGATTACCCTCGCTGTCCACACACTTTTCAACGGCGTAGTCGAGGATGGAGCCTGATGCGACTTTGGACGCTGTACGTTAGCAGTGGACAAGGTATATAGCAGCATCGGGTGGCAACGCACGTTTGAGCATGTCCATGCCGGTGAGGGCGAGGCCGGCGGTGACGACAGAGGCAAAGTTCGGAATGATCATTGTGTTGGGTAGTTGTTGTGGATGAAGGTCGTAGATGCTGTGCAGGTGCTGAACGCATCGACAAAGGAGAGCAGCGGAAGCAGAATGACATCATTGGGGTGCATACCCCGCACGTGCCTGCTGATTCAAGCCGGATCCGAGTCAGCCGTTGAATGCATATACCGGCCGGTATTGTAACTGGCCAGTGCGTGGCATAGTCCTCTGGCTAACTAGACTGCATTGTACAAGCTTGAAAATGATGAACCCAAGATGCATCAAGCAATACCAGTACAACCGCAATCCCTTGTTCAGCTAAGCTACCTTGGCAGCTTCCGCGCCGTCAAGCGCAACAGTCTGCGCCTTGCGGGTCTCGGCAGTCAGACCGCGCTGCTCAATCGAAAAAGCAATAGCATGAGCTCTGCCCTTTTCCATGTCGACGCCGAAAGAGATAACCAGAGCAGCGGCGACGCAAAGTGCGAACCTGCTTATCAGTTCTGCAGTGTATGGTCACTAACTCACAGGAAAGGGAAGCCCATCCAGTTGTTTCCAGTCCTCGCTATAATAGCACTGACGACGTTTGGCCCGATCAACGAGGAAGCGCGGTTGGTAATGCCGAAGAGACCAAAGAACACTAATGTCAGTCAACAACACTCCAGACAACTTACTGCCTTCGAAACCGGGAGGGCAGAGATCCGACATCATGGTTTGAGAGTAGGCATAGTAGGGAGCCAAACCAAGACCGAAACAAACGTTGTACGCCCAAAATTCCCAAGTGTTGTGGAAGCCAATCTTGTCGGTCCAGATCCCAAGCATACCCCAGAGAGGGATGAAGATGGCAACGACGTTGGTGACTTGAAACATGCGTTTGGTTTGAATCTTGTAGTAGCGTTGAATGTACCAGTATGCGTAGCACGAAGTGATCGACGAAGCGGCCTGGACGATACCGAGGTATGTCGACTGGAGGAAGGAGAATTGGATCTGCTGATTCTGAACAATAGATACGACGGAGCCGGTAGTGTTGAGGCCGTCGGCGAGAAGGAAGAAAGCGGCTAGATACATGAATGTGTACGGACTGTCGTCAGAAAGTTCGTGCCTAAAACTTACAGTCTGCGATACTGCTTGCAAGCCATAAAGATCTGCTTCCAGCCAATGGTATACCAATGGGAGCCTTGGGGAATCGCAGGACCGGGGCGGGCCTTTTGCACAAAGAACCAGGGAAGACCCATGACGATCCAGTAGCAGTTGGTGAACGCAAGGGTGTAGTTGTTGACCTTTTCGTTGCCGGCGAGTGACAAGAGGATGGAGAGGTTGAGCACCAGAGTGATGAGGTATCCCCCTAAAGTCAGCATGGTAGACCTGTATACTCACAGTTCGAGTGAGCAGTACTGATACTACTCAGCCGGTTCCTCTCGAGCATCTCCACCTGTTCGTACGTCGAGTGGGTAATCTCGCCTGCGTCCATCTGCGCACGAGCATCTTTCGTTCTCTGCGTGTTTCTGGCGAGTCGAGGGAAGACGGAGGCGTAAAAGACGAGGGTCAAGCCGTAGGTGATGTAGCCGAGCATGTACAAAGCCATCGCAATCTGCCACTGGGACGCTTGGAAGACGCCTAGGAAGCCGAACTGCGACGCCCAGCATACAACGGTAGCAACAATGAGAATCCATCGATTCCAGACACCATAGTCGGCACAAGAACCAATGGTGGTGAAGAACATGGTCATGATGGCGAACGAGATACCGTTGGCGGTTAAGACGACCGAGGCAATCGGCTTCATGCCACCACCGAACTGGAGTGAGCTCGAGCGACGAATTGACCCACCCTAAGTTGACAGACACCTTCACCACCAGCGCACGGACCACCAGACAAGCTGTCCGTGCCGGCCTGGGTTGCGAGCGATTGAAAAAGAGTACCAGAGTATCCATTTGGACCTACACCCGAGTCACCGTTGTAGTACAGGTACTGCATGTTAGCAAGGCAGAGCAGCAACACTCACATATGCCCATTCTTCCCATCGAGTAACTGCAGGACCCTCGGGCGTCTCCTCTTGGTGAACAGTCAAGTCCCCATGGGGGTCGACCGACGAAACATCAACATCAAACGCCTTCTTCTCGTCGATATCGTCGTCTTGGCGCGTGGGTGAGACTGTAGGGGCCAGTGTTTGTAAAGGCAGTTGCACAGCAGCGCTTTGGAAATTTGCTTCTGCCATGGCGGCCAAATTGAGAGAAGATGAATGCAAGGACAGAGGTCGCCTGCCTACTTATCTACTGACCTTCAGTGGACATCTGACGGATAGCGCACTCCCGCCGATCTGGGACGCGCGAGACCGAGATGCGGGGGAAGTGTAAAACGGCGCGCTCCCCGAGAAACACAGATATCCATCGTCTCTTTGAAATAGCTGCGGCAAATCGCCGGATTTGTGATCGGACTTGGCCGGATCGTCGGGGCCCCCGTTGATAGTACCTGGTGATGTAGATGCGACAGCTCAGAGTCTCAGCCCAGCGTACAGGATGTCAATCAAGGTAAGCGCCATATGAAGAGTCAGCCTGATAAAGAACCACAGCGTGATTGAGCTGTCGGCTCCAGGCGAGGCGCAGACGGTCCAGTTGTTGCACATTTGGAACTCGACAGCAGGCCAAGTCAAGGCGTACAAACTTCCGCTGCAAAAGTTCCAGTGTCTCCTGACTGCGCCTCGAGCCAACGTCTTTGTTGTCGAGGAGAATGATGGCATCAAAGGCTTCGCCCTTGCCTACTTGATCCGCAATGGGTCGAGTGCAGACCCAACAAACCAGCACCTCAAAGGTTCGCTGGCTATCTTGGCAATTGATCCTGAACACCAAAACCAAGGCGTCGGCTCTGCGCTTCACCAGGCAGCTCTTCAATACCTTGATAGTGCTGTGCGCGCTTCGCTTACTCTGTCAACACCTCCAGCGACCAAATCACAGCTCCAACTCGGCTCCATCTTTCCTCGCATCTTCCCTGGTCTACCCGAGGGGCTAGAATTCGAGCATGCATTCCACTGGTTCAAGAAACGCGGGTGGCCACTGGTAGATGACCTCAGTATCGATCTCTATCAGCCATTGTCAGCCTCGTACGAGGTCTCGAGCAAGCTGCTCGAGAAGCCGACCAAGCTAGGAATTTGGTTTGGGGTTCCACAGGAGAAGGATGACGAGGGTCTCTTCGCTCTCCAGAACAGAGAGTTTGGGACGTTCACGGTATGTCATTTGCCCCAATAAGCTGACTCTCAGGGGTGGCCCGACATGTTCCCCGCGATGATCAACTCTGGGCGACGGGAAGACATTTGGTGCGCTTTCGACGCCAACGGCAAGATCCTCGGTGCCACTGTTGCAGCCACCGCAGGTAGTCCAGTGCATCAAAATTTGGCATGGCCATGTACGATCGGTTCGTCGGGTGGCAAATTCAAGATCTGCTGACGTGCAGGGACTGCCTGTGCCGCTATCGCTTGCGTAGGCGTAGCCAGCGACGCTAGAAATACCGGCACTGGTCTCGCGCTGATGACCACTGCTCTCAAGCACCTAGCAGTCAGAGGCGCCGATGGCTGTTTCGTAGACTGGGTCAGCTTGAAGGGGTGGTACCAAAAGGTCGGCTTTGAGCCATGGGAGAGAGGGTATAGAGAGGCATGGAGGGATGTAGTGTAGTGAACATGTACATTGCTATTCCAAACGCCCGTCTTCAATTCCGCGGCTGACACCAAGTAGTGATGCCGCCGTCTTGCGCGCTCCGTGAGAAGCTGTACTGTAGGACTCGTTGTCGCCTGACCGGCCAGATGTGTGACTGTGGGGATAGAGCAGGAGGGATACAGTACGAAGAAGAGGTATCGCTATGATGTCAGTTCTGTCGTTTGACTCGCGTACCTTCTTCAGACGTATACACCGAGCCAACAGAGCTCGCACGGCTCAATCCTTGGAGCACACCTCCGGCCAGCGTTATCATCTGACGTCAGCCGGCTCTTGTATTGCGCACTCACCCTATAAGAAGACCAAGGAAGATGGTGCAGATCGCTTCGCGGCTCCCACGCCGTACACGTCTCTAGCATCGCAAACGCCGCCTCCAGCGCCAATGACTCGGCAGCAGCAGCCAGATTATCCTTGCCATTATTCGCAAAGATGCCAACGGACGGGTGGTTGACAAGGATCCTTGCAAAGTAGTAAGCCATCAGCAGACGTCGCGTTTCGGCCACAGGTAGGTCATAACCTTCTAGATCGACCATCCAGAACTGCAGCTGACTATTGGTACTGGAAGTGAGCCTGGCGTAGCGGAGGATCGGGAATGCTTCGCCGGCGGGTAGGGATGCCCGGAAATGATCTTGACGATGAAGAAAGTCCCCGAGGCACGCGATGAGGCGCGCGTGGAATGCGAGCACGACGTCGTGTGGCGAGGTCTCTTGCCCTTCTCCAACGTTGTTGATGAGAGTCGCAATGTGAGGCGCTGGATCTCTGCGAGTGAAGCGCGCGCGCCCACACATGATGGCTTCTGTTCCGTCCACAACCTAGCGATCAGCGCGAACAAGCAGGAAGACAACTCACGTAGCAAAAAAGCCATATCCTCGCAAGCTCCATTGTGGACGCCACACGTCGAATGGGCAGCCGTCCGTCGAGTTCGCCCTGAGTGAAAGAGACCGGATCCCCAATCAAAGATGTGGACGCAACGGTCATCTGAACGTCAGCCAGCTCACAAAACCAACTCACATCCATCCAAGATCTAGCCCACCTGAAAGCCGAGCTCGCCAATGTACTCGCCTCGCTACGATCCTCGACAAACATTGCCAGGATCAAAGTGCCCACAATCTCTTCAGGGCCGATACCAAGCTCGGGATCAAGCGGATCGTCCGACTCGTGATCTTGAGCATTGTATGGAACGCGCTTGTTGTAGAAACCGCCAGCTGGAGAATGGATGAGGACGTTGTAGATCTCATGCGTGAGGAGTTTGTTGTAGTCCGAGTGACCGGCCAGTCGTAGAGAGCTGACCCAGCAGAGGACGGAGAGGATGAACGGTGTGATATATGCAGGACCGTCTGCGACATAGGGGAAATGGCCGAAACGCAGGGTGAAGCCGTGCAGGCTGATGGCGACGTTGTCGTGGAAACTGATGTAAGTTAGGTCAAGGGCAGCACTCACAAATCTACCAAACGAAGCGCAACATCATTGCTCAGCAGACCCTTGGTGACGATATTCTGTCGAGGATCACATCCGCCAAGCTGATCAGGCCGGCCCGCAGCTTTTACAGTCTGGTTTGAAGTGTCCAGACCATCCGCGTAACCCATCACATCGTACGAGCCAGCCATCGAGTGCACAATCTGACTCGTACCTGCATCTCTATCAGTCGTCAATCGACTCATGTCTGGAGATGGACCGTGGCCCAGACTGGAGGGGCCTTCAGAGCTACCAGGCGCGGCCGTCGGCATGTCTCTGCCTGCTAAAATTGGCGAGTTCGTTCGAATGTCATAGTCGAACATGCCTCGGTCACCGTCTCCAAGAACATCTGCATCGTTTTGAGGCGCAAAAAGCTCTATCGGTAGATCCTGTTGCCCGAATGAATGCTGCAGGGTCGATCGGCTAGACGACTGCGCAGGATCTGCAACAGTGTATTTCGGAGGGAGGAATGAGGCAGGTGTCGAGGTGGAAGGATAGGGAGCTGGTTGACGAGACGAAGAGGAATGATTGTCGTGCGAGGCTTGTGAACGCTGAGTGGTGGTAACCATCTCGACGCTGTGATGCGGTACGTCTTGCTGACTTCCCTCCGTCACAGTCTTCCGCCTGCGCTTCTTTTTGGGTTGTTCATCTGACCCTGCATCTGCCTCGACATCTCTTTGCCATGGGTAGTCCCGCTCTGGCGCTTGAAACACGCGGAAACCTCCGGCGGCCTCGAAAGAAGGGACGATACCTCTGTCCACCAACTGTGCACTCAGACTGTGTACGACCTCTGAGAGGTACTGCAGATACGCCGTCGCAGCGCCCAAATCTGTCGTCACATTATGTTGCCAGTCTTCGTCCTGTCTGTCAGCTTTGGTTATCGCGCCGACTCACATGAGCTCTCGGATACGAAACGCACTGCTCGTGACGAGCTTTGCAGCGCACGCACACTTGTTCATCGCCAAAGATACACTTGAGCTTGGCTTTGCGACAGTTTGCACACGCCTTTTGCTTCTTCTCGCGATGCAGTGACCTGTGAGCCTCTCTGTCTTGCACGACAGACGCGAGTGCGATGTGAGAACCTTCAGCTTGCAAGTGTCTGTCTTGCGAGTTTTGGGATCCCGACATGACTTGTAGCTGTACGAGTATAGTCTTTCTGTCTAAGAATTAAAGTAGGTAGGTTGAGCGTGGCTTAATCAAGACATTGACGTCGCAATCGCTCACGGTCCAGCCAAAATGAATAGATTCCAAAGGCCGTAGGCGTTCCTGCCGCTGTCCGCCATCTCCGTAATTGATCCGAGTCAACTGCATCCCAAAGCCTATCATTATCACTTTCACTTGCTCAAGAAGTAACTTGGGAGCTGGTTGCTGCCAAGCTGGTGCATACTGTGGCCCGTGAGGTGAGGATGCATGAGGTCTTTCTAAAATACTTCAATCAAAACCCGGCCCTTCGCTGCAGCTTATCAAGGATCTCTATTCGCAGCCATGACACCGCAGCTCCCGTAGTGCTTGTTGCAAACGTCTCGGCAGGTCACCCTCATCTTCGCACAAGGTCCTCTGGATAAGGATGCTCCAAATGGGGTCCCACCAAGATGTCGTGGAGTACAAAGAGCCTGCGCACGCCTCTCGGTAAACGGCGAACGCGCCGCATTAGACTTCAGCAGTCGCAAGTCGTGTCTCGGGACGTCAAGGTCACGCTGAACATCTTCAGCTGTCCTGTGGCTGCCTGTCCGCTCGCGGAGATTGTCAAATGCTTTGTACCTTTCCCGGAAAGGCCCGATTGAACAGTCCTCGGCGAATGGAGGTTTCGAATTAGGACATGGTACGCACCTCAGTGGCTGGCCATGAGGGTCATATGAGTCCATTAAGAGCTGCAAGGTGCTTTTACCAACACTTCCTCACTTCTTTATGTCGTAAAATGAGGTTCACCACCGCTGTCCTTCTCGTTGGGTTCTTGGCTGTCGAGACTAGTGTTCTCCATCGGTGGCAAACCAGCGGTCGAGGTAAGATGACCATCGACCTTACCGACATCAGTGAGTGATAGCCATCATAATACATTGCGCTGACTATCTCAGACTAGCTCAAGGCAGCTTCAGACGGCATTGCGGGTCAATTGCTCTGTAAGTTCACGTCATCCTGGTCGTGTGCTCACTGTGCTGATCTCCAGCTCGTTAATCCAACGACCCACCCGGGCGCTTCGAGAACACTCACGGCTCCAAGACTGTCAATTGGTGGCAAACTGCCATAGCTTGGACAGGCACGTTCACCCGCTTCGCCGTGACAAAGTGCTTCGACGGCTACGATGCAGTCGTCGAGTCAATGAGGGTGAGTGTCCATTCTGCTCGTGCTAATGCCAGCTCAATCAAGGCGAACACTTCGACTACGAGCCTGCATGGGCCGGTGTTCAAAACGGCGAAAGCAACGACGATCAGGCATGGTTTGCCCTTGCAAGTGAATCTCGGAGCTTACCGCGCTGCTTTCAAGCTGACAACAGGTCTCGCTGCGTACGACACGCTCGGCAACAACGCATCCGGCATCGACTGGCTCACCAACGCTCAAAATGCCCAGTACCTCATGAGCCGTTATTGGGCCAACAGTACTGCCGAAGCCAACTTTACTTGCGGCGGTGGCGTTCGCTGGCAGCAGGACCCTGCTGTTGGAGGATGGCCATATCTCAACTCGATCACCAGCTGCCAGTATTTCTTGCTGAATGCGCTGCTGTACGAGCGAACCGGTGTTCTAAAGTACCTTGACTGGGCAAATGTCACCTACACTTGGCTCAAGGACACGGCTGATCTCTTGACGGATTACCACGTGTATGATGGGATCAACGCTCCTTCGTGCGAGAGGGCGGCGAGCGCCAATTCACGTATTTGTCTAGTAAGCTCTGTTCTTCTGATATAACGCGCTGACATTGCAGCGGCACTGATCGGCGGCACTGCGACGATGTACAACATCACCCAGGACGACGACTGGAAGACTGAGAACACCATCAATCTCATTATGCTCATTTGCCACATCTGACAAAACAGAACTTTATCAATGCAGTCAAAGACTACTACACGCAAAACGGCACAGCCGTCATCCTCGAGCCAATGTACACAGTCGCTCAAGGCTGCACCACCACCCTCGACCGCTACGTCTTCAAAGGAATCCTTGCACGCGAGATTGCCAGATCGTACGCCATCTTGCCGAATGAAGTCAGCAAGAACATGATCCAAGAGTCGCTCAAGCCGATGGTCAAGAACTGCGACTATGACTGGCAGTGCGGTTACTTCTGGGAAGGCGTTGATGGTGAGTCGCCCATGTTCTTCTCTTGAGGCTGACGCATACAGATGACCGTAACACGACCGCTCTCATCTCGTCGCTCGAGCTTGTGAATGCGGCGTATGCAGTGCTTTAAGTGCAAAACGGCAAAGGTGTGGTTGTATAATCAATGGCATGCAGAAGCTTTCGCGATGGAGATGTGCGCCATTGTCCAGGGAAACTCGCGTTCAACATAGGATTCATGGGTTCATGATACGTTTTCTTGCCCGCTCGTGTGACGGAACAACGTGCTCTCCCCACCACTCTCTTGACGTTCTCTGCATTGCAGCCGCGGTAAGCTCAACAACGAATGGGATTATCCATTCGTTGCTGACCGAATCACGACATCCAGCCCAATTTCAGAAAGGCTCGAGCCCCGACGTGGCAAAGGATGCTCGAGTCAGTGCTTGTAAAAAGCTCCACTTCAGCGCGTCTGAAACTGCCTTCGGTGCATATGTCGAACATTCACGGAACGTCTCAGCTATGATCAGTTTCTCTGCTGCTTCCTGAGCTGTCTGCGACCAAGCAATCCCAAGATGATGGTGGTTAATTGCTAGTTTTGAGTAGGGATCCCGGTTTCAGCGAGCAGTGACTTTGATTCCGGGTGATGACGTTCCGAGGGTAGAGTCTCAATCTACATACCTCACTTGACATTCAGCATGCCACCTCTTCTACCACGTTTAAGCTACTTCAGACATCCAGCAGCCTTCTCCTTCCTCGGCTTGTTCACTTCCCAGGCGAGCCGACCTCTCTCCACACAGACCGCATCATGCTCGCGTTTCCTCGTTCGCAACCCAGCACCCACAGCTCCTCGCGAGTCACCCACGCCTCTAGTCATGCTGCGCGCCAAAGGTCTCGAAGCTGACGACGGTGGTGAGAGGTATGCCCAACAAGTAGTAGGTCATGGGCTGATGGATTAGCTGGATCTCGTGGTCTGGCATGTTCAGTGAAAAGGGCTACACGGCTATTGAAATCGATATCGACACTACAGACTCTAAAGCTCTCGGTCCAATGGTCTCAGAACTAGCACATCAAATCCGACTTCTAGCAATCCCTTATCCACCTCTCATCTTCGCACAAGGCTCCTCGACCCTTCTCTCACAATCATTCATCTCCGACCATCCAGCATCAGGCCTCGTCCTCGTCGATCCCGTCAGCCCAACCGAAGGCATTGCGGAGTTCACATACGAGCCAACCTTTCCAATCTTGGTTCTGGCGTCTGAAGTGAAAGAGCCAGAGCTTCAGAAAAGCTTCAGGCTGCTTACCAACTTTAAAGGCGGTCCTGGCCGAGGTGGACGGGGTGTCTCTGTGGAGATTGCTCGCGATGTGCGGTCTCACGAAGCGCGAACAGTGAGTCAGCTCGCGGACCTGCTGACAACAGCATGTGGAGCGATGGATGGATCGCTGTGGTTATTGAATAGTCGTAAGGTCTATGCATGTCTATTTGCCGAGCTTCCTACGCTCTGAGCGTGTAGCCTTCAAGTCAGCACATCTTCAGGCCATTGGTCAACTCACCTTCCTCCTCTTCTTGTACTTGTGCTTGGAGATCTTCTTTTGACGCTTCCGTTTGACGCTATCCATCTGCACCGTCCCTTTGCTCTTTGCCATCACTCTCGCCGCCCACCTCGCTCTCCGTTTCTCCCCCTTGGCCTTGACTGCAATCTGCCCCAAAAGAGCAGTCAAGCTATCCACAGCCGCCTCAACACCAGCACTGTTCGCTTCGACTTTGGCCTGTGTTGCCACAGCACCAGATAAATGATCCAGCACCGAGTCCCAAGACTTTTCTGCGCTCAGACGAGAAGAAACGCTAGCGTGTGCGAGCACTCGCGAGAGGTGGAGCTCGGGCTCGATGACGCCCATAGATCTCAGCGAGAAATCGGAAGAGAATGGGGAAAAGGGACCAAGATGGTGTGTGAGTGATGGATGTGCGAGTGAGGACACAACTGTCAGGTGGTCCGTCATGGCGGATGGAGGTAGAGAAGATGAAGACATGCTGGAAGAAGTAGAGGATGTAGAAGAAGGTTGAGAAAGCGATATAACAGGTGATGGAGGTGCTGCTTTTACAAACGGCTCTCCTGAGCCTCCTGGCCGCTTGCCAGTCGACTTGTATTGCAGTGTCCCCATATTGACAGGTAAAGGCAAGTGCGGTGGCGTGAATGCCAAATGCAATGATAATTGTTCAGGATATAGTCTGATCGGCTGGAACATCTCTCCTGTTCGCCCCGTCCCTCTCTCCTCAAGCCCAGCTTCTTTCACTTTGGGTTTCCCTCCTGACTTCTCGCCTCTCGCTTTCGAGCTGACTCGAGCTCCCAATGTCCATGATGGCTTGACTCGGCCTCTGGAACCTGCCGATGTCGATGCTTCTGATGCTGCTCTTGACTGTCGTGCGCTAGAGCACGCTGATGAGTACAATCTTCGCAACATGGTCGTAATGGTCTCCTCAACATTCCATTGCTCGCCGCATCACCACCAACGCAGCGTGCACCAGCGGCGTTTTCGCTTACTAACCCCTCACTTGGAACCATACATGTCTACTTGTACAACACTTTATCGTCCCATCTTTCGAGCTACTTCCTCGACTTCGCGCTGTGCAAGTCCAATGGGAGCTTGCCTCTTGAGTAGTCTTCTCTGTCAGCCAACCTTACTCGTAATATTTCGTGAACTCACTCTAAGCGCTGCTTGTCGCCACGCTCTTTGCATTCCAGCGCAGCGCGACCCCAATCTCCACAGCGCACATACAGATCCACGCGCTGCTTCGTATCGCACCGAGCGACATAGTTGACAGCCACTTTGGGCTGATTGGCAGAGAGCAATTGCGTCTGTCGTCAGCTTTAGTGATGGGTGGCGAAAACTCACGACAAAAGGCTCGTAGCCGATCGGACTCTTCTTGGATTTCGCAAACGCCTCCATGCCCTCCCAGTCACGAACAGCAACTAACGCTTTAAGCTTGAGCCACCACCATCTGGTCGTCAGCCCTGCATCTCATTGAAGTCACTCACCTCTTGTCAGGCACCTTCCAGTCGCTTCGGATCTTCTCGGCGCGCTTGCCGAACCCACTGACAAGCAGCAACGAGATTGTCTCATTCACACTCAGGCCTGTAAGAGCATACTTGTGTTCCAGCTCGCGTTCATATGCTTGTTGGAGCGATAGCAAGCGATGTGCATCATCGACCATCTGTCGTGAGTGCCACTCGCTGCAAGGACGCACCTTGGCTTCGAATGCTCGATCTTTGTGTTCGCCAAAGTACTTTGCAGCGCTTCGCAATGACCCCAGCCGTTGGTCGATATCCTGCGCGTCAGCTTACTTTGCGGCGACAGATGTAAAGACGCACAGAGCTCGCACTAGCCTCCTCCATCTCCAAGCAGGCGCTCTCAGTCCGTCGATCATCTTGATAATAGTAATCTCTCAATAGCTGTCGATCTCCTTCACGTGCATACACCTGCAGCAGTTTGACGGCAGGTGCAGCTTCATCCACAATACTGAAGAAGTCTCCCGGTGAAAGCTTGGATCTCAGATGTAGCAAGACATGGTAGACTGGTGTCAGTGGCGGATTACAAAAAAGGGACTTACCGAGATCAGTGTCGCCGGAATCGATAGCTTTGAGCAGGGCAATCTTATCTTCCTTCATCTGTAGGAGCAGCGGCACCTGTTCCTCCGCCCTTCGCTCATGATCAAGCAGCTACAACATCAGTCCTCTCGCCAGCAGCATTACTCACCATCGTCGCCAGCCGACTTCGTCCAATAGACCAAGCTCTCCTCGCAATCTCAGCATAACTAACCCTCTTCTCCCCTTCCCTCTCAAACTTCGCCACAATCACTCTGCAAACCTCGTCATCATCACCCGCCCTCGCAACCTTCGCACAAGCCCAATGTTTCAACACCGCATCAGGCCTCAACCCTAAATGCTTCGAGATCCTCAACGCCAACAAATGGAAGTTCCGTTCCGTCAGACGGGCCACAAGACGTTCAGGCGACGTGGCGCGGAATTCATCGCAAGTGATGGGAATACCGACTTGGTAATCTCGAACTGCGTTGAGGACTTTGAGTGTTTCGCCCATGGTGACGAACTCTGTAGGGTTGTAGAGATCCATGAATGCTCTGCCGAACATTGCGGCTCGAAGGAGACGTCGTTGCCAAGTGGGTTCGACTTCGTGGCCTGCGGCGTCGATGCAGGTGTCGATTGCAGAGGCGAGTTCGGGCCGGATTGAACGGATGTTTTCGTCTGATTTGGGGGATTTGCGCTCGAAATGGTCGAGGGCGTCGTAGAGCATCGCAGCGGGGTGGCTCGAGCCAGGCCCGAAGATTGCTAGTGTTGGATCTAGAGTTAGCGTGGCAGTTGGTCTGAACGTACCTGCTACTTTCTGCAAGAACTCGTGAGCATAGGACGAGATCACGCGAACGCCGTCGATCTCGCCGATGAGATGCACGGCAGGAGGATAGGAATATCTTCTGTCAGTCGAGCCCTCGATCGCAACGTACTTGAGGCTTTCGCCGCCCGGTCCAACAACAACGACCAACCCGCCCCATGCCAACACAACAGCATTATCTCCACACCATTCAACGTGATCTGGCACACCACTCGCCTCATCTCCAAGAGTGGCAAGCTCCACTTCCGACAAGTTCCTCGAGAAATCGGCCGACACGACCCACAAGTGCCCTGCGGCAGTGATGAGCGCTAGAAACTTGGCTTTGGGCGAAGGAACAATATGTGAGAATGGTCCTCGGGATAAACGTTGATCTACTCGCTCGAGAGCATCGATTGTGAGAACCGTTGCTTCGGATGCAACGAGGACTTCGACATGTCGGCTTATTGAAAGTTCTGGTGGGATCAGAGACCAGCTGTGCGGTAGCTCGTTGATGCCTGGCGTCAATGAGTTCGGTAATCGAGCGCTCACCAGAAGATACAAGAGGACTGATACGCCCATCTGCCCATCCCTTGAGCTCGATAAAGTTCAAAGCGCCAGTCAGGACCACCATGCCTCCATCGTAGACTTTGGCACCCAGGACACCAGTCTCCGATGCCTCGACGCCCAATGAGAACTGTTCGTGTCCGCCTTGTAGGTCATACAAGCGATAGAGACCGTCCTCAGCCAAGACGAGGAGCTTCTCAGTGGATGTCCAAGCCATGTACAATGGCGAAGCGAGGTCCCACTGACGTTAGTGCTGTCGCAAGTTGTAGCTCACCGTCAGTGTCGAGATCAGATCTCCAGCTGGTGTGTGGATGTAGATCTTTGGCTTGCCGACTGCATGCTTTCCAAGTACCATCATCTTCTTCTCATCGCGCATCAGAGCTTTACCGTCAGTGCCAACGCGAATGCGCTCTCTCTCACCTAATGGTCCCCCGCATTTGGCACCAGCTATCAGATAATCGGACAAGTCGTTGATCTTCCATAGCATAGAATAGACGTCATCTTTGCGATAGAAGACGTTCTGGATAGTGTCCCAGCTGGAAAGTAAGTACTCGACTACTTCGGACACCTTACATACCTTGATGTCGGCGATGCCGCTACATCAACCATTTTGACGCCTAGGTCTTTGAGACTTTACAGACCGAATGAGAGCTACAGCCTACCTGACCCTTATAGTATATAGTTCCCCTTGCTAGCGTTGTTAATCTCGAGTGAAGTTATCAGCTGCAGCTGTATATTACACGACATCATGGCGGGGGTACAACCACCCGTGAGAAAGTTGCATAGTGATTTCCGGCCAGCCTTAATTGACTTGCACCAGCTGCTCGACTTGGGTTCATCAGCATCCATGTCTTCGAACAAAGCAGGCCCTAGCAGACTGTCAGGTAGCTCCAAGACCCAAGGCAAGAGACGCAGAGTTGAAAGCGACGAAAAAGCTGAAGAGGAAGCTCGAGAGGTCAACATGAATGAAGAAGATGAAAATGCAGTGTTGCTCGAGGACGAGCATGATGTAGAAGCGGACGAGGAAGCTCACGGAGAGGCAAGCTTGAAGTCTGGCAAGAAGAACAAGAGGAAGGTCCCCGGCGTGATTTACATCTCTCGTGTCCCACCAGGCATGACGCCTCAAAAGATCAAATATCTCATGGCCCGGTGGGGTGATGTCGGCAAGCTGTACGCTCAAAAACGTGGTGGTAAGTCTTTTCCTCATGTCCGTGTCACACTCACTGACATCCAGCACCTACTCAAACTGCTTCAGGTCACGGCAACAAGAAACAAAAGCACACACAAGCACTGTATTCCGAAGCTTGGGTTCAATTCCTCGACAAGAACATTGCCAAAACAGTTGCAGAGATGTTGAACGCCGAAATCATTGGTGGAAAGAAGGGAGATCGCTATCGAGATGATATCTGGACGATGAAGTATCTGAGTGGCTTCAAGTGGGAGATGCTTGGCGAGCAAGTCGGTACGTACACCGCACAACCATAACGGACATCGCTAAAAGACAGCGTACGAGAGACAAGCGCACACTGCACGACTGCGAAACGAAGTCTCGCAATCACGAGCCGAGCAATCTGAATACCTTAAGAACGTTGAGCTTGCGCGCGTGCTGGACAAGCGCAAGGCGAAGAAGGAAGCAGCAGGTGGTGCCACTGCGTCGCAGGCTGTAACTTCAGGCGGAACAGAAGATCGTGCAAAGGGAGAGAGGAGTTATCGACAGAGAGAGCTTGTGAAAGCCAAGGGTGATGGCATGGACGGACTTATGAGTAGCGTCTTTGGGTGATGCAAGGATTTGCATCTTTCAAGTCAGCAGAATCAGCTCGCGTGAGTATTCGCACTCTTTGCGAATTTACGGGTGTCCACTCCCACTGAATGGACTGACACGTCCACAGTGCGCGCCTGACGTCTGGCCTGGATCTTTGCCCTTTGAAAGGTCTACAACTCTCATATGATACATCGTGGTTTCGGCGGGCGATTCATCATTTGAAACTATAGAGATTCAACACTGAGGGCTTACATCTCTTTAAAGATGAGTGCAACGCCTTCTCAAGCGGTCTCGCAAGGTTCCAGCTCGGCAAAATTCCGACTGTAATGGTACTCAAGTGTCACTCCGATGTCTCTATACACCACTGAGATCCACTGGCGTGCGACATCACATCGCGACGCTGTGTGCACTTCTATATGCCACGCCGATCATAGGCTACCATGGCAGTTTGTACATCACTGTGTTTGACTATCAACATAAGCCGTGATCGAACCTTCAGGCCAGTGCTGCAGCTTCGACACAAGCTGAAACGTGATGCGAGGTTGAAAGTGGCGGCGTGATTCATGCCCGAGGTACTGCTTGTACATCCACTCCAACCGAGGTAACAGCGCAGCCTCGGTCAAGTGGTCACCCAAGTCTACTTCCAAACTGCTTGCTAAATCGCCACTGGCAGCCTGGAGAACCTCTTGAAGTTGGCGAGCTCGACCCGGATATAAGTTTTCTGCGTAGATATTGATGGCTTTGTAGTTGACGCCTGCTTGCGGCAAGTCTCGAAGATACAGCGCCCATTGATCAATGTGCGGTGTGGGCACGACGAGCTCGAGGAGGATTTTGTGAAGGCTGACGGGGATATCAAGGAGGTCACGATGGGGTTCGAAGATGCGGACGTAGGCGAGGCAGGATTGATGAGCGGCTGGTGCCTCTAGTATTGACCTCAATTCAGAGTCGACGCCAGTGAGCCCACGGTAAGGAGGATACTCAACGCACTGTACCTCTGTCTGCAGGTGCAGTCTTTGAAGTGGAAGGCGTGATGCCCATGCCTGCAATAGTGGTCTTCGCCAGCCTCTAGTAGGGCTTGCATGAAAATAAAGCCAGTTGCCCCAAAGCGACAAGGATCGCAACCCGCTGAACATCTCAATCGGCGTCCGCACCAGGCGAAGGGCCTCTTTCTCGCGCAGCCACGAGCCACTGATGTGTAGATCATTGACGATAGAGAGGAGATGGGATTTGGGGAACAGGCGTGGTTTTCGACTGGAGGCTCGAGTGGTGGAGCCAGCTGTCTCGGAGCCTTTCAGAAAGGACGTAAATGCCTGAGCCTTTCGAAGGCAGATTTCGAGCGAGTAGAGGACAGGCGAGGCTGCTTGGTATGTGGTCAAGCAGACTTGTTGCCAGATGTGAAGACTGTGATGGGTGCTGTCGGTACGGACGATGCTGTCGACGACATCGAAAGGAAGGCGAGCCCAGTCGAAACACGTCGGTGACGTCGGTGAATCGAGACTTTCGCCCAAGGGCCCTGTTGTCAGCTGAGTCCTTCACACTTCAGTAGACTCACCCGATAACCTTCTCCTTGCCTGCACCTTTGCGTGCAGCCCCACTGCCCCTACGCCTCCCAGATCTTTTCGGCTTGCTTTGCGCGAGGACGCGCTTGGATTGAGCAAGTGCAAATCTCGATGCTTTCGGCCCTTTTTTCGCAGCCACAGTGCTCTTGCGGCGAGTCCCTGCCCTGCTACCCTTCTTCGACAGAGTCGCGGGCTTTTATTTACCCTTTTGACGTGTTGAGATCATTTCAAAATGGTTGTTGACAATCTTGACGAGACTGTTTTTTTAAAGTGACAAAAGATCCCTTTTCAAAAGAGCCATCACTAGCCTTTCAGCTCAAAGATTGAATGAGAGGCTCGATGATTTTCGGTCTATCTTATAGCTGGTGCAGGAGGGCGCCATCGGGATAGACGATCGTCTCATAGGCATGCCAGTGAAGTGATATCTAACCACTCATCGGGCTCGCGCTCACGTAAGATAGCTAGCAAGTTGCAAAGTAAAACCCGCAGTATCCAGTACATCTCGTACAACCAGCCCTCGCCAAGCTAATACATCAAGCCGGGATCTCGTTGCACAAACACCTTTCCCGAGTGCAGCTTGAAAGTGATGCTGACTTGGTTGCTAGATTCACAAGTGCGATTTTGCCACTTTATTAGGCACGTCAGCATGCAGTCTGCCTCTGTCAAGCCATATCTGTTGGATCTCAAAACCAATGACAACAAACCATAAACAACAAACAGCATGATGCACAAGTGTGGCTGAAGAAGGTGGAAACACTTTGGCGATCATTCCTGCGTTGTGGCTTAGGATCTGCAAGGGACCCTATCCTTTCCTTGACAAACCCTTTTGACCTCCGAGATGACTGGATGCATTTTGCTTCGTCGTTATCTACCGCAGCCCGAGCCGACTAGCAGACACTGAAGATTCATACCTCGGATGGACAAGACTGACAACAGGGTTCCATGGAAGAAGCTCACCCCAATCCTGCTTGGGCGACTTGCAGAAGGTGAGTGAATCATTATCGGCAGCATGATGATCTGCTGCTATCTGCTGGTCTTTCGCTTTTGCCTTCCTGCCGACTATGATTGCAAGCTTTGGAAAGTCGCCAGAGGAGGTGTCATTATCCACTGGTATCGCAGAATCTTGTAAGAGCCTTTTAATACACTCCAAGGAGCCTACTGACGCGTAGGCATGACTGTGGGTCTGTCAGGAAGTAGTTATGACTCGTTGCTGAGCTACTTCAAGGCTGTTGAGGCAGCCATGGCGATACCTCTGGCAAAACTTGCGGATCGTGTGGGGCGTCGGTGCGTCGCTTGTCCTTTTGCCAGGCCTGGCTCATCCGAAGGCCCCTATTCCTTGCCGGTCTCGCCGCCATGGGCTTCAGTGCATGTGGCATGGGCTTTTCCACAGCTGTATGGCATGTGATTGTCTGGCGGTGTCTCAGTGAACAACTCGGTTCCCAAGCGATCCTCGCTGATGACAATAGTGGGCTTCAATGCTAGCCTCATCACCCGCGTGATGTGCATGGAGATCACGCATCCAGGCAATCGAATGATTACGTTTGCAATCTTCGGCCCCTACTACTCGGTACGTCCAACGCTCTGCACAACTAAAACTGGTTAGGTCGGACTTTCTGCAGGACACATGATTGGCGGGATGCTAGCCCTTCCTGAGGGCCGCATCCCGATTCTAGGCGATCTAAGGATCTTTCAAGTTAGGCCATTCCTTCTACCTTGTCTAGTTGCGGGTGCCGTGTGAGTCGTGCGCCGCTGGACTTTAGCTGACATCAAGGCCGCTGGTATCGATTCCTGTAACTCTGAAGTGTCTTCCCGAGGTTCGTCTCTTGTGATCGATGTCACTGCCTCGTGTCAACTAAGCGATGTAGACTCTCGACCGCTCCACTCATAAAGACATGGACCATAGAGGCCGCAAGCAGACCGCATCCCTATCACAAGCGATCAACCAACCTGGCATCCTGATGCTGTTGATCGCTTTCTTCTTCTATCAGGTCTTGGAGTCTGCCACGATGGCTGCTCTGACTTTGACTCTTACGATGCCGGTGGTCAATGAGGGCTTCGGCTTCAGCGTACGTCGCATCCTGATCTCCGAGCTGACTATAGGTATCCACAGCAGGGCTTTTCCTGTTAGCTCAAGCATGCTTCTACTTGACTTTGATGCCTATCCTCACTCCGCCTCTCGTTCGCTCCCTCGGCTCGAAGCTCAGCATCATCCTGCTCTTGTGCGCTTGGCCGCTTCATTCAATCTTGTTCCCGATTTGCACTTCGCTCGCAAAGCGTGACTCTGCGCTGCTGCTTGTATCCGTTTCCGGACTTATAGCTTTTAGAAAGCTGGGCTGTGGACCTTGGCCGTCCGTCAACATGCTCTGAGGGTAGACTGACAGAGCAGGATATTCGACGTTTTGTTTGCAAACATGACAACTTCACGCGTGAGTGGCAAATTTGATTTTCTTGACAACTAACGTTGAACAGCTACTGGCTTTAGTAAATGCACTGAATATGGTAGTAGGTTCCGTGGGGAGAATGGCAGGCCCTGTCAGCTTTGGATTCGTTACTGCTGCATTGATGTTACTGACCTTTCTAGAGCGCTGTACGGCCGATCCTCCGTTGCTGCAGAGGGCTCATGGACTCGCGCGACTGTCTGGATCTGCTTGTTCGTCATGTCTCTGACACCTGCCATGGCAGCTTGTGCGATTCGCGTGGAGGAGGCAGAGGATCACGGAAAAATGCCGGAGGAGACGGAGGCCCTGCTCGGAATCGAGGAGTCACTCTAGATAAGATGAGACTATATGGGGCTTCTGATCAGGCTGCGTGGTTTACTAAATGCATCTGTGATTCCTTGACTTTTGTCCTACTCAATCCAGTCCGTCTCCTACATTCTCTCGCTCATGGCTGCGCTGCCAACGCCTTTAGCTGGGAGCCATGAGATACGCCTTGTACGTCTGGTTGACCAACGCCTGACAGAGGCGATAAGAACAGCGCTCATGCTGCATTGCTTGGTTGACGGCAAAGTCCTCTACGCAGAACGAAGCGAGATGGTCGCGCCTTCTGACCGCACGGTCCTAATCTAAAGGATTGACAAATAGGCTTGCGAATCTACGCTAGAGCTCATAACAACTGTCAGCAAATGAGATATGTAGACAAAACTCGTATCGACGTTAGCAGTGATGATCAGTCTCTCCAGTGACACCTAAAAGACTGTACGCTCCTCAGGCGGCCATTTCAAGATGATTTCGAAATTTGTTGAAGTCGAAATGCGAAAAACCGAACTACTAAAATACAACTTCAACCTCTTACTTATCAAACACCTCAATTCGTGGCGTAAATGCTTTCAATACACACCAGACATATCATCATGTACATCGAATCATCCAGTCTCAAATTACGGCTGTTCTCAAGCCACAAATTGAAGCGACATGTCCTTGGCTACACATCAGCTTTGCCTGCGCTCGCACATCCTCGTAACTCACGGTGGCTGCTAGACATCTGAACCGTCTGCGAGTACTGCGATTCCAACAAGTCGCGAACAGAGTTCAAGAGCTCTTGGTAGCTCTGAGTGTGGTTCGCAGTGAGCGAGTTGATGAACGCCTGTTGATCAGCTACGAGGTCACGATTGCAAGGACTGAACGTACCCATGACATTGCGCCGGTAGCTTTGCCAGCCTCAGTGGTATCCGCACTCGTCTGTGCGTCCTTGCAGCCGCTGAACAAGATACAATCACTACACCGTCAGCCTCAACCATGTCCCAAGCAAAACTCACGCAGGGCTAGTCTTGGTCTTGAGCGCCTTTTGGTTCGACTGGTGAGCACCGAATGCATCCTTGGCGATGTTCTTGAACTTGGAGAACGCCGAACCACTGTCACCCCTTATACCATCAGCGACCAAACTTCCAAAGCAAGGCTCACTTGATGTAAGCGAGTCCAGCCTTGAGGATCTCATTCTCGTTGATGAGATCAGGTTCCTTGATTGCGCCTTTGGTATTGTATACGAATGGCAAGTCGAGGACTGTGCCACTGTATGTCAGCTTGGCTGAGCAAAGCACGTACCTGTGGCACGAGTCGAAGATCGCGAGGAGACGGACACCGGCGACGAGGTGCTTGATGAGAATGTCGTGGCTGCTTGTCAGTAGTCTGAACCGAGCGCGTCGCTCACACTATTTGTCAGTTCATAGCCAAGACACATTCACTCACGTTCATCATCAACGATCATGCCGGCCTCCTTGTAGTCCAGCGGACAGATAGCCTCATCACGGTCATCATGCTCATCACCATCAACATCCTCAACACTGGTCCCGTGACCCGAGCTGCCCATCAGCACCATTCTTCCCTCCATGACTTACTAGTGGACAACAAGTGAATCATCAGGCTGAGCATCACGGACAAGCCACTGCATAGCAGAGACAATGTTGGCGCGCGTTGGGATCTCACGTGGGTTCTTGGAGTCATCGAGCAGCATGACGATATCTTCGGGACGGTACCCAAAGCGCTCAATGATGAAACGACGAACATTGTGGGCGTCGTTGATACAGCCTGCGAGTTCTCCGTCTTGACCAAAGTAGTTGATGCCGATCAAGAGGGCCTTCTTCTTGCCCGTGCCTTCATATCAGCTCTGACAGTATGGAAGACGCAGGTACCCACAGCGAGACCACTGGAAAGAGTGCTGCACGACGTTACCGTTGGCGTCTTGGGAAGTAGGACCGTAATACTGCATTCCACGAGAGCCGGGTGCGTTGTTGTTGTTGTTGTTGTGAACTTGCTGAGGGTAGCCACCTGCACCACCGTCGCGTTGGCCGTAGCTGTCGCCAGCATAGCCTTGACCGCCTTGTCGCTGATAGCCATGCTGCTGACCCTGCTGCTCGTAACCTTGCTGAGGGTAGCCTTGCTGCTGCTGAGGATAGCCTTGAGCATAACCTTGGTGACCCTGCGACTGGTAGCCCGTGCTCTGCGCAGGAAAGCTACCACCTTGGTCATAACCTTGCTGCTGGTAACCCTGTTGGCCCTGTCCACCAGCACCAGCACTACGATCATCGTGCCTGATCATCAGCATGGACCCCTATCCGCAGCAGCCTACTTTGCCTTGTCCTTGGCAGCAAGCTTTGCGAATCCTTTGACGAGACCACCTAGCATACCACCGTTGCCGCTGCCGCCGCCACTGTGACCGCCGCTGGCATGGCCGGACGAGCCGTGTCCGCCGCCACCGGCAAGAGCACCGAAGAGACCACCACCGCTGCTGTGTCCGCCATGGCCACCACCGCCGTGTGCGCTCGAGTGCTCAGAGTGATCAGAGTCAGAGTGGTGCGAGTGCTCGGATCCATGAGGCGAGTTGCTACGATCAGTTCTTCAAAGGACCCTCCACGCACCTGCGAGAACGCTCCTGACGGTCCTCCCTGTATTCCTCCTGCTGCTGTTCTTCTTCTGAAGACTCAGAGTCTGAGCTATCTTCCTGTTCTTCCTCGTATTCTTCTTGGTATTCGTCGCCTGACATTGTTGAAAGTTGTTGGGTAAAGAGAAGGAAGCAAAGCGGTAGCGGTTTATAAGCCTCCTGAGTTGAAACACACAACTATGACCCCTGATCAGCAACATCTACTCTATGCATCACCCAAAGAGGCTATGCTCCTTTTTTTCGCTACGAATTACTTTGGTAAGTGCGTAGAGCGCTCGCGAGAGATGGAGTGCTGATTAACATCATGGGTTATACTGCAAAAGATGGACTGCAAGCTGCACAGTCGTTCGCAGCTGCTGCAGCTGTCGAGAGCCAACACGTGACAGGATAGTCTTCGGAAAGCCACCCAGCCGATCTGCGACTTTGCACGATGCAGGAAGAGTATTGCGCTCAATCCAAAATAGATCATTTCGATCTGCTCGATGATGACGATAAAGCAAAAGGTATTTAATCAATTCACCTTTTGCACTGGTCTTGCTGGCTGAAGCATGAGCGTTTGAGTGCCTTGTTCGCCACTTGCCACACTCGGCCTGTTCGGTCCGAATTCGACGCGTTCCTGCAGTCGCGCATGTTCATATCTGCTTCGACGCGTCCAACCAAGACGTTGAGGAGAGATGGCTTTGAAGAAGAACAAGAACAGCAAAGATAACCCTTCGTCAAGCGCATCACCCACCGTGGCGCCAGAGAGCAGCTCACAAGCACAGATGTTGAGCTTGCGCGCGGCGGAGAAGGGGGTCCAAGAAGCAGCGTGTAAATGGGCATGGGGCTCTGCTAGAGACTATCAACAGCACTGCGGATATGTGAGGGCGACTTTCTCGATTGTCACCGAGCTGAATCGTCAGAATCCCCCTCGGTATCGAGCGCTTTCAAACGTCTTCCATTCAATGTCCTTGACATGATCGTTGGGCTCGATACCAAGCCAAATACACTCCTCGCCTGGCTCAAGGTTTGCTTGTCCACGCATCACGTCGCTGCATCCTCCTCTACAGGCGTAACGTCCAGCTGGTCACTCGTTCCGATTTTCTCTCCTTCGTCAGAGGCGCTCGACCGGTCAGCACCAGCACCAGTCGGTTGGTCTCCAAATCAATTCTATTTCCTTTAATACCTCCTCTGGAGATTTACGGTCGTCGCTGGTTACAGAAAAGCCACGCGTGAACCCTCATCAAAACACCAGCCACGTTCTTCACCGGCCTCCAGGCCCTGAGGTTTCTAGGTACTGGATTCTCTACCCTTGATCCCGACTGGCGACAACCCTGGTTGATGGCTTGGTTGCTTCAGCTCCCGTGTCGCAAAATCCAGATCATCTCCGATAGCAAAGCCGTGTACTATTATGCCTCAACAGTCGATGGGGGCCACCTCCGACGATGCATCCACGACTCGCCAAACCGTCGCAAGTCATCTTTCCCCTGCGCTTGTACGTATCCGCGGGCCACTCGGCGATCTTCCCGACCCAGCCCCAAGCTGCAACCTACCAAACACCACCCTCGAGCTCATCATCGCGTCCGAGGACGATATCAACTGGGCAGACTTTTTAATCCACTTGCCCAATACAGACGTTACCCTTGAAGGCATACACCTCTATGGTCTTGAGATTGGTAGCAGGGCCCCTTATGCCCTTGGTAAAGTCCTCACATCTTTTGATGGCAGACCCTACCCGTCAAAAGATGACAGGGTCAACTGGTGTAGAACTCCAGACCGGACGGTGCCGGTCGAGAATATGTACAGGCGGTATCTCAAGGAGCAGCCCATGCGAGAACAATGGCTATCGAAGGTTCACTTTAAGCCACGGTCGGCGGTGCAGCCTTTCGGTGTGCGTGGCAGAAACGCGGGTCGTCGTCTGATATCGCAGGTACAAGCATTAAGAAATCTCACAGATGCTTCCCTTCTTTTATATAGGCCATGCAATCCTACCCCTCATCATCGGCTTCGACCCGCCGTGAAAGCGTTCCAGCCTTTTAGTTGCACGTCCTGCGCTGTCCGTCGAAAGCAATCGTGGGCATTGTAGGGTAGCCTCCTCGCCGGGCAAGTTCACATGATTTTTGCGAGCAAATCGAGGCTCAACGATATGATCGTGGTCGCACTAGCGAGGGCAAGAGCACGATCCTTCGTGGCAGAATGAGCGAGAGCATAGTAAGAGATAGAAAGGATCACCAAGAACAAAAGTCATGAAATCATGGATGCGACTAGTAGACCACTGAAACGCGTTAGAACTCACCTACGAATTGGAACAACGACGACCATTGTAAGATGGGTCTTACGCGAAATCGCGCTTAGGTAGTGAATTTCAAAGGACAGATCAAAGACTCTCAACAGCTCCACCCTCACTCGTGTTCAACAGCCCGAGTCCTCGTAGCTTTTCGCCAACAAGATGTACATCTATGCTTGACAGACAAAACCTCACCAAAGCGCCGCCGCGTCCTCTGCGTTCCTAGCCGAGAACCCCTCCATAAAATCATCAACGTTAAATTCGCTCTCATGCTGACTCCCCCGCACAGCATCCCCATACCCTCCTTCGCCAATCGAGATCACTGGACTCTCTCCCTGTCCCTGCAACGGCGCATCCAAATCAAGCCCAATAGACCTGGCAAGATGCTCGACGCTTTGATTCATATCTTCGACTTGCGACCCGATCTGAAGGGCATCTTTGTAGGAGTCGGTGAGAGAGTTGGTGGATGCTTGAAGGGCGTCGATGGGTGGTGGTGAGGGTGAGAGAAGGGCGAGTTGGGATGCTGTTTGACGGAGGTCGCCACCTAGTGTTTGTGATGAAGAGGATGCGTGGGGATACATTGCCGTCTCGCCAGTCTGACCCCCGGACCCCGGCAAACCAGAGTTGTTCAGATACGACTCGTAATTCGACAAGAAGGCCGCAGCGCGTGTAGGAGAGTTGAGAAGCGATGCAAAGGTTGTTGGATCAAGACTTGCCAGTGGGTTGGAGTTGGCATTGGCAATACCTGGGGAGAGAGCAAGTGCGTTGACCTGCTCGAACCCTTTTCTAGGTGGATCGGTCGCTGATCGTGAGCCAGAACCAGAAGCTGAGCCCGAGCTTGAATCAAGCTCAATTTTGACGCCATCTTCATCAGGCGTAGAAATGTTGGTGAACCGTTGAGGCGCCGAGGTCCAGTTGTCTTCGCTATTCGGCGTCGAGGGCTGCGACGGTGTCGTACGCGACAAGCGCGGTGTTGTGAACTGGCTTTGGATATTGGGAAAGGAGTCTTCCTTCAGCGTCACCCACAACGCAAGAGACTCACTGCCAAAGATCTCCATCAGATCATCCTCACTCGGTGGCTCCTCGACATCCACATGCTCAGTACCATCACCGATCATCCTATCCAACCCTAATCTCCGCCTCTTCATGTCCTGTCCATTCACATCATCCGTATCCTCTCTCGCTCTCGCCTTGCCCTTCGTCAAACCATCCATGCTCATCGGATCTTTGTTGAACATGGTCGCAAGGAACTGCAAGATGCGATTGATTGTCTTTTGATGCTTGCGGTGTCGTTCCCTCGAGGCAGATGCTTCTTGCCACAAAGCAGCGTTGGCAGTTTGTAGCTGCTTGAGATCTTCTGTGATTGTTTGTTGATTTTTGCGGATCGCATTGATACCGTTCGAGATTGCTGTTAGGTCCAGCAGTTGATTGGCTGTTGGACCGGTGACGGCGCCCGCGCTGCCTTGCGTCGTGCCATCTGTCAAGAGAGCCGTTGTCGTCTGTCTCGCACTCTGTCTCGTCGAGGAACTAGCACTCGCTGGCGCGTTGGTAGCCGTCGACTTGTGCTTGCGCGAAACAAGGTGCAACAAGTGTTGCTGGTCTTTCTTGAAGTTTGGATTGACAAACTCCCAAAGCTCTGAGTTGGCGTCATTCTTGAGCACACCGCTTTGCAAGTGCGGCACTTTGTCTGCTTGTCAGTGTGGTTTAATGGATACACTTACGAAAGCCGTACATGTTGAGTTGGCGAACAAAGCTTGAAAAGTTGTTGTGCTTGAAGAAGCGTGGCAAGATCATTTTGGAGAACTCTTCTGAGTTTGGGACTGTTGTCAGCTGTGATTTTTACATCAACATACTGTAGAAGCTTGCGCCACTGTCAGACCAATAGATGAGATCTCCCGTATCCTCATTAGACACCATACTGGCCATCAGCATTATCGCCACCGACCTCCTCACCTGTAAAGCTTTTGCAGAAACGCTGGCACCCGCATCACCTCTCCATTCTCATCCACAGCCGTTGGCATAGGCAATGGCTGCGGCGTGACACGAGCCTGGGTGTTCGGGACCAACTCCCTTAGCTCGGGCGAGGGTGAAAGGCTTTCCGACATGTGTTGAAGGCTACTTGACGAAGGACCCGAGATAGCGTTTGGGTTGATACCTCCTGTTGTAGTCGCTAGCAGTTGAGCTTCGGTCTCAGACTGCGTCCTCGCCTGCGCTGGCTTTGAAGGCATGACGTCGACCTTTGGGTGTGTGTGTGGGAAGTCTTGCCCAATTTGGAACGAGCAGAGTCAATCTCTGCTTCCGGTGATGTACGAGCTGTAGCTAGCCTTCTCCCTGATGATACTGCGCGTCCTCTGCTGAGTATGGTCTCTTGAATAAGTTGTATACGAGAAGGGTGCTAATAGACGCGGAGGCAACAAAGTTGACTATAGTCGCGAAGGAAATTAAAGTTTGTTTGAGTGTCATGCTAGACAGCGGCTACTGCGTCTAGCAATATCTCTGTTAGCAGCCATAGCGGAATTGGGGTGGAGCATCGACCTCGTTGTGCTCCTCAAGACGTCAACAGAGTATACAGCCTCCAAGAGGGTCAAGCAGAAGGTCCACGCAAGGGCAAAGGTCATCAAAAACCTAGAGATCTAAAAGAAAGACGCGCGAGGGCGATTGGTCGCGTGAGGGGCACGCAGCAACATGGACACCGCGACCGAGGTTCAGAATGATGTCGACAAGCAAGCAGCAAATGATCCAGTCGAAGCCAGACATGTCCCCGGGCTCTACGACTTTGTCTCACCTCTGATTGAAGATGCAGCAGCGCCAGAGCTGGAGGCCAAAGAACCACCAGCGCCAGTCGTCCAAGATATCGAGCTCCCTCCAAAGCGCGTCCGTACAGCACAACCCACCCGCTCGATTCTCAAACCTCCTCCACCACCTCCCAAACCCTCCGTCGCGACCAAATTACGCGACGTTCTAGGTTCCATCAATTCCAAATTCTTTGATGCTCAGGTGCCCGAACCTCCTAGTGCTTGGGGAGGTCGACTTGGGCGATTGGTAGCTGGTACCAATGGTCCTGCGGCTCCTGCTGTACCTTGGAAGACGGAGTCTACTTCGACATCGACAGCTACTCCGGCGCTTGCATCGCTTGCTATCACTGCCCCTACCCAGAATGGCAAACCTTTGAAACGCGCAACGTTTATGCTGCCTGCTTTGAAGATAGTCTACCCTATCAGCTCGAGCTTACCGCCATGGAGCGGTAAGGTTGTCGAGGATCGCAAGCTCGTTGAGAGCACGCATCGCGAGTCGTTGCGATCCAATGCAGGCGCCGAGTACTGGACGGCCGACAAGCTCGAGAAGTTGTATGAGCAGGCTTGTAAAGGTCGAGAAGAACGACCAAAACCAGCGATTCGCAAAGCTCTCAAAGTAAGTGTCTTGCTGGTATATGGACTGATGAAAAGGTAGCGGCACCCCCTCCACCCGCTCCACGACATCTCCATCTCCTAATGCCTCCTCTACCTATCGCCACCTCTTCAATGCTCATGCCACCGGCTCCAACTCCACCTTCCCCCGCCCACCATTTTCTAGACCAACCATTGAATCGCCACGCCGCCGAAGCGCTCGCAGACGTGCTGTCGGTCGAATGGGGCTTGTCTAAATTCTCTTTGGAGAACGGCGCACTTGAGACGGACGATGCTCTCAAACCTATCTTGCATGCTTTGCTCATCAGTGGAACATTGCCGTCTTTGGGTCTTGCTGGGAATCGCAAACTCAAGCCGTCTGCGTGGCGGCTTATTTCGCTTTTCCTGAGACGAGTGAGTTCCTTCAGAGGATGATAGGCTGACGCCAGGCGCAATCTCTACGATATCTTGATATCTCAAACAATCAGCTTGACAAACGCTCCATGGACTATCTAGTGGAAGCTTTCGCAGCCAGCTCAGAAACAACCCCAACGACCGACGATCGCGATAGTATAGGTCCTCGCGCCCCTCTTCTTCGCGACCACGGCCTAGCAGGTCCAACAGCCGGCGTCCAAACCCTCCGCATAGACAACTGTAATCTCCGTGCGCAAACGCTCGAAGCTCTTGCACACGGCATTCGCCAAAGCGACGTCCGAAACGTCTCTCTTCGTCGCAACAGGATCTCGAATCTTGGTGCTGTGGCCCTCGCAGTCATGATGCGTGATTATCCTGACACGGCAGCTCATCACTCGGCGGCTGCTATACCGCTTGTGGTGAGTTCATCGGCGGGGGGTGTGACGACGCGCACGGTGCCGGATGGATATAATGGACCGGTGCAGGTCGGGAGCAGTGCGATTCAGAGGAGTGTGAGGGCGCTTGATGGTGTCGAGAGGCTTGGGAATCTCTTGACGCTGGATCTCAAGCAGAACGATATCAGGGTGAGTGGTCTCAATTGCTTCATTTGGAAAATGCTGATGGACAGAATGGTGTCAGCTATATTGCGCAAGTCCTGAAACGGAATCGAACGCTCAAAGTCCTGAATCTTGCGGAGAATCGGATCGATGTTGGAGGACTGGTGGCCTTGGCCGAGGCTTTGGTGAGTTTATTTGCAGCGGCGCAGATTGATGTGCAGAAATACAACGAGACGCTCGAGACGCTTGATCTGAGTGGCAATCCATGTTGTGGACGATCTCTCGAAGGGGTAAGTGATATGCTGATCATCTGAACTAACGCCAGGTCGCTGCGCTGCGCACAGCATTCACCGTCAACGCAAGCCTCAAGCGCCTCTTTCTCTCCGACACCCAACTCACAACAGAAGGCGCCATCGCCCTCGCCGAATTCCTGCCCGAATCTAAAACACTTCTCCACTTTGACCTAACATCCAACCCTCTCATCGAGACGGCGGGGATTATGGCGCTAGCCGTCGGTCTCAAATCCAATACTCTTCTGCGCTGCTTGGATCTTTCGATTCCACCGAACAACCCTGAGCTTGCAGAGTTGTCGCAGTCTATTCTGCAGAGCTGTGTGAGGAATACGGAGACTGCTGCTGCACGGACCAAGATGCCTGAAGCTGTTTGGGCGCCTATCAAGAAGAGTACGCTGGTGAGGCAGGTCAAGGCTGCTGATGAGGAGAGGGCTGAGAGGGAGAGGGTGATGGAAGCTAGTAGTCCTGAGGGGATTGCTAGGGAACGAGTGTATACTCTTTCGCCTGGCAAGCTCTCTGACGTTGGGCGGGAAATTGTGAGCGACTTGGAGAGGTGTTATACTGCAAGCTCGCACGCCGAGCTTCCAGCGGAGCCTTTCGCGGTACTGGTGGAGATTGCGCGGGCACTGCGAGAGCGCGTGGTGGAGCTGATTGGTTCAACGATGGATGATATCGCGCTGGCATCACTCCTCGAGCTGAACGATGCTCTGACAACGCAAATCGACAAACAAGACACCTACAGCCCACCACCGCGAATCATGCTACCCTCTGAAATCATTGCGGCGCCTTCACCGCCCCGTCGTCAACCTCCGCGCCGGCATTTGAGGATCCCAAGCGTCGAGCTCTCCGCGCAGAACTTTAGTCTTGGTGATTCGGATGGGGAGAGCGATGCGGATGCTGAAGAGGTGGTAGTGGATCTTGTGGAGGAGACGAGTCGGAGGATGGTAGAGGAGGAAGGGGAGATCTTTAGGAAGGGTGTCAAGCTTGGTGTTGTCGCTCATGGGGATGAACATGAGCTTGAGAGTGGCGAAGAATTGAGGCAGGAGGTGAGTTTTGAAGTGAAGGCGGCCAAGGACTAATGACAGATTCTGGATACACCTGTTGCTAGGAGTCCTACACGGCGTGTTATTGCTGTTGATGAAGCCGACGAGGAGAGAGATGCCGATCAAGAACAAGAGGTTCAAGGTAATGCCCCCGGATAGTTTACGTGAGACCTTGTTCGTTTTCCTGAATTTGACTACTGGTTCAAGCCCCCGGAGCCCGTGGGAAAGAAGAAAAAGTCTAGCGTTTCTAATATCATTAGGAAATTATCCTAATACTTATGATAATGTAATTGGGATACGGGTTCGGGTTGGCCGCATTGGTCCGTTTTGAGATGGCCATCGCTTGTAGACATCCCATTCGTCCTTCTTCTTATTGTTAGGCTTAATCAAAGGTCGAATGTCAGACCTTGCAATGGCCAATGATCCTTCTCCAAGAGATTTTTTCAATCTGGACATGTTCAACTATACCCAGCACCAACAGCAACAGCAACAGCAGCATCAAGCTGGGCCGAGTGGACATTCTCCTGACAACGGCGGTCCACAACATCAAGAAGGGCATCAAGACGTTGAAGCCATGCTGCACCAACAGGTTAGTTATTGACAAAGGCAAACGAGCTGACAACAGTTTGAACATATCCACATGCAGTCCCCCGCTCTTTTCGGGAATCAATCCACCGGTGGAAATGGCGATGTCCTGGGTTCACAGGCATTGTTGGCGGAAATGATGAGTGGGAAATGGACGAGTGGAGCGGTTGTGAATGGTATGCATGGGATGCCTACGCCCGGTATGTTGCACAAGATGACATCGCTGACGCTCGAGCTCAAAGTTCCGAAATGTACCCCTCGGAACACCATACCGTCATGTCTCCGATGCAGCTTCTCGGTCGTGATCACGATGTAGGTTGACCGGCTGTATAAAGCTAACGACTAGATCAACCTCACTCCACTCCTCTCACCGGCATTGACAATATCATCGCAAACATCACCAGCATTCTACACCGCCTCGCAGGCCTTGACTCGAGAACAGCAAGAGCTAGCGCACAGTCAACAGATTGAACAGCTTCAACTCCAACAACGCCAAACGGCTGAACAGATTCGATTGATGCAACAGCTGAGACAGCAGCCCCAGCCTCAACAATCTGCATCGCCTTATCTCGCCGATGGGATCCAACGCGTTCAAAACGAATCGCACCACATGTCATCGTCTGCATCTTCATCCACATTGAATTCTCCATCACCAGGTGGTTACTTTTCACCCTTGACGTCGCCGGCATTGGGTCCTGCACCTCGATCGTACCATCATTCACATTCGCATTCCCATTCGCACAGCAGTAACGGCACTCAACCCCTCACGGCCATGTCTTCGCCAGCTTTGAATCCTGTTGGTTACTCTGGTGGTGGACAGCAAACGTTGTCACCTGCGTTGAATCCACAGGCGAATGATATCTCGCCAGAGTACATCGCGACGCTGTTTGGCATGTTGGAAGATGCCAGTAGTACGGCTAACTCACCGACAAACCCTGTTTCGCCTCTTCAGCGCACTGCGCCGTCTGTTCATGCCTCGCCGGCTTTAGGTCCCAACAGGCAGTCACTGCCAGCCAAGACGAGACCTTCACCCATGATGAAGCCATCCCGCGCCAACGGCTCAGGTCGAAGCAGCAACGGCCCCAGTCTCCCACCCATGAGTCCCCTCGTTTCGAGCAGTAACGGTCTCGCTCTCTCCCAAGTCAAAGCTCCATCCGTATCAGCAACCTCTACACCTTCACCTGTCGACTTGACTTCAATGATGCCACCTCCACCTGTACCGACAAGTACAAACGTCTTGCCGATGACGCCTGCGAGCTTGATGAATCTTGTTGGAGCGGGTGGAAGTCAGGCTAGGCGACTGGCGCCGAGTCCGAACCTTGCGCCTGGGCCATCAAGGAGGCAGGCTGCCAAGTCGGCGCCGGCGGTACAGGAAAAGACGCAGAGGGCTACACCTGCGAAAAGGGGGATCGCAATCCGACCTGCGAATGGCATCACTCGAGCTCGTGAGTCTTTTCACCTGCTATATGGACTGACGTCAGCTCAAAGAGGCGCAGCCGTCGCCGCTCGGAATGCAGCTGCAGCTGCAGCTGTTGAACCACCCGTCGACAGCCGGAAATCCTCACACAAAGTGGCCGAGCAGAAACGTCGCGACTCCCTCAAAGCAGGCTTTGACGAACTTCGTCTCCTCCTCCCACCTATCAACACTGAAGCTCTTGACCCAGAATCAGGTGAACCGATCCCAGGCTCCTCGGCTCCCCGCCTCTTGCCTAAATCTTCGCTTGTGCCAGACGATAACCCCAATCGCGGCGTCAGCAAAGTCGCTTTGCTGAAATACTCGAATGAGTATATCGGTCGATTGCATGGCAAGATTGAGAAACGCGATGGGTATATTGATCTGTTGAGAGAGGAAGTGAGGCGGTTACGACGCGTTGCTGGTGTTCCTGATGCCTCCTCGGTCGAGGAGGATGATTTGCTTGAGATTGATATGCTCGAAGGCGAGGAAGAGGATGAAGGGGATCTGTTGGATCCTATGCTGGATGGTGATCCAGAGCTCGATGCCATGGATGAGGAAGATGATGAAGATGGGGAGTATAGGGCCAAGATGCCGATCAGGAGGAAAAAGTCATTGCCTTCGCCTGCGCTTGGTGCGCGCCGGCCCAGCGCGCAGGGTAGTGGGAGTTCGAGTCAGACGGTCGTGCCGAGAGGGTACCATGGTGGACGTGAGATGGAGGAGGACGAGGAGATGGCTTAGAGGATAGAGGCAGGGAGCAACTTGCATGTCTGTGCTCATATAGGGATGCCACTTATAGTCCACGTGAAAGTTATGCGCATTCCAAGCTCGCGCGCGCGCTTCTAGATCTGCTGCACTTAATTGCTAACTCAGCGCACAAACTGATTTCGGTTTCACTTTTCGCAAGGTGACTATGCCCTTCATTATCAAGCCGCCTACGCCACCGCCATCAGAGCCTGAACAGCCCACAGCGAGCTCATCAAGACGAAGACCGGAGAACAGGACGCTCAAACAGCCATTGACGCTGACTGTAGCTGATCGCGATGATGCTGGACAGCTCCGTCGACAATCTGTATCAGATAAACAAGCTCTCAAGACGAGTCTAGATGCAAAGGTCGCTGCTGAGCGCGAGACTGAAAGGTGGAGTGATTTATTGATGGAGGAACATGCAGTCGAGCGAGCAGTCTTAAAACGAGCTGTAAGTTGAGAGCTGCAGAGAAGCATTGCTGAGCTGAGAACAGACTGCGCATTTCCAACCTCAGCACTATCAAGATATCCTGCACGAGCGCCATCTGTCTGATGTCTGCTCATATCCAACCTGTCCCAAGCGACCCCAACGTGAATTCTCGGCTCAAAAGATCTATCGGATCTCGACGTCGACGCGAACAATCACAGAGCAAGAAGGGAATCATGCCGAGGGGTTCTGTTCAAAGCTTTGTGAGGTACGGAGTACTTGGGTTGAGAGGAGATTGGCTATTGAGCCTGTTTGGGCGAGGAGTTCGGGTTTGGAGGTGGAATTGTTGGAGGAGATGGAGGAGCGGAACGAGGTTGATCTTGGGTCTGTCGGTGGTACCAAGGGTACACGACGGACGGATGTGGAGAAGGAGGAAAAAAATGAGACTAAAGCTGAGCCGACGAGTGACGCTACAGACAAAGTTGAAGCTCTGCTCTCTTCACTTGTCATCAAAGAACGACCAACACCACAAGCCGTCCCAACGCCACCATCGTTATCAGCACCGTCATTGTCATTTCCAGCATCTACGGCTCCGAAGACTCCAATCAAGACCACTCAAACAGTAGCTTCAACCATCACACCAACACCTCCCGAACTCACTCCAAGAACCTACAGCTCGACGGCCGAACGCGAGCGCGCCCGTCGACAATTCAACGCCTCTTCCTCCCTCATTCCCGATCTCCCAGACTTATCAGCAGAGATCATCAGATTATCCAAGGCATTGGCGATTGGCGCAGGTGAAGAGAGCGATGATGAGGATGCAGAGGAGAGAATGGAGCAATGGGAGAGGGATATGGATGAGCATGGGAGGATGGAGGATGAGGAGATGAAGGCGCTTTTTGCGCAGGCTTATCAGGCGAGAGATCTTGGTGGCAAAGAAGAGTAGGGCGAGCAAGTGGTCAAATTGTTGTACCAATAAATCATGCAGGCATGTTACAAGCTTGAATACAGTTTCCATCCCATGAGCTACAGTCTAACCCTCTCGTCCTCTCTAACGTCCTCTCTAAGCCCAACTGATAGGCATCCTCCCCCTCCCAAACTTGGCCACCAAACTAACAGAGACCGGCCCGATAACCGTACAAAGTACAATCGCCCAAGTAATGACCAGAAACAAGCTTTCAGGCAACAGCTTGTCGTTTTCGTCAATGATCTCTGTCGAAGCGGTAAATGCAACTTGGGAGATGAGGAGACCGATCTCGCCGCGGGCGACCATTGCTGAGCCTAGGAGGAGGGTTGGGACCATGAAGGAGATTTTGGGTGCAGGTGCAGGTGTGGGTGCTGGGTCGGGATCGGCGGGAAGCGCGACGGGAGTCAGCACTGGAGAGGGTGATTCGCGTGGAGAGGGAGTAGGCGCAGGTGTCATTAGCGCCGAAGACGGCGTCTCGATCCTCTTGTTCTCCTCACGCTGCTTCGGCATCGCATCTACTCAAATTAGCCCCAGACCCAGTCCCCAAAAGCACAAACTCACCATTCAACGTCATCTCAACAGCGTCCCCACCCCGTCCCTTTGCATCCTCTCCAACCCTCTCCCCCTCACGTCCCTTGCCCATCAACCCAAATACCAAGATCCAGACCCCACACACAACTTTCGAGACCGTCATGAGTACCGTATAGACTATACCTTGCCAGACGATTTTTCCGGTAAACATTGATTTGATGGGGATTGAAAACCCTATGGATGCGAAAAAGAGGGGTGCAAGGAGGTAGGTTTGGATTGGGAGGACGTATGTGTGGTATAGAGACTTGAAGAGGAGGGGTTGAGTGCTTGGAGGTGAGGTTGGGTTAGTGGAGGCTTCGTCCATTGATGCGCAGACTAGGCCGGCGATGAAAGCGCCTAGGAGGACTGATGTCCCTGCGTATGCAGCGGCTGCAATGTAGCTGACTGCAACCGCGGCCATCAAGACGAGCTTGACGTGTTTCTCCCACTGTGTCTTCTTGAGCCAGCCGCCGAAACGTCGGGCGATGAGAGGGGTGACAATGAAACGTCCAGAGACGTAGGATACTACCAGCAAAGCAATTGAAGTCCCTAGCGTCCTGCCAACAATCGCACCGATGTTGGCTTGCTCGCTCGAACCGACAGACTCACCCAAGCCAGTAATCACTCTCAACAGTATCAGCGCAACCACATCATCCACCATGGCAGCAGTTACCAAAACCGTCCCAACTCTCGTTTCAGCCAGTCCACAAGCACTCAAGATGCTGAATGTCGTTCCAAGACTTGTCGATGACAATGCTGCACCCGCCGTGAAAGCTTGCAGGGGACCAAAGCCGTATGCGACGCATAAGAGGAGGAAGGAGAGTGCGATGGGCACGAGGATGCCTGTGACTGCGATGAGGAGTGAGAGGGGAATGTTTGCTTTGGCGAGACTGAGAGAAGTGAAGAGACCGCCTTCGAAGACTAGCAGGAGGAGACCGATATAGCCTAGTGATGTGAATGTTTCTTGGGTTGCTTGGGAGAGCCAGTTTGCGAGTGGTGTACCCCAGGTCAAGCCGATGAGAATTGGACCCAGTAGACCTGCTTTGAGGATGGCTTGTGCTAGGATATCGGATGTTGGCAGGAGAAAGAGGAAGGCGAGAAGGATCAAAAGGACAGTGGTGGAGGGTTCGTGGTAAGGAAAAAAGTCTGTTGGTGATGCGCGTTCGGTTGCAGCTGCCTCTGCTGCACTCTTGACGATATCCATGATAAAGTGTGGTAGATGTCTACCTTGTCACCAACTTTTCGAGACCCACACTGCTATCGACGGTGGTGACTGACGACTATAAAGCGCGGAATGACTCACTCCACTCGACCTTGCATGCTTTCTACAGGCAATTCTGCATCATCTCAAGCCTGGCTTGCAGCTGTCACAGTACTACACGGCTCTTAGTGCGATCTCTTGTCCATTCCATGCATCCCAATCCCACATTTGATGAAGATTTTCGTGCTTTTGGCTATCGATGGCGACTTTGTTGATTTAATAACTGGGGATCAGGCACCCTAGACTCATCCCGACTTTCCAAAGCTTGTCCTCTCCATCCATCCTATCCAGCCTCAGCCTCTTCAGATGGCTTCAGTGTCAGCAGAACCCACAAGGGAGAAGCACATTCAAGCACAGCAATCCTCAGGTTCATCAACAACAACCCAAGTCTCGCAATCGCAATCACAAACGCCAATCGACAAGACAACACCCCTACCTCTTCATCGGCGCTCACTGTCTTTTCTCGATCAGAATGTCGATTCTGCTAAATGCTGGATTCTCATGATCTATGCTTGTTTCATGACTGGCTTTACCAGTTCCGTCTCTTTCACTGTAAGTCACTCTTCAAACTCAGCTGAAGCGAGCAAACGAGCTAACAACACAAGGCATGCTACATCTGGTGCGGTTTCCAAACAGGCGGCGTAGCACAACTAGGTCTAGCCGTAGCCCGAAACTTTGCTCCACTTTCATTACGAACCTACATCTTTGAAAAACCAGATCAACAAGCGCTCTGCTCCCTGATTTGCTTCCTGATAGGAAGTAGTTTCGGCCGGATAGGCGACAAAATGGGACCTAAAAAGAGGAAATGGCTGGTCATTGCGAGCGTGTTGCAGGCTCTGATGCTCATGGCTGCTAGTTTGGCGCATTGGGGGAGTAAAGAGTCGAGTCATGCATCGTGAGTCGTGGTGGCGGGATAGGAAGAACTGATAAATAGGAATCGAGGTGATCCGTCTTGGAAAACGCCTTTGGGCATGACGGCCCTAGGTTTCGCATCGGCAAGTCTAGGTCTTCAAGGTATCATCGGCAAGGCAAGTCTCCTCATCCCATCCACCATCCCGGCACTAACACCCACAGCGCCTAAACACCCAACTAGCAACAGCTGTCGTCCTCACAACAGTCTGGGTCGAAATAGTCAACGACCCCAAACTCTTCTTTTTCGGGAAGAATATCGTGAGAGATCATAAAGCTCTTGGTGTTTTTGCACTGTTTGTTGGTGCGCTGGTGGGCAGGGCGGTGATTGATGTGATTGGCGCGGAAGGGTGTTTGGGGGTCGCGGCTGGATTGAGAATTGTGGGGATTCTAGGGTTTTTGTGGGTGCCTGCTGAAGGTGCTTAAGGTATGCATCACGTTTTTTGGGTCCTTCCTTTGTTCCTTTGGGAAGACGCTGCTTTTCTGATCTAGTCCATTTGGAAGTGACTGCTGACGACGATGCCGTCTGATCCCGCAGCTACAAAAGATGCTAAAGCCAAACCGAAGACTGAGAAGAAGGACGCGAAAGCTGTTGTCCCACCCAAGGAAAGATCAGTCGAGGAGATTGATGCTGAGATCTGGGAGACAACAGTCAAGAATTCAGTGAGTGCTTCCTCTGCGCCGATTGACGACAGCTCGCATCGCACGGAGGCTGGCTAGGCTCCCTCGTCCTGCAATCATCAAACGCAGGTGCCTCACCTCTGCTAATGCTCCTCGTTCTCCTCTTCACACTCTTCATTCTCCTCTGCGCCCTTCCTCCCTCCCAGACATTCCATCTAAGCACAGCACTAACCCTCATCATCCCCTTGCAAAACACTCTACGCTGCATCGCGCAGATGCCGAAAGGAAAGGATAAGGATTCGGCGCAATGGCTGCAGTTTTGGGTCGTCTTTGGGGTGCTTGGCATGGGACAGGGGTGGTTGGGAATTGTGAGACCTCATTGGAGGTGGATTTTTGAGATTTGGAAGACTTTGATGTTGGGCGTGTTGGCTGGACCTTGGTTTGGCCGGCAGATTCTTGTGAGTGCTTGCGATGAATGAGTGGAGCTCAGTGGCTGATTTGAGGAAAGCTTCCGGAGAAAACGGCATTGATGAAAGAGCGTGCGGTAGCTGAGGAGAAGGACAAGGCGAAATCGAAAGCAGAGGCGAAAGAGGCTGAAGCGAAAGCAAAGGTTGAGATTGAGAAGCGGAAGAAGGAGAAGGAAAAGAAGGATAAAGAAAAGGCTGACAAGGACAAGAAGGAGAAGGAAAAGCGAGACAAGGAAAAGAAGGAGAGAGAGAAGGAGAAGAAGAAGGAGAAAGAGATGAAAGAGAAGGACAAAGCTAAGGATCGCGCGATCAATGTGCAGTAGCTGCATCTGCACTGATGAGCCACGTGAAATTGTCGTGAACCTGAAACGCGCGCGCTGCTGCTCTGGAGTCCTGCACAGCTGCTGCAGTAATAGACTGCAACATAAACACATCTCATGTTCAGCATTCCACTGGGATCAAGTTACAAAATGATGCGCCCGTTTGATTGAGATCGATGATCGTGCCAACTTTTGAGTAGCTCAAAGGTGAACCCCAGTCGCCAGACTATATGGTGCACAAGTCACAGACTTGGTTGGAACCACCGGCGTACAGGTATCGCGGGCTCGCTAGCTGGGTGGCTTGGTTCCGCTGCGATCATCATTCAAAGTCGACATCTCTACCGAATTGGGACCAGAAATGGAGGTAGAATTGGAGAAATTGAGCGACAAAATTAAGAGAAATACAAAGAAGTCCGTAGGATTTCGTGCCCTTTTGCTTTTATTCTTCGTTCGATAGCACCACAGCATACAACTGACAAACATCTTAGACCATAGTGTGATGAATTGTGGCTACATTAATTCTACAGCCGCTAAGGAAGCATATCTTCTTGTACTTCCTAGGTTTCACATGCACTAGCACTAGAGCCGCCGTCCTATTCCTCAATGCATGATACCCACCTCTTAACCCCCATCCAACCCCCCCACGTCAGTATCTGCATTATGCGCCAAAACATCCCCTGTTTGTTCCATCCACCTCTGTCAATCTACAAGAGCATCCATGCTGCCTATTGAGACTACCTTCACCGGCATTTCGACATCCGTCTACCTGAACACCTACCGAGCCCCTCCAGACGTGCAGCGTGATCCTGGCGGGCTTAATCTAGTAGCGGAAGACGAGCTCCATGCAATTGGACTAGCTCACGACTACTATGAAAGAACAAAAGGTGTGAACACCTTTCGCATGTAAACTGACGATTGTAGTCACTACCGTAGGCCTACCTCAAGCAGCTGCTCTTCTTCATCGGCACGTTGCTTGTAACAGAGCAGCCAGGCTATACGGCCCACTCAACGCACAAGCCAACAACGTCCCGCCTGCAGGTCATCTTGGTCGTGAGTCCCGTAGCACGCGTCTGTCACGAGTCATCGTCTGATTTCTAAACAGAAATTCTCGCTAGACTTGATGAGATCCGTGATCAGAATGTCCAACAGGCCGGTCGTGGCGTTCAAACTCGGGCAAAACTCGACCGCCTCAACAGGCGCGTAGCTACCCTGACCGTGCAAGTCAATAGGTTGAGGATTCGTTCCGAAAGATTTCAGGTCGAAGCAGCACAACGTCTACACCTGGCCGAAATTCGTGTAGGTTAAATTGCGCCCAAGGTTTCTCATTCACTCGCAGGCTTATAATCGTATGCAGCTGCAGCTACCAAACGGTCAGCAGCAACCGGTTCGTCCTCCCAAAGCGGATGGTAGTGCGTGGCCGCCCGCAGCTGTACGTTCATATACCTTGCTTCCCTGTCCCTGACGATTCAGGGCCATCCTGTGCCTCGCTCTCAGCTCGACATACTTGAGTTCAATGCGCAACGTACCACATTCTATCTCGACGCGTTTGGCCTTGCGCGTCACGGCGAGATTGTGGAGCGCAAGCGGCGCATTCTCGCTTACTTCCAAGCACCTCCTGCCGCAGTCTGAATGACTTCTTTATGACTTTATGATCACGAGTAGACGGGGGGATTAATGTACATATGACGAGGCACTGACAGTCCTTCTGTGCTTGACAAATAGACTGAAAAGAGACAACTACTTATTGAGTGTGAATGACAAGCCATACGCCAGCAAAGTCGTGAAGACTGCGACGAGCTTTCAGCAGTGCAGGCATCTTGTGGCATCCTGTTACGATGCATTCGCCTGTACGATGTCGTTCACGCATAAGTCTCATCACCACTACCCATCTCTTTCGCAAGCCCCTCAAAGAGCTGCTTCTCCTGCGCAAGCTCCAGAGCCTGGCTCATAAGCTGTCGTAATCGTTCATCAATGTCGTCAAGTGTCGTTTGTCTAGCGAAGCGTCAGCTGCGTCCTGCTGGTCCTGCTAGTCCTGGGATGGACTTACGTCGACAGAGGATAGGTCCATGGTTTGAGAAAGTCGTATACTGATGGAGGGGCGAGCTATTGTCAGCGCAAGCCGCGAGGTCGGTGACTTGCTTTGATCTCTGGCGGCAGAACTTCAGCTAGATGCTTAGTCAAAGTTTGGCACAGACAAGAAGAAGCAGGCACCGCCCCAGACCCAGCAGCGCACTTCTCCAACAAGGCACGTTTCTAACAATCAGCTCATCCTCATTCTCGAGAGCACAGCACCTCACCTCCAATTCCCATCGAGCTCTCTCCTCCTCCCGTTCCTTGCGCTCCATCCTCATCATCTGCGTCAGATGAAAAATCATATCCTGGGGTTCAGGCAGATTCGAATCGCGCTTCAAATGGGTATACACTGAGCTCCGATTCGAGCGGGGAGCTACGAGGGACTCGATTTCGGACATTGAGTCTTCATCTTCGTCGGATGTCAAGTCTGATTCGTCATCCTCTGTCTCGGCCGCCTGAGCATTGGTTAGGGCGGGGAGGTGGAAGTCGATTGGGGACAAAAGACCTGGACTGCTTGATCTTGGGGAGTCGAGATCGTCGTTGACGTCTTCGAGCTCAGAGAGGAGGCCTTGGAGATCGTCGCGGCTGCCTGAGCTTTCAGATTGCTGGTCTGATCGACGCATGATGCGTTGGGTAAAGTTGAAGGGACTGTCGGCGCTTTGCGACGGACTGGTGTTGAGCAATGTCTCACAAGCATCGTTCTCCTGCTGTAGTGATGTCGTGAGAGCTGGAGACTGTGAGCGCTCAGAGAGAGATGAAAGCACCAAGCTAAGCGGACGTCGCTCAAGTTCAACCGAAGCACGCTTGGCACGAGGTGGAGCAGGAGTAGGTGGTAACAGATTGAATGTGGGTGTCATCGGAGGAATTGAAAGAGGTGCCGCCACCTCACCTTCAGCTTCAATCGAGAAGGACTGGTCGGTAGAGAATATGTTGTGATGGGATCGACCAGCTGGAGATGTGCTTCGCGTCCTTAGAGGAGCTGTCAACGCATGACTCGTCTGAGGTCGCTGCACGACACTTTGGCGGCTGTTTGATCTGAGGCCGGGTGAGGTGAAAGAGCGTTTGGTAGATAGTCTGGATGGGCCAGCGGCTGGTGAAGGCGATCTTCGAACGGGCAGCCCGTCGTAAAACGCGTCGGGCAACGACGGCGTACTCTCTGCTCGTCAGCCCAGTCTCAAGGATTACAAACCTTGCTGAACAGCTTCCATACACTCAACCCTCTCCATCAATTCTGCCAGCTCGTCTCTAAGCAGCTCATTCTCGTTGATGACGCCTGCAATCTGATCCGTTCTCGCCGTTTCAATTTTGACATGATCTATAAGTCTCTCGTTGAGGTGGTGATTCTGAAGCTGAAGAAGCGCGACCTGCTGTCAGATGGCCGCCATGACCGCTGTTTTGACGTACTTGATCTACAAGAGCTTGGTGCGGCTCAGGGGTGGCGACTTTGTTGACCGCGTTGAGGAGTGAGTTTGACATGCTTGATATGGTATCAGCAAGCTGCTCTTGTCATACTCTTCGACTCACTTTGCGTATTATCGACAGTGACCTATGCTACTCACATCAAGGGACACTGTACACCGTTGTCATTGTAGAAAGTCGCTCAACTTCAAAGGACCCTGGAATGATGCACGTGATGCTTTTCGGAGATCGCTGAATGACCGTTTCAGCTGTAGGACCACTATGTATATAGCTACTTTTGTAAATGTATCATCATTGTTATAATCAGTCAGTCTCAGGATGGTCAAGACACGCAGCTCCAAGGCCCCGGCTGGCATATCAACGTCAAAGAAGACTACCGAGAAGGGCCAGGCTAGCAAGATCAGCCACACTGAGAAGCCTGATCATGCTGTGAAAGCTTGCACATTGAAGAAAGCAAAGAAATGCAAATTCAAACAAGTGAGGCGGTGGAGAGAAGATTCGCAGGAGGCAGAGTACGATGCCTATGTTAAGAAGAGTGTCAAGGATGTCGTGTGAGTGCCAATCAAACAAAGGCCGTGGTAGCTGACCTTGCAGTTCCGGCGATATCACAGACGCGTCATCTCCTATGACTTTCTTCAGCTTCTCCAATCTCCCGTATGACATTATGGAGGCCAATTCCTTGCCTCTCCAGATCAAGAGACCCTTCACATATGGCAAAAGGTCTGCTACAAAAATATCACCTGGCCACCCCAATCTTGTACTCCCGCATCGTCACCCTCAGCACTGAACGCGGATACGACAGAACATTACGAGGTACCTTTGCGACCGAAGCTATCACCAGAGGATTGAAGTAGAATGCTGGCCTCATACCCAAAATATCCCTTCTTCCTCTAATCTCCTATCAATGTTACTGGCTCTTTGCAGTTTAATCATCCTCGACACGCATTTCGCTTCACCAACACACCTGTAGAGCTCTTCAGTGGTCTAAAGTCACTGGCGATCACTGGCACATCGGGTTTGTGGCCACACACACAGCCTACACCTCGTTGTGTGCTACAATGGATCAGCAAGTTGAAGCTGGAGCGATTGCAGCTGGGTCAAGCTGAGAGTGAGGGACCGTACGATGAGTTGGGCACGCACGACCGTCAAGGTGTGTCGTCCTTGATGAACAAGTGTCTATTGGCAAATCACATTCCCTCTCTGTGCCGCCTCTATCATCCTCACCATCGTGCAATCGAAAAGCTCCCTCGGTCTGCCCCTTCCACAACTATCGAGCTCGTCGTCGGTAGACATGACCATAACATCCTCAAGACCATCATTCGCCCCATTGCCTTCAACAGTGATCTCGCAGGTCTACACTTGTATGGTATTGGCCTTTATCCAAATCGAAACTTCGAGGATGCACTCCGAACGCTGGATCCAGAGTTCGTGCCTCGGGCTTCCAAGATTTACCAGGCCTTTATGCGCGCTGGCGAAGGTGACCGCCAACAGTTTATCAGTATTCATATACAAAGCTTTCTTGATGAGCCAGGACAAAACCACTGGCTTCCCAAGGTCAAGTTTATGCTCAAGAGTGAGCTCAAAACCCTTCACGAGTGCAAAAGTCGATGAGCGGGGAGATGGTTCAATGATGCTACTCGGGAGCATTCATCGCTGCTACTGTGGTCTAGGAGGATGGACGGAATGACTTGCTGTGAATGGGAGACGGGCTTTACATGAGCTGTTATCAGCAAAGCGGAGTTGAGCTGCAGGCTAGGAGAAGCAGGTGGCGGACTCGGTTCGTTTGGGCTGTACAGGATGTCTGAAACTGTCTCATCTCAGTATCACATATACAAGTATAGTATCTGAGTATTGAGCTACTTGCAAAACTGTCATCGCTTTCAAAGCTAGCGGCGCGAATAAATTGCCAATTTGGTCCCATGCCTCCATCATCCGCGACGACGAGTTAATCTCCCTTCCCGTACGACTCGGTGGCCTTGGCCTCCTCTCCCACGAGCTCTGCGCACCGCACGCGYATGCTGCCGCTATGGAGAGCGCCGATAATACACTGTCAACGCTCATTCCCACCATCCTGCCACCGACAAACCGCCACTCTCTCAAAAGGTTCGCTGCAGCGACGCCATCCTCAATGTTCACGACAAACTTAAAACAACACTCAACCGTCGCGAGCTCGAGGCCTTGGTCCAGACTGCAACACCCACTGGTTCTCGCTGGCTGAAGGTGATGCCCTATTCGAAAGCACACCAGCTTTTTGATAATGAGGTGCAAGCGTCATTGATGCATCGCACGCTTCGAGTTTGCCCCGCTGGTCTATGCGCTCACTGCTCGAAGACCAACCACCTCGGTCACGAGGAGTGCTGCTTCGCGGCTGGCGACAGAAGTATCAACACGCACCGCCACGAAGGTATCAAGTACGCATTGAAGGAGGCGCTGCAGGAGCACAGGCATGATCGTTACAACAGAGCCCCTCATCCGAGATCAACGCATGAGAGACGATCCCCTCGTCCTGGGGTCGTCCGCCAGCCGTCTGGGAAGCTTTGTTGTGGACGTGTCGGTGGCCAGCACCAGCTCTGGCGCGGCGCAAGTCTTCTTCAAGCGACTACCTGAAGACAAGCTTGTCGAAGATGGCATTGCAGAATATCTCACGCTGAAGGCGTCGCAGAAGAGGGTCCATCGCGAGAAGGGACGTGCAGAGGGTACTTTGGAGCCGCATGTACGCGGTGATTTGCCCTTCCTGCCGTTCATCTTGTCGGCAGGAGGAATGCTAAAGAGGGAGGCGGCGGAGGCAATGGTGAAATGGAAGGGTTTGATGGGGGCATTTGCTTTCTCGAGATTAAATGATATGATCGCGGTCGCACTAGCGAGGGCAAGAGGACGAGCCTTCGTAGCAGAATGAGCGAGAGAATGTGGGAGACGGAGAGGATTATCTGGGACAAAAGTCAAGGAATCACAGATGCATTTAGTAAACCACGCGTGCCTGTGCTGTCATCTCTCAGTGGCTGACTCTCAACGACAGGCAAAGCTGGATAGACAAGCTTCTTCAATAATGCCAAAGAAATACAAGAGGCCTACCAAAGTCAAGTCTGTCCAGAGCTCGCAAGCTGCCTCGTCGATGCCGGCCCAAAGCGCCGTCACAATCGGGACGACCTGGGAACAGAGGGGAGACGGGGTGTACGTCAAAAACAGCGCAGAGGATCCATTGTGAGTTTCCGCATGTAAGCAGATTGAGCTCATTCACAGGCCCGATGTGGAGACTCTGACCCAGGCTTCGGACCTGGAGTCGGAGGTGGACCTTGGCTTGGTCCTGTTCTTGGGGTGGATCGGTGTTACATCGGGGTGTTGTCCTATGTGTTGCTATGTCCTCTATGGTTCTATCTTCTATGCTACACCCCTTGCCTGATCCCAACCTAAGCTCTGCCGCCAGTCTGATGTCGCGGACCAAATACTGACCCTTCGGTCAATAGCCCGATCTCCGCGTGCGCGCTAGCGCGCCTAGCGGTTCTTCGTGGCGATCCTGCATCTCGTCAAGCGACTGCACTCTCCTCTCGAGGAGGGCCGGAGCACCGATGGCTCTGGATTCCTGATGCCATTGCACCACATCATCTTGTCGGCAGGAGGAATGCTGGAGAAAAAGGCGGCGGAGGCAATGATCAAATGGAAGGGTCTGATGGGGGCATTTGCTTTCTCAAGACTAAACGATATGATCGCGGTCGCACTTGCGTGGGCAAAAGGTCGAGCCTTCGTGGCAGAATGAGCGAGAGAATGAGTAGGAGACGGAAATGATTATCTAGGACAAAAGTCAAGGAATCACGGATGCATTTAGTAAACAGCCGAGTGGAAGTGATCGTTTTCGCCAGGACTACTTCGAGGACTGTACAAGAAGCTTTGCGAAGATGCAGAATGACATGGAAGTCAGGATCGTAAAGGCGCCAGGAGGGGCTGTTGATAATCATCGAAACCGTCCACAGGCAGATTCAACCAAAGCGACACGCTCAGACGGAGCCGATCCCCCCAGCCAGCCTCGTAACCACGTTCCTGTTCGTCACGACCCATCTGCAGCCTGTCCACCCCAAGCTTATTGAGCCAAGAGATCCCCCAAGAGGGATAGTCATCCTGCCTCGGCCTAATTCCTGATCTACCCGTCAAAGCCTGACTTCAAGCCACTGAAGAGCTCGACAGAGTGTGGACGAAGCGAAATGCGTTTCAGGGATCATCGAATTGCAGATGGCTAGCAATGTTGATGGAGCGGACTTTTGGCAGTGGGGTTTACCTAGTACTCAAGGCGGGCGATGTGCCTCAGGCCTCTTGTGTCGGCTTTGTTCGCAACGGCACATCGAAACAAGGAGTCGTATCCTCCATTGGTGCTCAAGGTCGAGAATAGAGAATGGATGCGGCCGTTGACACGTCGAGTAACAGACTTTTTGCCAAGCATGCAGCGTCTGCTGATCTGCGGTGTAAAGTATGATGGTTTCAACGAGTTCGAGAGTAAGATGGGAGTCTGGCTGATAGGATTTGGTTCTTATAGGTCAGCTGGTCCCTATTGGTTGGGACACTTTATCTTTGATGTCCTTCCTGGCATGCACCTCATACTCTGCCTCCTGTGAATCCTGCCTCCAAACGATGTTCTGACTTGTCATCTCTGGACCGGCTCGCAAGCATAGACGTGATCCGCGGTGCATCGAGACCGATCGAGTACGCCCGGCGAAAGTGGCACACAGCGCCATTTGTGCTCAAACTTTCAACGGTCATCACGACGGCCTTCGAAAAGACGAAACCAAAGACAACGGCTGAGTCCCAAGAGTCACAGCGCCTGTCTGCGACACGATCAGGTAAGGCTAAGGGCAAGGAGATGGCCAGCGACGTCCCTCTTCCCCCGTCGTCGGCGGTGGAGGAGAATGCGTCGCTTCCGTCAACGCCTGAGACTTCGCCGCGACTCCCACGGCTCGAGCTAGTTCGAGGATTCGTACGCCGAGTCCGAACACCAGCTCCGCCCACGAGAGGCGCGCGGAGCAGCAGGTTCAAGCTGAGGCGGATCGTTGGGCGATGAAGAAGGAAAGGAAAAGGAAAATGGATGATGCCCTCCTCCAGCTTCAACAAGAAGATGAAGAGCCTTGCCAGGGGAGGGTCCTCGTGCGTCAAGACGCCAACAACCAGACCGCAGCTGAAGAAGCTGCTTGACATGCTGGCAGAGACGCCCGTGTTGCCGGGCTCCGCAACCTCGGTGAGGTTTCCTCCTTTTCCTCTTTCCTTCTCGACTACTCGACGGTCACCCTCGGCTTGAGCTTGCTGCTCGGCGCGCCTCTCATGGGTGGCACTGGTATTTGTCCTCGGCGTACGAATCCTCGAACCAGCCCGAACAGTGTGAGTCGTGGGCAGAGTCGCAGGCGTCGTCGGCAGCAACACACTCTCTTCTTCCGCCGCCGACGGGGGACGGAGGACGTCGCTGGCCTTGCCCTCAAGATGCATCATGCTGCTAATGGCCATCAGATACGCGTGAAGGAGACTGATGATTTCTCGCCCAAAATAATGAGCCTCGATGCGCTTCGCACAGAAACCGACGCATTCCAGATCCATGCCAGAGGACCTAACACCATATTTCACGAAGTAGTCGCACGATGACATGCTCTGCAATTTCAATCAAAGGAACACGGTGCTGTTCACGTCTGCGATTGGGCAACGAGACTTCCAATAGCATCAGTCACAGCGATAATGGAGCCAAAAGCTCTGAACTCACATCATCTCGTAAAGCTTCCTCCTCTTGCAGCTTCCTCGTTCTTCCTCTTCAACTTCTCACAATCATCAACAGAGTGACCCGCTTGCCTGCAGAATCTACACTCGCCTCTCGCCTCTGCCTCATTGGCGGCCTGCCTTCGAAGGGCGAAATATTGCATTGCCGGCTCTTCATCAGCGTCTGGTGCTGACTGAGTGCCGACGCCCGCCGCAAGTTCGATCGCCGCTAGCTGAATCTCTCGCAGATCTCGCCAGATGGATGTCGGGCCTTGCCTTGCCTTCAGTCGGTCCTCGAGCCGTTCCTGAAGAGCAAGCGGAAGACTCTGAGTGAACACGCAGACCTGCCATGCGCTTGGCAATGGTGAGAATGCATTGGCGAAGGTAAGGTAATTCGAGAAGGTGTCGATGTGGGATTGAATGCTGCCGGTCATGCGCAAAGCTAGGAGGTCAAGCATGATGCTGTCGGGAGGAGCAAGCCTGCGCAAGTGTCTGAGAGCCTCATGGCCATGGGTATTTTGAGCGTCGTTCATTTCAAGGACAGTGCAACCGCGGCTGCTGCCTGCAGCTGCGAGCTCGTGGGCATTTTGCGTCTATGCTAGATAATCTAGCAGTTGCGCTTCTACCATGATAGCACTTGCCTAACAACACGACGCAGAGTGACAGACCCGGCCGGCTGTCGGAGATGACCGACTCCTGCAGGAGCTGGTCACCAGCTTGTAGCTGCTCCGTTACCACATTGTGACAATGTCATCCCTGCTAGCACCCACAACAGTCTCGTCAAACAATCCTATCAATCCCACATCAGTCGGCGAAGCACTACGAAAACTCGGCATCGAGCCGCCATCTCGGGAGCAAGGATACGACGACTACACGGCGTTACTGCAAGGTTCTTGGGAAGTTTGGAACGAGCTCGATGCCTTGGATGACTACCTCCCTCCTGTTGACGAACCAAGGTTTCCGCGTGAAGATGTGAGAACTGCAGTTGGTGCTGAAGATAATACGGGCAAGGCTTGGGCATGGAGATGTAGCGTTAAGGATCGGCAGTCACGCGGGGGACTGCTTGCAGGCAAGACTTTTGCTCTCAAGGCTGGTACAATGTGCTAAGCAATCTGTGCTGATACTCAGGACAACATCGCTCTTCGAGGTGTGCCGTGCCTTCTCGGTACCAACGCCATTCGCGACTGGACTCCCAAAGTTGACGCGACCGTCGCAACGCGCATCCTCGAAGCAGGCGGCGAGATCACGGGCAAAGCAGTTTGCGAGAACATGTCATTGTGGGCTTCGTCTTTCTCCTCTGCTACCGGTATGTCTACGTATTGCCGAAAAGGCGGCTGATGGAACCAGGTCACATCTCGAATCACTGGGCTACAGGGTACTCTGCTGGTGGTTCCAGCTCTGGAAGTGGATACCTTGTGGCAAGCGGAGCTGTTGATGGAGCCATGGGAGGTGATCAAGGTGGCTCTATTCGAATGGTATGCTACATATAATCGAAAGCGCTGACCGTTCAGCCAGCAAGCAAACAAGGCCTCGTCGGCCTCAAAGCTACCTTCGGCCTAGTCCCATACACCGGCATCGTAAGCCTAGAAGCCTCACTAGACCACACAGGTCCAATGACCCGTGACGTCCTCTTGAACGCAGCGATGCTCCAAGCAATCGCAGGTTACGATGGCATTGATGATCGCGCAGGGCCAGGCTGTCCATTACCTGGCAACGTCCCGGACTATGTTTCAGCTGTCAAAGCTGGAGCGAAGGGTCTGAGAGTCGGTATCTTGCGCGAAGGATTTGGACTTGCTACGAGTGATCCGCGGGTTGATGAGCTTGTGCGAAAGGCTTGCGAGGGATGTGAGGAACTTGGGATGAGCGTCGAGGAGGTTTCGATCCCTATGCACCTCGTTGGACCGAGTCTTTGGGCAGTGAGTGACATCGTGCAGGGTGAGGAGCTTATGCAAGGTCATCGGTCGACTGGGAGGTGCTCAGACATTCTTGGGGAGGACAGGCGGTCGACAAGGTCTCGCGCTGAATGACTTTGCGGAAGCCTTGCTGCCTTTAGATCAGGAACGCTTTGACGAGCTGTACGCCTCAATGGTTAATACTCTCGTCTGTGGCCTTTGGGCTCAAGACAATATGTCGCCTTCTGTACGTTCTCATTCGACCAAGCTGACAGGAGTTCTACGGCAAAGCAACCAATCAAATCCGCAAGCTGCGAGACGCCTACAATGCGGCATTCAAGAATGTCGACGTATTGTGCATGCCGACGATCCCACATCTTGCAAAGAAGCTCCCCGATCCAGAAGGACCAAAGGTTGCACCTTTGGCGCATATGGCACTCACAGCCGGCTTGACACTCAATACAGGTCCTTTCAACCTTGTTTGTCTCCGTCCATAAACACATCGAGGCACTGACGGACAGACTGGCCACCCGGCGCTTTCTCTCCCGATTGGGTTCCTAGAGGTGGAGGATGATCCCGGTGTGAAATTGCCTGTTGGGCTGCAGATCGTGGGCAGATTAAATGACGAGGAGACTGTGTACCGAGTGGCAGGTGCTTGGGAGAATGAGTACGATTGGAAGACATTTGGGGTCACTCTTGAATAGGGGATCTTACGTGACGCCGCTTTGGGCTGCTGTACCAGTAAGGATGTTGTGATGCTTTGTTTAATCGATTGCTGCAGCTCCAGATGAGCTGTTCCTGAGGTCAACAGGCTCAAGATCTCACCACCGCCACCTTTCCAGAGGCTGCCCAACTTTCACTCTGCCACTTGCCTTCCCGACGGACGAACCTTTTCATTTATCGATTCAGGCACGTTTTGATTCCCTGAACTTGTTGTCGGAAGAACGCGTGCCTTTTTAATCGTCCCTGTCTATCATCCATCATCCTTCTTCACTTTTTCTCTTTCCAACTACCCTCTCCCTACCTCTTGCTTGTACACTACCAAAACACAGTCTACACGACACCTCACACTCTTTACAAAAAAATCACACCCCTTGGCGGTAGGAGATTGACTTTGGGACGGATAGGCGGTCAGGTCCGAGCGCAGAGTTTCGAATCGAATCGAGGAGACGAAGACGTGTTTCGCGATCCCAGGCTTGTTGGTTTGGAAGAGGCAGCATGGGCATGAAGAGATGGGCCCCTCTGCTTGCGAGTATGACTGTTTTGCTTTGCGTCCAAGCGCAAGATCGAACAAAGTTTGATTTACCGGTCGTACCCGCCTCACCCTCTCCATCTCTGTCTTCACCTGTACCCCTGCCCTTCGATCTCACTCTTTCATACGCTCTTTCCACTCCCTGTCTCCTCCATCTCACTTCTCTACTTAAAGCAGCCGCTTTCACCCCTTGCCTCCCATTCTCTTTACTCCTCAGCACTTCCTCGGCCTTTGCGACCCTCGTCTCCACTTCGATCCAATCGACAGATTTTACCGCTCTCAACACGCTGCTTTCTTTCGTGGCCAACCCAAGCGATCCAGAAAGCTGTAAAGCGTTGCATCAAGAGGCCAAAGCTTCACTTGCGACGAAAGCGACGTGCGCAAGTGATCTGTCGAAAACTGGGGCAAACCCTGTTGCGCTCGAGGCTGTCAAGGGGTTTGGAAACTATGATGTGATGCGTGTTGCTGCTGGTTTGGTTGAGCCTACGCAGGGATGGTATTGCTATCTTGACGCCGTCAACCGGGGCGCAGACGATATGTATCTTTGGGGTCTACCGAGTGGTATCGCGTACGTTCTTCTCGCTCAGATTCAATGCGAAGCTGACCTTTTAGGCTGCCAAGATCTTCCACACCATCATGCTCGCCATGTTCAGCCCTCCTTCTCTCCCACCTCTCCTTCTCAATCCCCACGACACCAACGATAAACTCCACACTCATCAACAACGCAATCAGTACCGTCAACGCCAAATGCGGCAGTACTTTTGTGACTATCGCGGCACAATCTACATCACCAGCGAGTAGTAGCAGCGGGGCCAAGCGATGGCATCCTCCTGTCTCGCTGCTAGGGTTTACGACGATGATGACGACGATAATGATGATGATGATGGGGTATGTTGGACTAGAAGCCATGTGAGGCATGATGCATATAATACTTTTAGTGGGCTGATGACCCTTGACCTAGCGATGAAGTGCGTTCAGGCCGCGGAAGGCGAGGTAGGCAAAGGCTGTGGCGCCGGCGTAGATTGCGACACGTCCGGGGAACGAAGCCTCGGTCAAGAAAGGATAAGGGACTGAACATCAGCATCCCATCCCATCCTCCATGCCATGTCAACTTACATCGACCATTGAACCCCGCACAATACTCGACCCAAGACCCATACGCAACAGCTACACCAACAGCCAAGACCCCAGCCCCATAAGTCGACGCAGGCTTGATATACTTGTTCCTCTCCAAGACAAAGAAATCAAAGACGAGGGCGAGTGCAGGGAGGAGATGCAAGCTGACGTCCATCCAGAAAGGAATGAACATGAATTTGGGAGCTTCGGCTGAAGAGGAAGGCTCGCCTTGACCTTTTTGCGCTGGGGCGGGAGGGACAATCAGATGTGGGAATGCAAGGAGGAGCGTCCACTGTTCTCACGGTATCAGATTAAGGTGAGGGGTGAGGTGATACGCACGTAGATTGAGGAGATGATGACGGCCAGAGGAAGAGCGATGAGCCCAATGGATCGCTTCAAAGTTTTCAGGACTGCAAGGTAAGCGAGGATACTGTATGCTGAAGAGGAACAAACGAACGCTGGATCTGCGGAAGAAAGTCTGCCAAAGCGGCCAATCCCATCGTTACGATCGCTGCCCAGAGCCTAGCTGTCAGCACCAACAAGCCACCGGTCACGACGCATAGTCTCACCCGTTGATCGTCAAAAACTGGTAATGTCCTTTCGTCAGAAGCGCCTTCAATTAATCAACATACCCCCAACCTGGCCCGCCATCCATTTTGAAATAACAGGATCATACTCTAGGCCCATGAAACCGTTGAACATGAGAGCGGCGGTCACAGTGTGAAAGATTACGCGTGTGATTTTTGGTCTTGCATCTGCTGGTTTAGGAGTTTTGCCTACGTCTGGGTAGGTTGTGTGCATTGAAGGCGCCATGCTGAGGTAGCTAAAAGTGTTGATAAAAGTTGGAGAATGTCGAACGACATTTTGGTGCAGACGTCATATCGTTCGCGGCGCGCCGCGGTGATTACTGGTATCACGTGTAGGTCCGGTGACCCGCTATAGCTAATTAACTGCAGCGCGCTGCCCCTTCGTACATCTTCCTCCTCATCCATCCTCAACATGACTTCTTAGTACGTCCCAGTCTTCATCACAGTCCAGCTCACACTTAGCCTCGAGAAATTCTACGCGACGCTAACTTCGACCAACACGTCGTATTTTGCCGTGGTCCCAATTTGGCTTCTGGCTCAAGCAAGCGGTAACCGTGGTGCCCTTCGTCGCTGCGGCTACCCCTCCAACGTCAACCCTCGTGAAGAGCTCGCTCGCGCCGAGAAGGAAGGGAAGCTCAGCCCCAAGCTAATTGCAAAGCTCAAGCGTCGCGAGGCATCGCACCAGAATGCATTGGAGGGTCTTGGCCCTTTCTTAGGAGGACTTGTTTGTTTCACGCACGGAGGAGGAAGAAGAAGCTGATGGATGGAAAGGTTGCAGGTAACACGGCTGGATTGTCCCCTTCCTGGATGAACACAATGGCGTGGGGCTACCTCGCTTCGAGGATTGTTTACTGTGCGTTTTTCGTGTTGCTGCTGAGCCTAACAAAGTAGTCCGTCTCTATCTGACTGTGACTGAGCAGGAAAAGTCATGGTACCGGTCCGGCGTGTGGTGGGTCGGCAACTGTGAGTTACATTGCAATGAACCATCTTCAGGTAGCTAACGCCTGTTGCAGTGCTCTTCCTCTCAACATACTGCATGGCAGGTTATGTCTTTGCCAAGACGCCGAATGTCATTGCTGCTGCACTCAACACGTAGATAGTAAACAAGAGTATACTATCACAAGTAATAGGTCTACGTATGGTATGCATGTTAGCCATTCAAGATCGACGTAATATCACACGACACGTGATCACTTGCGATCGCGTCCTGAATTACCATCGCTCGACTGGCCATATATAATTCACTTTCACACATAGAATCGCACAGAATATGACCATGGACAGCATGGTACAGGGCTCTTCAAAGCAGAAAGACAAGTCTCCGCCTGTCTCCGTCACTTTCGTGAGCACCGCGTGTGAGATATAGCTGATGAAAGCTCGGAACATGTTCAGGCGGTGGACCGATTGTTTCAAGGAATTGTAGCTCTTTAGCTGTCAATATCGATGGCTCCGTCTGGTGTAAGGCTCTTGTGATTACTGAAAGTTGGATAGCCGCTGATCAAAAGTGTTTGACGCGGCCGATGGCACCCAACTCCGATTACAGCAATCGCTAGTCAAAATGTCCAAGATCAATCGAATCTTCATCACACACTTGCACGCAGACCATGTCCTAGGGCTCGTACCACTGCTATCGACGCTCATGTCGGGTGTAATGTGCACAAAGGAGTCTCAAGAAAAGCTTCAAAGCGAGGGACTCAATAAAAAAGTACGTCAAGTTTTCTCGTGTGCAAAGTTCTTACGCACGAGGCGACGATGCACATCTATGGCCCAGCACCACTGCGAGCGTTACTGAGAAATACAACTCGATATACGGAAATGACACTTGGTGGCGCATACGCGTGCCATGAGCTACTCTATCCAGGCCAGGAACCGAGTTGTCCGTGCGAGGTTGAAGATCTGCTTGTCAATGAAGCTGTTGGGCGGGATGTTCGAGCTGATGAAGATGGGTGTTGGAGGAATGTGGTTCAGTTGGGTCAAGGGAAGGATTGGGGTGTTGGAGCTGGGCCGATCGAGCACCGAGGTACGTTTGTAAGAAGGTGAAGACTTGGCTGATGGCAGTGAATAGCTTGGGATATGTCTTGCAGGAACCCCCTCTGAGAGCACCGTTGGAAACAGCTTCATATCTGCCGGTGCTGGACGCCAATACTGAAGCTCTCGCGGCTCTTACTCCGCCCGTCAAAAATCCTCGATCTATCATTTCTCGCCTCAAATCAACTCTCGAGCCTTTCACTCTACCTGACGGGACGATCCTTCACCCTCCAGCCCTCCTAGATCAAACCGCACGCAAGCTAGTCATCTTCGGAGACTGCAACGGCGGCACGCCAAACAAGGTCTTCCAAGCAATGTGCATAAACGCAAGTCTGCTGGTACATGAATGCACAAATGCTTGGGTGCCAGAGGGAATTGAGAAAGGAACAAGAGGTCGAGACGTACGTGTTGGTGGACTAGAAGAGAGTCTGGTGGCGAAGATGCGTGGCAAGGGGTGCAAGATTGAGAGTGGACCGCCTGTGGAGGAGAACAAGAGTCTTATGGCGAGGGAAAAGGCTCGAAAAGAAGCTGTCAGAGGTAAAGCGAGGTCCAGAGGACATTCGACGCCTGATGAAGTTGGATTGTTTGCGAGGGAGATTAAGGCGCGTCGAGTGGTTGTTAATCACTTCTCTGCAATGTACGTTTGGGTCGTTGAGCTCGCTGACGAGCTAGGTTCCCATCACCACATTTCCACAGCTGCGATGCCTTCCCTTCGCTCCTTGCGGATGCCTCGCCACATCCTTGTCCTGTACCGGTACCACCAATCCAGAAGTCTTCGACGCCTGAAGTTAGGCCTTTGCCGTTGACGGTCCCAGAATTACATATTCGACTCATTTTATCTTCACTTTCGAATCAAATCTCGTCAATGTGGGCTTCGCCGCTAAGGAATGCTACCGAGGCTTTCGCGCTTGAGGAGAAGCCTCTGGGGATCGATCAGCATCTTGAGAAGAATACTCGATTTAGTGCACCGCCTGGAATGGATCTGAGGCGGGCTGTGACGTCGAGGGATTTCATGCAGTACGATGTACCAAGACACGAATTGACGGATCTCGAGGTTGATGAGATGCGAGAGCATGGCGCGGAGGCGTGGCGCTTGGAAAAAGAATGGATGGAAGAGGGAAGAGTGCATATCGGGAACGGAGAGTACCTACCTCCATTGGAGAAGAAGGAGGTAGAGTACGAGAACAAGCCTTCAACGATATAGCATATATCTAGCTTGCATCCTATCATGCACATGTAGATCAGCAACTGTCGAAAATGCTCCCGCTCATGAAAGGAAGTCGCGTCCATTCATCGCGTTGCTCGTGTGTAGAGGTCCGCTCCAAGAGAATCTGCTTCTCAACATGTTTATTGCCCTTGTCGGTACGCCATCATCTGGCAAGAAGACTATTCTCAAGTATCTCCAAGATAAGTATGGTTTCAAGGAGATCAGCTTGGAACAGGGAGCAGAGGTCGATGCGCCAGTGGTATGTTCGACTTTTGAGACACTGCTGATGGCAGAAAACACCAGCACTCGAGCCATCGCTTGATGCTCTGATGCAGACAATGGCAGTCTCGGGCGGCAGCAAAGACGCGAACAGCTTTGCGTCGACAGCAGAGATGCTAGACCATGTCACACGCACCTGGCGAAGTCACTACGTGACGACGTCCTTGACAACGTTTGATGCTCTTGCACCATTTGTCAAGCGTCCATTTTTTCTTGTCGTCGCTGTTGATGGCCCGCTGCGAAGACGTTTTGAGCGCGAGAACGCACGGCGCTCAATCTCGCTCGAAGACTTTGTCGACCGGCATGACACACTGCTTAGCCCTCCTGGCACGGCGAGTGATTATCGCCAGACGACCGCGCTCGCGAATGTGACGGTGTACAATCACTACGATAGTATTGCGCGGCTCTACATCCACCTTGACGCTGTTGATCTGCTCAATGATGATCGTTTGCGGCCAGGATGGGACATGTACTTCATGGTGAGTTTGATTCTCACGACTTGCTCTGACGGACAGACTCTCGCATCACTCGCTTCTCACCGCTCAAACTGTATGAAACGTCGAGTGGGAGCCCTTCTCGTCCGCTCGAAGCGTATCCTTTCAACAGGCTACAATGGAACTCCTCGCGGGCTCACAAATTGCAACGAAGGGGGTTGCTCAAGATGTAATGGCTCGGCGAGGGGAGGCGAAGCTCTCAATGAGTGTCTGTGTCTTCATGCAGAAGAGAACGCTTTGTTGGAAGCTGGAAGAGAGCGTGTGGGAGAAGATTCTGTTCTGTACTGTAATACGTACGTTTCACCCCGCTCCGAGCTGACAACAGATGCCCTTGTCTACGCTGCTCTGTCAAGATTGTTCAAACAGGTGTGCGCGAGGTGGTGTACAACCAGAGTTATAGTATGGACGAGGCTTCAGCAAAGGTGTTGAAAGATGGGGGTGTACATCTTCGCCAGCTAGTCATTCCCAACTAGCATAATGACAATACGATCTCTACGTTGTGGCCCACATTCCACATTCCCTCGTGTAGATACGACATTGCCTCCAGCTGACCGACCGTGGCGCTCAAAGCTGCCCAGACGGCGTCGCCATCTCTCTCGGCGAGTGCAGTGTACAGCGAAATTGCTGCGGCTTGTAGCTCGGCGTGCGCGCCGGCGTCGAGGAACGGCCGGAAGGTGATAATGAGCTGCCACAAGACTTCGTCGACGACGGGAACTTCTTTCGCGACGTAGGTCATGGTTGATAGAATGGCAAGGTGTAGCCGATGGGAGTTGGAGTAGACCGTGCTAGTGCCGACCGCGCCGCCACGACGAGCGAGCGCGGACGATTTGTCTGCTTGAGATTGAGCATCAAGCAGCTTTCTGAAGATGGGCCAGGCATTCTCCAGCACTCGCTTGGCCATAAAGTCGCCTACATGCGTGACGAGACTCTGCACCAAAGCAGCAGCCTCGGTGACGACAAACGGTTCTGGGTCGTTGAGACGGTTGAGGATGTACGGCCATGCGCCATTGACGATTGGCAAAAGGTCGCTTTCTCGCGAGCCAGTCACCAGCACCGGGACGGCACTGGCGAACAAAGCGCAGACGCGAGCGCGAAGAAAGGCGGAGCGATGCGTAAGGAAGTAGGAGCTTTTGCGAAGAATCTGGGTACAGACTTCTTGTGCGCGTGTCGGTGGGACCTCTTCTTCTTCTGGAGCAGCTTCTGGCGGCTCTTGACCTGCCCAAGGTTCCTGAGGCGTCGGCTTGAGCAGCTCCTCCATCTCGACACGGCGAGCTTCTTCTCGCTCATGAAAAGACTGCACGAAAACCTTGAAATCCGCTTGGGGATCAGGCGCTTTCGACATTCTGTGCATCATCCTCCTCTTCTCCAGCATCTCCTCCGAAGGTCCCACCGCCTCAACTTCCGCCTCCATCACCTTGATAAGTGTCACCAGCACCGCAAGCAAAGTCGAAGCCAAAGATTCGTAGCCGTGAAAGTCGTCCAGAGCATCAAAAATCTCGTCGACAATGTCGTGTACGAGCGGGACGATTGGCTCGCCGACCATGCGAATCATGGCGATCAGCACCAGAGGAGCTTGTGAGCTGAGGCGCTTGTATGTCAGTTGCTGAGAAACGACGTTGATGACATAGTCGACGTTGTCGAGGACGAGGTTCGGGGGAGATGCGTAGCCCGTATGATAGGCTACACGTACCAGAGCAACCTCTGCGAAGGATTGAATGAAGGCATGAGGAGAGGCGAGATGGGAAAGGAGAACGTAAAGGGAATGTAGTAGGAGCGGGTGAAAGGACGTTGAGAGGATACGCGCAGTCGTTGCGAGCAGCGAAAGCGACAAGGCCGTCACAAGCCCTCTTTGAGCGACAACATGCAGCTTGCGAGTATCGTTGGCAGCAGCTGATGTCGGTCGAGAAGTTCGATCAAGTAACGTCGTGATAGCATGTACCCCTTTTGTTCTCTCAACAGCAAGCAGCGCACTCGACTCCACATCCTCCTCCCGAGCCACCTCCTCAACCTCCTCCTCCTCATCGTCGTCATCAATCTCCACTACAGCCCTCGCGATCTCTCTCACAGCCTTACGCAGCTTCTTGGAGCTCTCTCCCTGCGCCAAACCGTCCAATACACGCTCTGCGACCCATAAAGCTGACGCGGCTTTTGCTGCGTCCAGACTTCTTCTCTTGGCTTTGGCGAGGCGCACAAAGTAGTCGACGGTATGCAGAGCATCTAGACCCCCTGCTGCCCCCAGCGCTGTGAACATGCCGGCAAGCACCTTGATTGTCTGTGCCGCATCGATATAGCGCAAAGGAAGCGATGGAAAGGCAGCTTGCGATTCCTCCTCGTCAATAAGCATGCCCATCGCCCCAAGCTGCCGATCCCAAGCTCTCTGCGTATTAGCAGACTGCCATCCTGGTGGCCGCCCGAACTCGAGGCAAGTCAACAAGCCCCAACCCCACTTCTCAACGCCGCCCGTCGACCCCAAGATCCCACCCAGCGTGCCCTCTGATGAGAAAGCCTCGGCGATAGCGGTGATGAGCTTTGCTGTGTGCTCGACTTTGGCGGATTGCTCCGACATGATGAGTCGTGGAAGGGTATTGAGTGAATTGGAAAGAAGATCTTGCATCGTAGCGCGAAGTGGAAGGGCCTCTAGCTGCCGCACACATCGTCTAGCACGGTGGCGGACAGGGTCAAATGGATCTTGACTGGCCGTCAGGAGTGTATTGAGCAAGTGAGGATGCAGTGGTTGCAGCGAGTCAAAGCACTTCTGCAGCAGAGACGCCGCCAGATCTACAGCTGCCGTTCTCGCTTGTGCAGATGACTGAGCAGAGAGGACCATGAGGATTGACGGCACCGCAGATAGCAGTTGTGTGGTAGTGAACGCAAGATAGGAGGCTGTTAGAGGCGGAAATGGATCATTTGAAGTCGCTGATGCAGCTGGAGACGAGGATGGCGCAGGAGAGGGAGAAGGTGCCGGCTTGTCCCATTCCGACAATTGCTCGAGATTATCCAACTTGACACTGATGACGCCTCTCTCGCGCAACAGACCATCCCCCAGAGTCCCACAGACAGCTTCAGACAGCAGACCACCGATACCCTCTGCGACATCTCCCTTCAACGACTTGCCTGCAACGACTTTGGTCATGGTGCTGACGATGCCTGGGAGTACACTTGCGAGCATCTCTGACTTGTCTTTGAGATATACCAAGATCAGTGGGCGGAGGGTTGAGAGAGCTTTCAGTTGCAAGAGTGTGTTGGCCGAGGAAGGGTTGCATAAGTCGAGAAGGATGGAGATGGTTGAAAAGAGAGTGGGGAGTAGTGTCCCAGGTGTCTTTGGATTCTCCAATTTCTCCAACATGCCAGTAGTCGGATACCCCTCTCTCGGTTCGAGTAGCGCAGAAAGCAGACCAACACCCGAAAGCTGCGTCTCTTGGCTCAACTCCTTCTTCTTTCCTTTGCTTCCCGCCATTCCCTGGCCCAACGAAAGAACAGTAAACCTCCATAGCTGCTCCCAGAGCGTTTCTTCCACTTGAGCCGACTGGCGAACAAGCACAGCTAGGACTTCGAAGGAATGTTCTAGGATGCGGTCTGGCAATGTTGCTGGGTCTGAGCGCCTGAGGATGTTGGTGATTGGGAACATGATGTACGAGATCATTCCTGGCGTGAACGCTTCGGATGGAAAGGTGGGCAGCAGCTTGGCGATAGCTGCGAGCAATTGAGCATGTTGGGTGGCCTGGGAAGGTTCGGTCTGCGCGATGCCTAGCAGCGCTACACAAAGAGGCTTGATCTATAGCTATCAGTCTCAGAGCTATCACAACGCTACGTACCTTGCGAAAAGCTTCCATCTTTGCCCTGTCCTGACTCATGGACTGCGAAGCTGCACTCGACGATCCAGCTGAGATTGCAACTCTTGAACTGCTTTCCGTCCCTTGAGGTGGTGCAAATAGACCCATGTTGCTCAATCTGAAATCAGGTGGGCTTTCACCCGTTCGGACTGGCATCCTTTGTTGTCGCGTGTGAGAGCTGCTTGTGGTCGTTGTTTGATAGCGGCAGCAGCGCCTGTGCGCGCGGCAACGGCGACCACAATGACTTGATATTCACGATACGTCGACGACCACACTTGAGCACTTCAGGTGCTGCTAGTAAACATAGAGCAAACGGGATGCTGACTATCCGTTCAGCGCCAAAGCAGTCTCTTTCAGAATAACTATATGAAGTAGTGGATCTATGTGTTCACTATGCATCCCTTTTAGCAGACTAGTCAAACGCAGAGCGATCATAGTTGGCACCTCCAGCCCTTCGCATCCTCTGTACAATATCGTTCTGCCATCAGCGTCATCCCCATTTCCACAACCCACCTCTTTGAGATCAGCCTTGCTCGAAGCCGAAACCTCGATAGAGTAAGTGCGCAAAACGTTCTTGACGTCTGCAGCGTGTACAGAGACCTGTAAAGTGTGAGCTGAATCATCGAACCAGATCAGCTGCACGCGCAGCTGTGGCTGACGAGCATCACTCACCCTAGCTCGACGCATCACTTTTACCTCCTCGCCAATCCACGTCACTAAGCAGAACTTTTCCCGGAACGAGTGATCGTCGTTGGCGTACTTGACGCGTACATAGGCGAACGAGGCGTGACCTGGCTTGAGGTGCTCTGTGAGCTCGGTCAAGCCACCTGTCCCGGTCGCGGTCAGACTGAGCTTGTTGCTCTTCTCAGACTGCTTCGTCAGTGATGTGGTTTACAAACGGCTAGCAAGCGTATCAAAGCACTTCTCGAACCTCCAAGAAGGCTATGACTACGTGACAGCTGTTAAAATCACCTCGTAGTCAAGCAGCAGCCAGTTGGTCTCTGCGTCCTTGGCACGGATCTGCTCGTACGCTGCGCGTCAGTTCCTCCGCGCAATTGACCCACCCTCGGCAATCTTGGGGTCTTTGACGTCGGCCATACTGTCTGTGTGATCAAGGTTGCAAGAAATGAGCTATGTAAAGTATAGCTGCTGAGCTGCAGCTGAGGGCTTAGTGCTGGAGCTCGAGCCCTGGACCACGTGATCTATACATGCTCGACGCGACTATGAACTCCCTTCACTCTTCTGCCATTCCAAAAAAGCAGCATGAGCTTTCTCCTGCACCTTCCACTCCTTAGCAAACCTCTTCCCGGCACTCTTCGCAACCTCCTTGCCTTCCCCATCAAGCGTCGGTAACCCCATCTCATCCCAAGCACTGTACATCCCCTCCGCAACATTCGGAGGTTTGAACATCTCTCCAGGCGCAACACGACCCTTCTCAACCTTTGCAAGCATCTTGGCCCTCTCCGCTTCCTTGGCAGCTTTCTGCTTGGCTTCTTTCTCAGCGGCTGCTTGGAGTTTGGCTTCGCGTTCTTTTTTAAGGACCTCGGGTGGGTAGAGCTTGATAAGGGCTTTACCGTCTGCGGCTTTACGATCGTCCAGTGCGACACCGAGATTGACGAGATCCTCATCGCGGAAACGATCGCACGCGGCGAGGATATCGCCAAGGGGTTTGCCGGCAATGGCGAGCTCGCGGACTTGGCTTCGGAAGTCGGCTGCTGCTCGCAGATAAGGATCCAGCTTGGCTTCAAACTAACATCATCAGCCTCCGTCTGCAATCCATTCACTCACATCATCACCACTCGTATCCTGCCCAATAGTCCCCCAGCCAATCTCTTCCGTCGTACCCGCACCAAGCCCAAACATCCTCAGCATTCGCGTCAACCAAGACTGAATCGTGTCGACGGGCGCGATGTTATACGCAGTTCCACGAGCGCTCAAATAGATGTTGGTCTTGTTGACAAGCTCTAGCAGAGCGCTGAGCGCGACAGGCGTGTTAAAGGAATCGCACAGAGCAGCATCGAAATCACTTTGCGCCGTCTCGAGATCCCGCCGAAGGGCACGCTCAAGATCACCGTTATGATGCTGACCATCAGAGGATGATGCAAGAGCCGCACTCTCAGCCATCTTGGCTTTAACATTCCTGAAGAAATTCTATCATCAGTCCTTGCCCCACCCCAAGCAACTCACATCAAAAGTATCCTCCTTGTTCTTCACATCAGCCAACAAGTCCCTCTTGAAATCCATCTTGGCATTCCAAGTCTGCAGCATAAACGCCAACCTCAATTGTCTTGCCGAATAATCCTTCAAAGCATCTTCAATCGTGATGAAATTCTTCAACGATTTGGACATTTTCAAGCCCTCGATATGGAGATGACCGGTGTGAAGGAAATAGTTGACCCATTGACGGCAATCGTGGTATGCTTCTGATTGAGCGAGTTCATTGTCGTGGTGTGGGAACATGAGATCTACGCCTCCGGAATGGATATCCATGCCTGCGCCGAGGACTTCACTCGCCATGACTGAACACTCGATATGCCAACCAGGCCTACCCTCACCCCAAGGGGATTGCCAAGCAGGTTCCCCAGTCTTCGATTTCGCCTTCCACAGCGCAAAGTCCGAGCTAGCCCTCTTGCCCTTCGAACCCGTCAACGCCCCTTCACCTTCGTCAATCAGCTTCTTGTTGCCTTTACTCCCCGGCTGCAGCTTGGCATACTCGTGAACCCAATCCTCGTCCAGGGCTTTAGCACCTTCGAATTTCGCAACGTCGAACCAGACGCTACCTTCTGCTTCGTACGCATAGCCGTTGGTGATGATCTTTTGGACAAAGGTGACGATTTCGGGCACGTATTCTGAGACGCGGGTGATTTCGTCGGGTTTGAGGACGTTGAGTTTAGCCATGTCGTCGAAGAAAGACGTCTCCCAAGTTGCTGCTAGGGCGCGAGAGACGGCGACTGGATCTTGGACGGTATGCGCAAGCTAAAGTCAGCGTTGCGACAACTCAGAAGAGCTCACTGTCTCGCCGAGGAAGTGACCGAGAACCTCTTTCGCACCTTCCAACAGCTCCTCTGCGCCCTCCTTGGTACTCTCACCATTCGACACCCTCCGTTGAGCAAGCGCGATAGCCTCACTCGCAACAGTCAAGCTCGTCACGTACATGCCAAACTTTTCATGCTTGGTCCGCATCTCCTCTGCCCAAGACCCCTTGTTCATTTGCACTACTCTCCCAAACGCCTCCAGCTCGCTCTCTCCTTCCTTCTTGCCTTCCGCACCAAGTAAGCCATTGACTTTGGCATTATAGAAAGCAGCAAACGCCTCTTTGGCGGTATCGAGTAGTTTCTGGTCCAAAACAGGCGTCTTAGCCTGTAGCTCTTTCAAGAAATAAACTTCCCGGGCACGCAGAATGATCTTGTCATCGATATCCGTCACGTTCATGACGAAACGAATGTTATAACCAAAGTAATCTCTCAAGATGCGACGAATGATGTCCTGCGTCAAGTAATTCCTGCACGCCATCAGTGCCTCCCCTTTCAGTAGAGCTCACCTCGCGTGACCCATATGTGAAGCATCATAGACAGTAGGTCCACAGTTGTACCAATCTACATGTCGACTCTTCCTCGTGATGAACTCGTCCTTTGAGCGAGTCAAGGAATTGTAGACTTTGAGCTTTGGGGCCGAGGTGAGGGTGGCTGGTTTTTGCCAGGGCGGCTGGGAGGAGGATTTCGTGCTCATTGTGGGTGCGAATCTTGCGACTGTTCTTGGAAGCAGACGGCGAAGGAGCATGCAAGATTAAAGCTGCTGGAGGAGGAGAAGAGGGTCAGGATGTGGACAATGGGAGAAGGGCTTACGTAAGTATTGTAGGTACACGACTTGCATTGCTGCAGCTGAGCTAATGAGCTCCAGCTTTCGACGTGTTTCGAGTGAGGGAGAGAAATGGCACGGATACCACTGGTGCAATGGTGCACACTCCTGCTCTCACTGTTAATCCTAGGCGCAAACGCAGTCAAATTCGAGCTAGTAGCTGAACGCTTTCCAAAATCAAGTGAGCAACTCTCCAATCCAACGTCCGTGCTGACCCTCTCCAGGATGGTAAGCTGTGCAACAGGCCAGACTGACAAGCAAGTATCTGGAACTTTGCATCTGCACATTCCTTGGTGATTGTCACGGCCAATGTCTCGCCTGGCGCAAATCAGCGTGTGGATATTGAGATTGTCGACGGGTCGCATAAAGGTAACATCTATCTTTCCAAGCGGGTGCGTTGCACAAGTGGAGAGTGAAGGGGGACTGATGGACAGGATATCAATGGTGAAACGAGGCTGGCTATCACGACGCACGAGAGCGCAGACGTCGGTGTCTGCGTCCGCAACTCGTACCAAGGAGGTGAGCCGTTCACCAGAACGCTCCTAACAATAGCTCCGTCCGGCAAATTCGTTCGTACAGTTGACTTGGACGTAGATATCGGTGCCGATGCCGTAGACTACAAGTACGGTCTCTCCCATTGCTTCCTCCACTGACAATAAACAGCGCAATCGCCAATCAAGAACATCTCTCAATCCTCGAAGTAGAAATGCGCAAGCTCGAAGGCGTCACGAAAGAAATCGTCGATGAACTTGCGTATCTGCAGAAACGCGAGATGCGTATGCGTGATACTAACGGTGAGCAAGCTGGCTAGCGAGCTTGCTGTTGAGCTGATGGTAGAATCAACGAATCAACGCGTCAAGAATTTTGCTATTCTTATGCTTGTAACGATTGTTGCGCTAGGCTTGTGGCAGGTGAGTTGTTGAAACGATGCGACACTGACGCCAGCTTTTGCATCTTCGACAGTTCTTCAAGAAAAAGTATCTTATTGACTGATTAGAGAGAAGGAGAGAGAGAGAGACGACGTGATGAGATGATGCCAATGAAATGAACATGCAAATCATGGCCACCAGGAGCTTGACCCTTCAGACCTCCACTTGTAGACATCCATATGCCAATGCAACAACGACCACGATCAGCAGGGTACCATGTCTGTGCATTCCCTGGCGCATCACCGCCTCATAGATCTCTATCCCGACATAGACCCCCTCTTCGTCTCAGAAGCACTAGCAAGCTATCCATCAGCCAAATACAAAATCAAGGATTTTCCAATTACTGAAGTGATTGTCTATGTCGATGATCTAGTGACTGTCTTCCGGCGCAAGGTTCAGGATATGGCGGGTGTGTATCCTGTTGTTTTGAAAGATGATAGGGTTGCGACTGCGAATAGGGATCTGTGAGTTTGGGAGGGTGGTGCACTGTGCCGAGCTGATGATGCTCGTTCGTAGGGAGGCTGTCAGTCTTGCATTCCCTTTCGTTCCGCAACAAACGCTCTTGGAGCTCGCTCAGAATCCACCACCTGGCACCTCTCTATCCCATTCACTCCTATACACCCTTCCCCAAACCCTTCTCGACAATCCACATCTCTACATCCTTTCATCCAAACCACAACCCCAACCACTACCCAAAGCCCATCTCCTCCGCACAACAAGCTATAAGCAGCACGTCGAAGCTCTGCTGACTCAGCTCCATCCCACACTTGGCAAATCTCAGATCAGAGCGGTGGGATTGGAGGTTAACTGGGAGTACGTAGCTGCTAACACTGCGTGCGAGGAGATTGTCAAGCAATTGGGATGGGTCGGTCGGATGCTAGGCGGTTTGAGAGCGTTCACGAGGCCCAAGAACCGCGTAGAGGTCGGGCATTGTCAGGAACTGCAGGAAGAGATATGGCAAGCTGAGAGGAAGATTCGTGCAGAAGTGACGAGGGCAGATGAGGAGGTGGCGAAAGTGAGTCAGTCAGCTGCGAGGGATGAAACTGATGCTGCCAGGAACTGAACCGTCAGCAGTATCTGCAAGAGGGTCAGACTATTGAGTGTGTTTGTTGCTTTGATGACTTTGCTTTTGAGGATGGCGCGGCTTGTTCCGGTGGTTGCTTTGTTTGTCGGGCGTGTATCAAGGCGCAAGGTGAGTCATGCCCTCTTCACGTTGCAATGAAGATGTAGCTGAGATGATGTAGTCATGTCCCTTCTTCCCACTCTGCCGACACCAGACGCCTCAACGAACCCAGTATCAACACTCATTCCATGTCCAGCAGCGCTTCCACCCTGTCCAAGCTCCTATATCCCCGAAACAGCTCTCAAATCTACACTGCCAACATCAACATATAACCTCTACCTCAAATCATTCCTCACAGCTCATCTGAGACCTATCACGGACCATAATCCCGAAATCAGTCAATGTCCTACATGCCCCTATTTCGAGATTCGTCCCCTTCCGCAACTCTCCTCCTTATGGCACACATTGTCCATCGGCATCCTCTGGCTCGCATCGTGCTTCATCAGTCTTGACCCACGTCGACATCTCGTGAACTTGCTTCGCAAGCTTGAGATCTCGCGCTCGACGTCGTTGTTGAGATGTCCAGCTTGTCAAGCTACGTCGTGCAGGCTTTGCCAAGCTACGGTGTATGGCCTTCATCGATGTGGAGCGACGGCTGTGCATCCCGCAGATGAGGCTCAGGAGTTGAGGATCGCGGTCGAGACGGCAATGGCTGAGAGTCTGAAGCGCGTTTGTCCGCACTGCGAAGTTGCTTTCATCAAGGCTGATGGATGTAATCACATGCGCTGTGCCTGTGGTGGTCACATGTGGTGAGTTTTCCATTCTGCAAGCTGTTCAGATCCATCGCTGAGGGCAGCTACGTGTGTCGTGCGGATATCAAGAAGGACGGATACAAGCATTTTTGCCAACATTTTCGGCAAGATGGTGGGTGGCGAATACTGGTCTTAAGTCGTAGCTGACGATGCAGCCGGCGCAAGATGTCCTGTTCGCTGTGGAAAGGTGAGCTCATGTATGAGATACATCTGATGACAGTGTGAGCTGTTTCGTATCGAGTCTGACGACGTTGTCGCGAAAGCGGCTGCCAAGAAAGCGATGGACGGCTACAGGATGCGTAAAGTCGCCGGTGGTCAGCCTCGTAAGTCACGGTTAAGCGCGGCGATCTGCTGATAAAGCAGGAGAGAGTATCGAAGCCTGGCTGGATGAGGTGTTGATTGTTTTACTCGGCGAGACGGCTACGTTATGAAAAGACTTCAGAATGCATAAACATGACCTACGACATCTCTTTTAGAACGAGCCTGACCTTCAACATCCCCTTGAGACAGTGTCACAGGTAAATATGCCGTGAGAACGGGCCGGTGTCTTCGGGAAAATGTGCAGATGCGATGTGATTTGCATGCGGATGAGATCTGGCGGAGCGGAAAGACCCACAGTCGCAGCTTGCAGCTTGATTCAGAGCGAAGAATGACGTGAGCATCCCGCTCGCCAGAAGTGGCATCCGGCAAGGACTCGTTGCAACTGCTGAATCCCCACTCTCACATTGGCGTCCACTGGATGCATTGCCCTATCGTCCCTCAGCCTCTCTGCTGGTGCCAAGCCACTTGTCCAAAGCTCCAGCCGGACCATCGCAGCTTCTGCGAGTGCCCTTTCCTCCTCCGCCAAAGCCAGCGGTTGATTGTATTCGAAAGAATCTCCCTGTCGCATCGCCTCAACATCACGCCTTCAGTCTACCGCTAGCTCCCCTTGACATCTCGCCCAATTAACACAGCTACCTTCATGCCGTCAAGTTAGACCTAGCCTGCGTCGCCCTCTGGAATCGAGCTGCTGCCGTCGCTGCGCTGCGTACGCAGCCTCGCGCGAGCGATGCAGTTCATGGGAAAGGTCGTAGAAGAACTCATTCGACCCGCCTAGCCAATGAAACTTGGCGAAAACTGGGCAGGAAGACGAGAAATGGGCTACCGCCCAATCTGTCATGGCCATTAGGTCGGGAGCACTGTCGAAAGAGAGTGTGCAGATTTGAAGATTGGGCATTGTTGGAGACCGCGAGGGGGGGGAGGTGGTTCGAGGTGAATAGGATACGATACTGCCACTAGGCTCAGGTCGAGTGTCTTGAAGAGTAAGGTTGAAGCGCTGCAGCTTTTGAAGGGGAGAAAGTGCTTGAATGACCAGCGTCATGTCGACGGGTGGCCGATGCAAGTCTGTTGACTGCAGATCGAGAATCTCGAGATTGGGATGGTGCGAGGCGAAGAGTTTGAGGAAAGGAAGACCATTTCGGAACAAGTCTGTGGTGACAATCTTGAGATCCACAAGGCTGGAAGTGGAGAGTTGGGTGACAGGCAGCGCTTGCATGAGGAGCACAGCATCGCGACCTTTGGCATGCAGCTTCCTCAGCGGGATGTAAGTCTTGGGGCTCTTCGTTACGACCTCGGCGATCGGCTTGAGTGAGATGCGAAGATTGGGCGGATTCAAGATCAAGGAGGTGTATGATTGCCTCAACGTCGGTTGAAGCTTGGCCAAGCCGATAAGAAGTTTGTGAATCCCTCTTGATGTAGGAAGACGCTTTTCAACCACCTCTGCATCGAAGCCAAGGATAGTAGGTACCGTAATGCTGTCGTCTGCGCGACTTTGCAGGTAAATGAGTGCGCTGGACGCATCGCCATCTTCATTTCGCTCCTGGCTATGCACTTCGATGAAGCTAAGCCGAGGCAAGAGAGCTGCCTTTTGTAGGAGAGCAACCAATACTGTCTCCACGCATATCAATCTACGTACAGAGAGCCTGTAGAGATGACTCCGAGGCTGATAACGTTAGCTTAGCCCAGGCATTCATGCTGCTTACTGAAAGATACAGAGCATCCAACGCCTCTTCAGTCATCTCCTTGTGCAAGACCCACGATGCTTGCGCTAGGAATAACGACGACACGAGCATACACTGAGCAACATCTGGCTTTCCAAGGTTTGACAAGATGTTGCCTACCAAATGAGGCTGCGAAGCTATCAATGGGCCTGTCGCCATCCTCTTGCTTGCATCGAGGCTGGCACTCGACAGTTGTAGCTGGGTGTTGAACGAGAAGGTGAAGTGTGTGGGAAGCGTCATGACCGGATAGCGCAAAATTGTTGCATCCCACATATGCATGAGCTTGCAACCTTGTTTGGTCCCAAAAGTGAGGGTGGTAAATACGACGGCGCCGGGAGGGTACTAGTACCACTCGTGGCAAAGAGAGAGGACGAGGCTGCAGTCGCGCTAGCTAGAACAACGTGCACAGATAAGCTGAAAGGTATACACTGCCATGACTTCACACATCTGTAATCATCTCTTGCATTTCACCCTACCCTTTCCGCACGCACAACAATGTCACAGCACGCCGGTCGTCCACCGGACCATGATCGTCTCCAAGTATACTTACACCGCTTCGGATGACCATGCCACTCCTTGTGTATCTACGATACCTCATCTTTGGCTCGTCACGCCTTCGGCTTTGGGACATGCACCCTGCGGCTTTGAGCTGCTTCCGAATCTATTACCCTTCGACCTCTGCGAACTCACGCGCCCGATTCAACTGCGCTGAGACGTCATGCGTGTACTTTTTTCCACCTTCGTCGATCCACTGGTACTGGACGTAGAGATCACACGACGCTGGGAGGTGGCACAAATCCACGCGGTGAGAGCAATCAGGTGGATTTTGGTGTCAAAACTGAAACCGCAGATTTGAAGTTTTGGCGTTGACAATTTGACGGCGACCGCACGAGGTATGAAGCGTGTCGGGAAGGGACGGATACGCCGTCACCGGAGCCAGGAGAAGGATTTCCTATCGTGATTTGGAGACTTCGAATCCTGCGAGAGGGCATGAGTGCTTCGATGACCATTGTCATGTCGAGTTCACCCCGGTTCGTCTCTGTCGTGTTCTCTTGAAGTGATGGAGTTGTACAGTTGTATGCAGAGACGCCGGAGGTTGTCAAAGAGGTGGTGCAGCTCTACGAGGTGAGATGTTGGGAGTCGAGACCCGTTGGGTACGATACAGGGTAGCGCGCGCATGAGAAGCCCGGTATCACCCCCTGTGGAGTACACGTTCTTCAAGTGAATAAAGTCCATCCTACATTTCGAGATGAAGTCGCCAGATCTTTGAGTGAGATCTCATGACCAGAGGGATTATAGATCAGAGATCTATAAGTCTGCTGCATAGCAGGTTGCTGCTCTACCACTCCAGGTAGGAAGCCCTCTATTGCTCTGAGGAGAGGAGGGCGATTCTCGACCAATTGGGCTTCGAAGCCTTTGATGAAGACTTTCGAAATGCCGCGTTCTGCGTAACTTTGCAGGTAGATGCAGACCGGGGGGTGTATGTCGTGGGCCACATCTGGGACCGTCTCGGCATGCTCTTCTTCTGCCCTGGCATGTAGCTCGATACCAGCCAGCCGTTGTAAAAGAGGTGCCTTTGGGATAAAGCGACAAGAGGTTGATGAGGGCAGAATAAGCATTTGACGGCTAGCCTGTGAAGGTGGGACCGTGGCTGAGCGGTCAAGACAGCGACCAGAAGCAGAAGACTTTCGGCGAGATACAGGGCATTCAAGGCCTCCTCGGTCATCTCATTGTACAAGATGCGCGAGGCTGATAATGTTAGCTTAGCTTAGGCATTCGTGCTGCTTACTGCAACATACAGAGTATTGAACGCCTCTTCATCCATCTCCTTGTGCAAAACCGCGATGCATGCGCCATGAAAGACGAAAAGACAAGCATGCACTGAGTGAGACCTCATCTTTCGAGCACCGACAAATGTAACAAGATGTCGTCCAACAAATGGGACTGTGGAATTGCTTTGATGCGCGAGCTAGAGAGCGGTCTTGCAGACGTAGTAACTGGAGCAAGGGACATGCATATGGCGCATCTTGTTCCGGCTGATTTGTTTGTGCTCTAAGTGAGGGTAGGAAATTACGCAGTGTCGCATACGGCCGTGAGGGTGTTCATTGTCACCATCCTAGCCTCTTGTCTTGCGTCTAGTTGATCAGCATCATGTTGTCTGTACGTGCTCCTGGTGTATAGCTCTGACTCCAGGCTTTCTTCGTCTTCAACCAAAAAGGCGAGGTGTTGATCTCTCGCTTGTTCAGAACAGACGTCAAGTGAGTGAAAGCTCGACGCGCACTGACCGCCAGGCGATCCATTTCAGATGTCTTCAGAATTCAAGTCATCTCCAACCCTGACGTGCGCTCTCCTATCATTACTCTTGGCTCGACATCCTTCTTCCACGTACGCGTCAACAACATCTACATCCTCGCCGTCACCAAATGTAATGCCTCCGCAGCTCTGGTCTTCGAGTTCCTTTACCGCTTTGTGTCGATCTCGCGGTCATACTTTGGCAAGCTGGACGAGGAGGCTGTCAAGAATAACTTTGTGTTGATCTATGAGCTTCTTGACGAAATTTTGGACTTTGGTTACCCTCAGAACTCGGAGACGGACACACTCAAAATGTACATTACGACCGAGGGGATCAAGAGCGAGATTGCAGTTGTAAGTTTCTGTCATCCAAATTCTGCTCACAGTCAGCGAGAAGACTCGTCAAAGATTACAATTCAGGCGACAGGTGCTACTTCATGGCGTCGGTCAGATGTCAAGTACCGAAAGAACGAGGCGTTTGTGGACGTCATCGAGACTGTAAACTTGCTCATGAGCAAAGAGGGTGAGTCATTACACTCCACACTCTGACTCTTACTGATGTCAGGTGCTGTATTACGGGCAGACGTCGACGGCCAGATTCTTATGCGGGCATACCTGAGTGGCACACCCGAATGCAAGTTCGGTCTGAACGACAAGCTCGTTCTCGAAAAGCGAACAGACAAGCCTCGTTCAGACAATGCCGTTGAGCTCGACGACTGCCAGTTCCATCAATGTGTCCGTCTCGGCAAGTTCGACTCGGACAGATCCATCAGCTTCATCCCGCCTGATGGCGAATTCGAGCTTATGCGATACCGATCAACAACCAATATCAACTTGCCGTTCAAGCTTCAGACGCACGTCACTGAGCCGACGAAGTCACGCGTCGAATACGCTATTGTCCTTCGCGCAAATTTTGACTCCAAGCTTAACGCCAACAATGTCGTCTTGCGAATCCCAACGCCGCTCAACACTACCAACGTCAATTGCAAAGTGCAAGTTGGCAAGGCAAAGTATGTACCGGCTGAGAATGTGATCATTTGGAAGATCCCGAGGCTGCAGGGAGGACAGGAGTGTACTCTGACGGCTGAGGCTGAGCTGGCTTTGACGACGCATCGCCAGGCGTGGTCGCGGCCTCCAATCCAACTCGACTTCTCAGGTGGGTGATGACAATGAGCGCGCTGACGACAGTCGTCATGTTTACGGCTTCTGGCTTGCTGGTACGCTTCCTCAAGGTCTTTGAAAAGAGTAATTATCAGTCGGTCAAATGGGTCCGCTATCTCTCCAAAGCCAATGGCTCCTATCAAATACGAGTACGTCTGCGACGGTATCCCGAGATTGACCGAACAGTTCTAGTGTATTACAGTTGTATCTCGTAAATGCATGCCTTTCTCTAAAGAGTACTCTCAATCTTCTCCAACAGAACATTGGTGCCCTTGCGCACATTGGCCCTGATAGCAGCCTTGGCCTCGTCGTTGTCGAGCACGCGCTTGACCTCTTGGAATAGCTCTGGGTCCCTCTTCAGCGCCTCGATCAACTCTGCGAGCACGAAAGTGCCGTTGCCCTTGGCAATGTTGACCACATTGGCCTCGCTTCCGGCCTCTTCAGACGTCAAGCCAAGCCACATGCCCTGTGCAAACTCGAGCGCGCGATCGGCATCAACGACCTCGACTTGTTTTGAAGAAGTCGAGAAGTGCCCACCAGCAAGCACAGTCTTGTACAGCCGCGAGCAGAATGACAAATCAAGAATATGCGCCGTCTCGGGATCGGCATCTTCGACAGGCGCAGGGTCGGGATAAGGTGTCTGCAACGCACGAAGGAGAGCCTCCATGGCATTCTCCTTGTCGCCATCTGCGTACAGCAGTACCTCAGTGACGAGCAGACTGGCACCAGCGTCACGAAGGAACGCCTCGGCGTTGTCTTCGACGGCTTTGAGTAGGCCTTCGCTTGCCGCTGCTTTGAGCTCGGAGCGACGCGTTTCGGACGCTTTTTTGCTTGTGGCGGCACTGTGCTCGTCGCTGATGGCGAGCTGGGCAATGGTGGAGGGGATAAAGTGGCGGGTGGCGCGGGGTACAACGAGGTAGAGTAAGACTCTGCGGCCTTGTTTGTCGAGGGCCAATTGAGGGGCGAGAGCGACGATGTCTGAGATGATGGCCTTGCCCATGAGCTTGGTGTCACTAGCCGTCAGTTCAAGTCCACGACAAGTTCAAGCTACTCACTCTACAACGTCGAAAGCCGTAAACAGCACCATCTGCGCCTCTGCATCCATGCACATAGCCTCCAAATGCTTCTTCAACTGCTGCAAAATGGACTTCCTGTCCTTTGCCGTTCCGCGAGCCAAGAACTCACGAGCAATAGCAGAGCCATCCTTGGTATGGACAATCTCTGGCAACGACTCGAGCGCAGCCGCCAGCAACTCGTGCATCTTCTTGTCGGCCTCTTCGGCACTCAAGAACTTGTAGATACAAGTGAGGTACTCCAGCGCGACGCGGTGGAAAACAGCCTGAGCCAGCGCTTGCTTTTGAGTAGAGTTGAAGATTTCAATGACTGTCTTCTCGAGTTGTTCGAGGATGCGTTCGCGGCCTTTGGTTTCAGTTGTTTCTTCTAGCAGGGCTTCAAGGCCCTTTTCGCCTTTGGCGCCGTCGAAGATCTGCACTTCGCGAGGGTAGAAGCCGCGGACTAGTAGGCGCTTTTCTTTGGGTGTTGCGTAGAGCTCGAAGAAATCGGCAATGACGGAACAGGCAAAGGTATGGAAGATGAGAGGTTGCAATTGGGGTGAGATGGCTGCGATGAGAGATGGGCGGATGGAGGGGCTACTGTCAGACACCGTAGACAAAGATTGACTCACCAGTAGCGGATGATCTTGGACATGAGGAACTTGGAGTACTTGGACATCATCATCTCGCGATATTGACCCTCGAGCTCCTTAGCGACACCATCACGCTCGACCTTGCCACCGTATTTAACGATCTACTGTCAGCTAGGTTGTGAAGCTGGATGAACGCACCGTTTGCAAAACGCGACCACCCTTGTGACCTCGGCCAACCTCTTTGACACGGCCCTTGACAGCCTCGTATAGCTCGTGCACAGCGACCTTGCGCTCCTCTTTCGACAAATCTGCTTTGCGAGCCGTCTCCCAGAGGGGCAGCAAAGTGTCTTGCAGCAGTGGGTGCGAAGGCAGCAATGACGTTCGGTGAGGTTGTTGGGCGTGAAGGGCTGCACGCTCATCTACTTGTCAGCTCACTTATCTGAGTCAAAGACGTACCTTTTGTCAATCGCTTCTTGTCGTCCTTGCCCTCCTTGGGGTCCACGTCCATCGCATCGTCCTCCTCTCCTGGCACGACCTCATAGTCATCATCCTCGCCAGCCTCAAGCTCCGGTACCCGACCTGACAAAGGCTGCTTGCGCTTCTTGATCTCTTCAGGCTTAACAGCACCTCCCCGAGTATCTTTGCTGTACTTGGGCTTGCCCTTGCCCTTGTCAAACTTGCCAGTCCGATCGTAAGGCTTGTTTCCTCCCGGCTTTCCTCCTGGCTTTCCTGCCCCACCCTTGTCGAATGTCCGCTTCTTGTAGTCACCACCTGCCGCTCCGCCTGCTGGTGCTGGTCTCTTGTTGTTCTGTGTCCTTGGTGCCATGGTACGAGGTGTAGATGGTATAATAGGTTCTGGCTGGCAAAGCAAAACAGCTTGGAGCTCGGAAATTGTCTGTCGCGGAGGATATATTAAATCACGTGTGGTGGCAAATCTGTGCCGGTAGCTGTAGCTGGCAAGCTTCAGTACAGCATGCCCTGTACCATGAAAGAGCTGATCTGGACAAGACAACGATCAAATTTATATCATCCTGAGTTCTTTTATGGGATAGAATAACCGATGCGAAGGCTCTTTGCAGCTGCCTGAGCAGATGTGCAGAAATTATACTCTTTCAGCGCAAAGGTATGATTGCCCTTGCCGCTTTTACTGCCGGTCATCCAACTGGCACTCAGGTCATTCACAGCCTCTGTGACCTCCCCCATGTCTCCTCGGAGACTGGCTGAGGCCAATTTGCATCCCTCAGCCCTTCCAGCTTATTCAGAAGGGATTCAACAGTTTGCTTCTGCTGTGCGAAACGTTCACAGGCTTGTTCTTGCGTTTGTTCTTCCCAGCGTGGCATGTGAGTCGGCCCACCTTGACGCGTAGGCAGCTCTTATATCGGCTAGGGTAGAAAGGATGTCGTTCAGAGAACGAAAGAAGGCTTCGGCATTCTTGCTTCGGTGACCGCTTTCCCGGCGCCGAACGGACGCTCCTGTGCAAGGTTATAAGAGTGGCGCATGCGCAGATCCTTTACCACTTGATCAAAGGACAAAACAGTCTGGATGCCAACTCCATTTGCAAGAGGAAGCCAAAGCGGCGTGTCTTGAACGGTTATACATAACGTATACTCCCCAATCCATCATCCTCAGCAGCCTGCCCACCCAATATCCCAGCCCAAACAGACCAAGGCTCCCTGCCCGGCACAAACTGAGCTCCAACAGCTTTCATGATCTTGTACTCGGCCTTGTCGGCCAGATAGGGGATAGCTAGGATCACTAGTGTCTTGAACGATGTCGGAAGGAAGTGTGGCGTGATGGTTATAGATGGACTGCAGGAGGTGAAGGAAAGGAAGAATGCGAGATGTCGTGCCCGGAGTGTATCTGCCAACTTATCTAGATGAGATACACTTTCTGTGCGTGGACGAAAGAGGGCGGCGAAGCGCTCTGTTGAGGAGAAGGTAGTGTGGCCGTCATCTTGTGCGACGGCGACGAAATGCTGGATTGTGGTGGAGCCAACGAGGAGTGTGAAGAAATTCGGAAGGTCGGTCCTGACGCAGACGTCTTTCTCATCGTGATTACTGCTGAAAGTTACTGATGGGCGATCATAGGTGAACTCGACTCGCAGTGGCAAAACACGCCATTGCCTGATGGAAGCCTCGCTCGCCTTCTCGGCCCAACTCTGCCCTTGCCACCCAACAGTCCCTCCAATCCCCTCAGAATCGTCTCGCCTCCCATTCCACGACGTACTCTCTTCCGAAAATGGCTCAGGCCGAGGAAAGACAAACAGCCTCTTCTCAAAATGCAGTTTGTACGCATGATACAAGATCCGCGGGGTGGTGAGAAAGAGGTCGAAGGGGTAACGCATTAGCATCTGGAGTGCTGGTAGACCCTGGAGTGGGACGGGTAAGCGTGACGCGTGCGACATGAGCGTTGCGTGTAGCTTTTGTGTTTTGTCCGGCGTTAAGAGCCGGAGTGAGATCTTTACTTTTGGTGTGGTAGAGACGAGGGGATCAGACAGATCGAGACGGTAATACCCGTCACGAGCGTTGAAGGGTGAGACGTGAAATGAACGGGGAAACGTCCAAGCGTGGGTATAGCTCGCAGCTGGCTCGTGCGCTGATGCCGAGTCGTGCTGTAGAACGTATGCATGTCTGTATTGTCAGCATTAACTTGCTTGATGACTTACTTTTCTCCAAAAGTGTTGTGCACCTCGAGAACGACGCAATGTAGCTCTTTCCGCCGGTAGATGTACCATACGCTCAAAGGATTGATGCCCTCGAAGCCAAGGCAGCTAGGCATTGTAACAAGCCATGCTCGATCAGTAGAGGTAAGCTCCAGCCCACGAGACTCCAGCAAAGCCTTTAGCTTAGCCCGCAGCCCCTCGGAGCCTTTCGCCAAATAACCATCTGATCTCAAGCCCAACAGCTTCGTCGCAGGGTGACCACCGTAGCTGAAGACAGCTCCATCCAAGACCCCTGATTCTGCCTCATCAATGTCGACTGCTGCATACAGCAGTGGGTAGCTGAAGGTATGTCGCGATGGGACGGGAAGCGATCGAGCATGATTGGTGTACGCCGGGAGAAGGACTGATGGGAGCGCGCGCTTGTTCGGTGGAGGTCGCGAGCGAGGCCAGACAGCACAGGTGATTCCTGCACCAGCTACTGCTAATGCTATTGGCCACAGCGCTGACATGGGTGTCCTCTGTGCAACGATACTCGAGCACGGGCGTGTCCAGCTGCCAGTTGATGGGATCTAGCAGCATCAATCGCTAGAAGCTTGCTAGGAGTCTGACATGCATCACACAGGCACCAGCTGGATGCCAGGAGCTGCAATTCTGACAGCTCGAAACACCTTCATTTGCCTCTTGAAGCACACCAGAAGGAGTCACCAGACGGCTGGAAGCGTCGAGGTCATGTCTCTCCCTCTACCGCCGAGAACATGCATGGAAAATTCCCCAATTCCATACCGCAAACCCAAGCTTCTAGCAACCTACTCACATCAGCCAGATCGCTCCATCAAGCATGACGACTCTTCCATGCCTCACTACAGAGGTGCCCCAATTGGGTGTGATCTGTACTATGGCTTTGAACAACGCATTGAGCGAGATGAGACGGTTGACGAGCATCTTGATGGCTTGTGCGACGCGCTAAGGTTGCAGGCCCAGCAAGGGAGGCGATGGAAGAGTGGTGGACTGGTGACTTGGAGAGGTATGGCTACGAGGTAGGAAGTCAAACTGGACAGGCTGATGAAGAGGCTCATGTCAGCGCCGTTTGAGGAGCGAGAAGGATGGGAGATGACGGCGACCGCGATTGGTGGGTCCGTATACCTCAAGCTATATGATCCTCCTGAGGAGAAACGCCGAAGGTTGGTTCGGATACTGCGACTTTGGCTGATGTCAGGCTGGAAGAACAAAAGTCTCATGCAAAGCAGAGCTACGTCGGCTACTCATTCGAATCGTACTCTACCGGAGAGCAGGTTGATGGACCGCCGGGGTGGTCAGGCGCTGTCAACACGAATGTACAATGGTGCTGGTACGTTGATGACACAGCCCTGACTGACCTCAGTGTTGTCGAGTCTGCAATAGGAGATCTGCCAATGATTTTGGGAGGCGAAGTCGACTGCGTCACGAAAGAGGCCAAGCTTGAGAACACGATCGAGCTCAAGACCAACATGATGATTCAGAATGCTAGGCATGATGCTACATTTCAGAAGTAAGACAGAGAGCCTACATTCGCTGATGGCAGGAAACTTTTGAAACACTGGGCACAGAGCTACCTGCTCGGAGTACCTCAAGTCGAAGTGGGCTTTCGCGACAATGCGGGTGTGTTGCACAGTCTACATCGCTTCCAGACGACACAGATACCAAGACTGTGGGTCTAGCTCCCCAATGCTTCCATTGATCAATCAGCGTGTCACAGACGTCACCTTGGCATCCCAATCCAGCACTAGCGAATCTCCACGCCGTCGTTGAATTTCTCACTTCTACCATCCTCCCAACAGATCCACATCCAGCCGGCAGCTCGCCCCTACCTCCCTCCGACCCACTGCCAAGAGCCGCGACCTGGCGCTTGGCGTTTCAGCCTGCCAAAGGATTCACTCTGCGTCAAGTCCAACTTGAAACGTCTGACGCACGGTGGGGCGACATCCTTACAGAAGACTTTGTACGCTGGGTTGTGAGTCAATGACATGTATCCTTTGAGGTGTTGTTTTGGCGTTTCAGGCGAGAATGGAGAGTTTGATCCGTCGTTAAAGAGTGTTCGCGACTGATTGGCTGTTTGCGACTACTCATCTTGCTACTGTTGATCATGGCTGATCCAAACGCTCCGTCAGGCAATACTACTGAAGCTGCCTCCGGTGACATTGTGCCAACCACATGTGACTCGCTCGCTAATGGCGGTCAGTGCGTCGAAGACCTTGCGGCTTTGCCGGGTTGGAAGATTGGCGGTGAGTCTCAATTTGCGATAGCACTAATACTGACGATAGTCATTGTCGGCTCTATCGCTGGTGGTCTGCTTTTCATCTACATCTTGTACAAGTTTTGGAAGCACAGAAGCGACAAGAAGCACGAGTTGAAACTTGCGGAGCAACGGAAAGCTGCGGGCGTTTGAGCAGATTTGTTACAATTATACTACTACTCTTCGTTGTAGGCATCAGATGAAGTTGTATCACAGCTATTTTGGCTGAGCATACGGAGTGCTTCGGGCATGATGCGCTCGATGCTGCTTAATCGGCTTATTGCAAGATGTATCGTTGACATTGCCCTGTATCTCAGACAAAGCAGGAAACTGACAGCTGGGAACTCAACAGTCTCCTTCAGCTCAAGAGACGCGGCGATTCCACCTGTTGAATACCCTCGTCTTCACCCTCGGTCTTCAATACGAGCCTGGCCCCGCATTCCGCCAGGTGCAACTTCCTGAAAGGTACCAACAGCGTGACGTTGGTGACTTGGTACGTTAATTCGTGATCCAGAGACAAGCGTTCTTTGTTCCTTTCTTGGGCGTTTCAGATCATCATGAGACTGGAGACTGACGGGACCTGGCGATGGAAGCTTCAATGACAGACCGCATAGACTCTCATTTGAGAATTTCGCAATGTCTTCTTTTGGTGACGATGCGGCTCAAGGTATGCGGCGTATGGCAAGCAGTGCTACGATACTCTGCCCCGCGACAAGGTCATAAGTGAGCTGCCAGGACGAGTGCGCTGATCGTTAGTCATCTGCGTCTGTCTCGTGGTTGGCATAGCGATTGATATTATCGAGCTCTCAAGCTGGTGGAAAGCTTGAAGTTGTCAGAAACAGCAGTTGAAGATGATAGTTTAGCTACCGCTGCTGTAATTGTAGCGGAATCAAGCGAATGAAGTTTAGAAACGTTCCTGAGTGTACACGCAACACAAACCCAAATGCCAAACATGCGATTCACCATCCATGCGGCAACTCTGGTTCTCATCGGTGTGATAGTAAACTGTTTATTAACAATCGTACTGCTTATCAAGCCATTCTCCGAAAGCCATGCCTGGCGACTGGCATGTTTCACCGCGTGAGATCTTATCTATCACCTATGCCTCAAAAGCTGACAAAAAGCGATGGACTATGGGGCTATATGCAACGGCACTGGGAGCATGACCTGAACGCTTCCAGCTGCTTGACAATCACAGGCGACAACCTCCCATCCGAAGAGTCCGCAATCGTCATTTCCGTGCGTCTTTCCAACGGTCTACCTGCTAATGTCCAGAATCATCTCGGGTACGCCGACTACTACCTCGTACAAGCCCTAGCATCCCGAAAAGGCATGCTAGGTCAATGTCGCTATTTTGCCAAAAAAGCTCTAGTCTACCAGATCCCAATCTTTGGCTGGTCACTCTGGGCCGTCGGCATGATTATCGTTTCGCGGAATTGGACGTCAGACAAGACTAAAATTGCAGAAGCTTTCCAGCGTATCAAAGTCAACAAGCATGCGTGTTGGATTGTATTGTATCCTGAAGGGACGAGAAGGTCGAGTAGAAAACTTGTTGAAAGTCAGGCGTTCGCGCGCAAGTTGGGCAGGCCTGAGATGGAGAATGTCTTGTATCCCCGTACGAAGGGCTTCGTGAGCACTGTGCAAGGTGAGTGAGAACTACTGAAAGTCGCTGATGATAGAACTGCGCGGCTCACACGTCCAGCATGTGTATGACTTGACGTTCCGATACACCGGCCCCGACGGCAACGTCCCCTCTCTCGTCGACATTCTCTCCTGTGGAGATCTCGCTCGGGCAGGCTTCAAGTTCTACATTGATGTCAAGAGGTGTGCTCTCGCAGCGAAGTAGCTGACAGTAGAACCGCCATCGCACAACTCCCAAAAGGCGATGCGGGGCTCGCGACATGGCTCGAGGAAGCGTGGCAGCGCAAAGACTCCTTGTTGAATGGTTACAAGTGATGCATCAACGTAGACGAAGGTATGCAAGCTGGTATAAGCTTTGAAGGGAGCGTAGACGTACCAAAAGAGCACCGGAACCTGTAGCGACACCGACAAGATACTGCAAGATGCTGAATTTGGCCTGCTCAATCTGCGTGCGCAGACCAGCAATCTCACTTTCGATTCTCGTGTCGACTTCTTTGATCTTGAGTTCTTGTTGGGATGATTCATCTCGAATTCGGCCTGCTCTCAGCTGAGCCCACGAGACCCACTCACCTTTCTCCAAATTCAGATCCAGTCGCACACCAGCTTGTGTCCGTGTCACCTCTTCTCTCAGCCTCTGCTTCAGCTTTTCCAAATCCGCCAATAATCTCTCATTCTCCGTCTTCATCAACGTCAAATCATTCTTCTCATGCAGCTGCAACTCCGACTTGAGCTGAGCAAAGTCGACCTGCTGTGTATAGCGCTGCGATTCTGATTCGCGTTTCGAGACGAGGGCAACTTCCATGCCTTTGATGCTCTCATCTACGACTTCCGCTAGGACCGTCATGACGCCTTCAGCTTGAGTTCGGGTAAGGCCTTCGGTCTCGAGACGCTCGACGAAGCGGTGAGTGTCAAAATGCGAGTTTGCTCGAAAGGAGGTTGCTGTGAAGCGACGCGAGAGCGCTATTGTTAGCTGCGTTGAGCTTTATGCTCACCCGTCGCTATCAGAGCGCCTGTCCTGCTTGTTGAGGGCTGATTGAGGAGAAATGCCATGCTTGAGATGTTTTTGTCTGTGCAAAGCTAGCTGCTGCTGTAGCTGCTTGGTGGTGGCGATTGCGACTTCAAGTGGCTTAATGACGTGTCAGTCAGCAAAGCTGCATTGAGAGATCCTCGCTGTTCTCTTTGCTCTCGACAGCTGGAGATCGGCGACTAAAGCTCTATTTCTCATTACAGGCAAGAATATATCCAATACAACGCAGTACATCACATACAGCGCACATAAATCACTCGCAGATGCAGACACTTGGCGACTTTCGAAACACGAACCCTTCATATGGTATTCAGCTGCCAGACGGACATGATTAAATTCTTGCCTGGATGACGAGATCACAGAATCAGAACTGTGCGAACAATCGTTGCGCTCAATTGTACCATGAAGAATTCAAACACTCGAGTTCAAAACCGTCTGCCACACCTTCAGTTCCGGGATCCCGCAGCCTGCCACGTGACCTGGAAATGTTCAGTGTGAGCGTTGGTGTGGTGTGTATACTGAAGCTTAGTAAACATCTTAAGCCATGCAGGTACGTTCAGTACCTTTAATCACGCACTGACAGTAGTCCGACGAGCTCATCTGGTCCGTCATCAACCAACAGTGAGTTTTTTCCGCTTTAAAATTCACTGACGCCAGGTTTTGCTCGTACAAAGTAAAGTAAATCGATGGCATCATGGCTTAGACTGACTGTAGATCCGTTGATCAAAACTTTTGTCGTAACGAGTACAACCTTACTGGTTTCTGTAGTCGTCAATCATGTCCTCTTGCCAACTCGCGGTATGCGACTGTTCGTGAGAAGGAAGGTGCGTTGCAGTGGCGAGGGATTTTGAGCGGCGAGGCTGACGACTAGGTGTCCTCTACCTCTACATGAAAACGATTGAGCGAGCGCACTCGCCTGCCAATTTATGGGAGCGCGTCAAGCTCTCAAACAACTATGCCAAGGCGTTGGAGCAGATTGATAGCGAGTTGATCTACTGGCCCAACTTTATCACGCACAAGTGCAAGCAGAGAATCACAAAGATTACGCAGTATCTGATCAAGATGAGGCGTCTCAGTATGACTCAACAGTACGTCGATTTGACGTGGCGTAGCTGACGTTAGACCCAAAATGGTTGGTATCAAGAAGAAGCTCGACAGACGCGAGGCCACTAGAGAGCGCAAGGCACTGGCGGCAGCCCATCTTGAAAAGTCGATCGAGAAGGAGCTGCTTGAGCGTCTACGATCCAAGGCATACGGTGATGCCCCGCTCAACGTCAACGAGGACGTCTGGCAAATGGTGCTCGAGGCCGACAAAGGCAAAGACCAAGAGCTCGAAGAGCTTGTGGATGACGAGAGTGAGGAGGAGTTTGAGGAAGACGAGGATGATGCTGGAAAACGCGAGTTTGTCGAGGATGACGAGAGCGGCAGTGAGGTTGGGGACATGGAGGATTGGAGTGCCGATGGCTACGACGAGTTTGACTCGGAAGAAGAGGATGAGGAGTCGGGCGCAGAGTTCCCCTCTGATCTCGAGGTTAGCGACGAGGATGACGAAGACGCAGAGGGTGGTGAAGAGGTGGCAAAGCCAGCCAAGAAGCCTTCGTCCGCAGCCAAGAAAGCTCCTGCTCCCGCGGCAACAGGTACAAAGCGCAAGGCGACTGGCGCACCCAAAACCGCTAAGCGTCGTGCACCGAGAGTCGATGTCGAATACGAGATGGAGACGGAGCCTCTCAGCAAGGAGATGCTCAAGAACTGGTAGAATCATGGCATGCATTGTATGCATTTGTTTAATCACTGTCCATGTCTGAATTGAGATCAAGGTCCCAGACTTTGGAGGTATCTACTTTGCGCTGATGTTGTTCTGCGTGAGCTGCTGCTGCTGCTGCTGCTTCGATCGAGGGTGCGAATCTGCTTGGAGAGGGTGCTTGGACTGAGTCGTCAGATGGACATGAACAGATGGGAGCGTACCTTTTGGAGCTGCTACAGGCTCAAAGTCACCATAGCGACCCATGACTTGGCCTTCACGGTGCATTCTCCCGGAACGCATCTCGGCTTCAGAGGGATAAGGTGGGAAAGCCAGCGGTACGGCTCCTAGTAGCGTCGAGACTGGTGCAGATGTGTATGGAGCTAGAGATTGAGCATGTGCGAGCAGTCGATTAGTATCGATTGGAGCTTTCCGTCAGCTACACCCCACAAGAAACCTCACCTTTTGCTGCACGCTCAATGACTGCCGCCGTCTCCTTGCCACTATCCACCAAGCCCTGCAGTTCGCTTCTCCCCGTCTCAAGTGTCACTAGCATAGCCCTCACTTGACGTTCCATAGCCACCACCTGAGCCTTTTGCTTCAGCATAGCTTGATGCGCAGCTTGGTGCTGCCGAGCTTCTTCCAACAATGTCGCTAGCTCATCTGTCGTGCTAGACAAAGCAGAGTACAGTCTGGGAATGGCAGCTGGGTTCCCGACAGCTGTAAAGAGCTGATTGAGCAATGCCGACTGGCCATTGACGTTTGCGAGTAATCTTGATGAAATCGCTTGGTCGTTCATTGTTGCTCGCACTTTGTTTGTACGACGCGTTGATTGACGACCATGGCGCTTCGAATCCAAGGATGGGATCCCGTCTTGTGAGTATTCTGCCCGTGCCCACTGACATCTAGGATCATCTGCCAAGTAAGTAGCTCACTCATACTACACAAAAGCAGCGTCTGACAAAAGATCATCTCCCTTCAAGCAATCCATTATCTAGTCCTGGCAGTCATCATCCCACCCCTCCTGACATTCTTCGCCCAACCAGCACTCCTCGAATATTCTGGCGGTCCATCAACAGTCTCGCATATCATGGATTGGCGGGAACTGGCATCAAGGCCGACTGTGTCCTCCGAGTTTTGGTCGGGAGTGTGGGCTGGTGGCAAGGAGATTGGGCATGAGGATCTGATGGATTTTGGAGTGGATCGATCGAGAGGGTGGTTGATTGGTGCTGCTTGGGTTGGAGCTTCTGCTTTCAAGTGTGTGGTCATGGTGATGAGGACAGAAGCTGATGACCATGGCAGTATTGGCTCCCTTTACTACATCGTTCGAAAACCAACCCATATCCTTGACTTTGCATTGACACTCAACCTCAATCATCTCATCTTGACGACCTACTATGCCGGTGCATTCCCACTCAGTATCTACTACTGGCTGGTCCAGCTCGCCGGTGCCATCGTGATGATTGTTGGCGCCGAACAACTATGCGTCAAGCGAGAGCTCGAGACGGATCTTTCCACTTTCAGCGCCCAAGACTTTGAGCTAGAGGAAAGGGTATGAGAAGGGAAATGTAATGAACATGAACATGTACAAGATGCATCAATCAATACTCTACGTCCTCGTCTCCATTCTCGCCTTGCACCTTTACGTTGACGGGTTCGGTCTCGGGCTCGTCGACTTCCATGGCTGACGAGTCTCTAGCCGCTGCAGGTGACGCCGATGGACCCTCTGCAGCAGAAACCGGAGCTGCCGAAGCTGAGGCTGCACTTCTGGCTGGCAAGGACTTGCGAAGCTCTTCGAGCTGGCCGCTGATCTCGGCCATGCGTGTCCGATTACCGCTGACAGTCTTGTCGACCGTGTCCTCTTCATCACGGAAACCAGTCTTCTCGGCCGCAATGAGGGAATCAACTGTTGCGCGTTGCTGCGTCAGGAGCGTTTCTTGATGAGGCAAGAGGACTTTTGGAAGCTGATGTCTATCAGTGCGGTTCAGAACCAGAGGGAATGGCTCACAAAGTAGAGAGGTCTTGTGCTCGGTGCAGTGGACCTTAAAGGTCCTTGAGCAAGAGGGAGAGGAGAAGGGTTAGAGACTATCTGTACACCTTCGTGAGTGACGGGTACACCGGGCGGCTTGGAAGTGTGCAAAAAGTGAACGACATGGCTCAGCGACGCATGTCTTGCTTTGAACTGCAAATCATCAGCTGTGCAATCCATCAAGTCTTCCAACTCACAGCAGTCCGCCTGTGAGACAGCAAGAACTCGCTGGTCTCGCTACTGATTCTCAGCGTCTTGAGCTCCCTCTCGTGCTCTGCAATGTCTTGATGCAAACTCGTTTCCGACCTGATCTTTGCTTCTATCCGCTTGGCCGTGACTTCGCGACGTTTGGCCTGTTCATCAGCTTGGATGAGAGAGCATAAGAACTTACAGCTTCGCTGGCGTTGCGAGACTTGTCTTCCTTTTTGAACTGGTTCAAGGTGCCCAAGATGTTGCCGAACAAACGCTGGCTACGCTTTTTCTCATCGACCGCTGGTCGCTGGCGCCTGACGTTAGTTTAAAGAATCTGGCGATACAGCTGGCAAACGTACTTGGCCTCTGATTTACTTGCTTCTGGCGTTGCCTCTGCCATTTTGGTGATGAATAATAACTCTCGAAGCCGTGCTCAAGCTCAAGCGGCAGGGTCGTGTCAATGTTCGCGAGCAAGTTACAGAAATTTCTGACCACCCCTGTGTTGGTAGACATCCTGTCCTTTGGTCTTCAGAAAGTTTTGAAGGATGAGCAACTCACTCAACCAAGCTATGGCAGCCTCATGGGCTCAGCCGAAACCCAAGAAGAGAAGAACAATAGGTCTCAACACGCCTAGAGAAGGTACACCAGAGGGCGAGGAACCCGTCGCATCTTCATCGACATTGGCACCCAAACGCGAGGTCAAAAAGGCGAGAACTTCCAAGTCTTCTTCATCGACTATTGCATCCAAGTATGCTCCGCCTGATTTGAAACTGTCGACACTTGGTGGACTGCACAAGCAGATTTCACAGCTCATGGAGATTGTGGTTCTGCCCATCTTGCATCCTGAGATCTACGAGTGGACGGGTGTGCCGAGGCCACGAGGTGTGCTGCTTCATGGTGTACCTGGTGGTGGAAAGACTCAGCTCGTCAAGTGTTTAGCAGGAGTGAGTGTCCCAAAGCGTGCAGGAACGAGCTGATTTTAGGAACTACAACTACCATTCATCTCCATCTCAGCGCCCTCGATCGTGTCAGGGATGTCGGGCGAGTCGGAAAAGACGCTGAGAGATACGTTTGACGAGGCAAAGAAAATCGCACCGTGCTTGCTGTTTCTTGATGAGATTGATGCCATTACGCCGAAACGAGAGACAGCGCAGAGGGAGATGGAGAGGAGAATTGTGGCGCAGCTGTTGACGTGCATGGATGGTGAGTCGTTATCAGCTCAGACCGAAGCTGATATCAGACCTCGCAACGAGTGCAGAACCAGTCATCATCATTGGCGCCACCAACCGCCCAGATTCCCTAGATCCAGCACTCCGACGAGCAGGTCGATTCGACCACGAGATCGAGATGGGCGTACCAACAGTCGAAGGCCGTGAGCAGATCCTACGAGTGCTATGCGGCTCCTTGAGGCTCAGTGGAAATATCGACTTTCACGAGCTGGCAATGGCGACGCCGGGCTATGTCGGAGCAGACTTGACGTCGCTTACGGGTGCTGCGGGCGTCATTGCTGTTAAGCGCATCTTTCAGGAGATTGGTGAAGGGAAATTGGTACTACCTGAGGATCAGCTGCAAGTGGGCGCGCCGGAGGAAGAGCTGAGAGAAGGCGTGGAGGATATGGCTGTTGATGGGGCTGAAGTGGAAGTCTCTGCTCAGGTGCCGCTACCTGTACGAGAGCTTCCTATCGGTGATCCTTCTATCCCATTCTCGACACTTCATCCAGACCTCCTCAACACCCCAATCGCTCAATTCCTCATTTCCCATCCCAGTCCGCTCACATCAAGCCAACTAGCTCCTCTCCTCCTCATCCCGGCAGATTTCACCGAAGCCCTCAAGATCGTCCAACCTTCATCAAAGCGCGAAGGCTTCACGACCGTCCCAGACGTCACTTGGGCCAATATCGGTGCGCTCAAGACGATCCGCGACGAGCTGCATATGGCAATTGTTCAGCCTATTCGGAATCCTAGCTTCTTTGCTAAAGTCGGTATCGATGCTCCTTCTGGGGTTCTGCTTTGGGGTCCGCCGGGTTGTGGAAAGACATTGTTGGCAAAGGCGGTGGCTAATGAGAGTCATGCCAACTTTATCAGTGTCAAGGGGCCTGAACTGCTTAACAAATATGTTGGAGAGAGTGAGAAGGCTGTGCGCACGGTATTTGACAGAGCTCGTACTTCGGCACCTTGTGTCATCTTCTTTGATGAGCTTGATGCGCTTGTACCTCGTCGCGATGATTCTATGGTGAGTGACGCCTCCAAGTCGTAGCTAACGGCAGTCTGAATCATCGGCTCGCGTTGTGAATACACTCTTGACGGAGCTGGACGGTCTCGCATCGCGCAAATCAGTCTATGTTATTGGTGCTACTAACCGCCCCGACATGATTGACCCCGCCATGATCCGACCAGGGCGTCTCGACAAACTCCTCTACGTCGACCTCCCATCACCAGCCGAGCGTTACGAGATCCTTCGTACCCACACCAAGCGCACGCCGGTCGACGATGCATCCTGGCCTGAAATCGCCGAAATCGTCAAGTCAAGCTTGTGCGATGGCTTCTCAGGTGCCGATCTTGCTGCTCTTGTACGCGAAGCTGCCACACTTGCTCTGCGAAGTGCTCTTGAGGCTGCAGGTGCGTTTGAGACGGATCCAGTCGATGATGCTGTTGCTGCGAAGCCAGATGTTGAGGAGCGCCCGCCAATTTGTGTATCAGTGGAGCACTTCCGCTTGGCGGCGGACAAGACCAAGCCGAGTGTCAGCAGAGAGCAGAAGAACAAGTATGAGCGCATGCGGGACAAGTATGCCGGGCTGCCGGCGAGAGGCAAGAGGTGGAAGGCAGAGGATGGAGAGGCGGAGAAGCCATCGGAGAAGCCAGTGGATGCGGCTATAGCGCTTTAATGCATGCAATGCGGGCAAGTGAATGACATACAACACGTTTACATAGGAGCACGATTTTGTGGGAGTAAGACTTTGTAGGAGCACGACTTTGCAGTCGCCCTACACTGCTTCTCTCAGCTTTTTGGCATCCTGCAAGCACTCTTGCAGGTGCTGTCCCATGCGGTGCAAGCAGTCCCCGCAATGTCCCCCTCTGACATCGACAGAACACATCTCCGAGAGGTCGCTGCTGGGCAGCATGCTCTCTTTGACTTGCGCCACATGACGAGTCCAAACGTCTTGCAACATGCTGCTCCTGTTGCAATGCGCCGCCTTGAACACAGGTCGGTCAAGGATGGCATTGAGACCTTGCAGACGCTCTTCTCGCAGTTCCTGTAGCTTGGCACGCCCTCTGCGGCCCATGAGCTGCTTAGCGCTCTCTGGCCAGTTCTCCGGCGCCGTGCGCATACATTCGCGGCTCGCAATACGAGCCGTGTCGTTGAAGCGAAAGTAAGAGGCGTACGCAAAGGTCTCGACTGGGTGGGAGACTGCAAAGTAGCCAAGCGCATCACGGGCAAGCGAAACTGCTTTGACACTTTGGTAGCCCAACGCCGCTCTGAGAACGAGACCCGCCATTTGAGGGCAGGTGATTGGGGCCACAGGGGACGAGGTGAACGTCCCGACAGGATAGATCAAAGAGAGAAAGGCGTGCAGGACGGCCGAAGCCTCAGGTACGAGCCAGTGAAAAGGTGTATCGGTAGGTGTTGGCGCAGTGATTGGCGACGGTGGCGACTCGTCGTACGCCGGGACTGGGCTCTTTGGAGGTACGGGAGGAGGCTGAGCTTCGCGAGCAGTTTCTCGTTGAAAGAGCTTTGGGAGACAAAGGAGAGTGTTGAGAGCACTTGCAGCACTTGCGACGCTTGGGTGCTGCTGACGCTGCTGATTGACTCGCCAGTTGGGGACGAAGCCATAACTGAAGTTAGCCCATCCAACGTGCAGCTGCAACTCACTAGATGTGAAAGAAGATGGTCTCTTGCTCAAGGACCTTTTTATGCACCAAAAAACGTTTGCCGTCGCTTGTCTCAAACTCGAGCTCGCCATGCCGACCATTCAGCATAGGCGCAAAGTCATACTCGATGTCACTGAACGGCAAAGTCGAGTACGCCGGCGCAGGTGAAGCGGGCGGAGGCAACGTCGGGCTAAGTAGCTTGTTGTCCATCTTGGGAGCTCAGCTTTCCATCGCAGAAGCTTTTATCCTTACGAAAGAAAGGAGTTGATGGAGAAAGGAAGGGAAGAGCAGGAGAGGTTGACAACGGGACTTGACCCATGTGCAATCTCGGTTCCTTTCTGTAGTGGGGCGGTAGGAGTGAGTAAAAAGAAAGAAGGAGGACAAACGATGAGATTGTGGTGGTAGGATGGATTGCTCGGAAGCGCGTCGGCAAATTGGGATCTACAGGTGCCTGGCATGCACAGGTGATCGTCCGGGTGTTATCAATACACCATTATCAATCGTTAGCAGTGTAGATCCACGCGTTTTCGCATTCGATCAAAGAATCAGAGACGTGAATCTTGCCAGCGGCATTGTCAATTGTATATTGATGCATGCCTTAAACGTCCATGACGCGCTTGAGCAGCTGCCAAGTCGCAAACGAGATACTGTAATCAGCTTCCTTTCCCGATCCAAGCAACTCACCTAGTCATCGGCACAACCTTGACATAACCAATACTCAACCCCACGAAGAATCCTCTCCATCCCCTCTTGAGCCAAACAGTCTCGACTGCATCTCTCCACTTGACGCCCAGACCACCATTCGCACCACCGACCTGCATCCTCCTGCGCACCACTTCGAATGGATAGCTTGCCGTTTGGGAGACGGCGCCTGCCACCGCGCCGGCTGCTAAATCGCGTACAGTCGGGCTTGCGTCGAAGCGCGTAATGTAGCGTTTTAGAGTGCCGTAGGTGAGAAAGGACACCCCTGCGTAAGGGATCATGCCTAGGATCGTGATGCTGAAACCGCGGTAAAAGGGCTGCAGTGGATTCCGGCCTGCTTTCTCTTGCGAGATGAGTTTGATGACCTGCGGAAGGGTAGTGCGATCTGAAGCTTTTGTCTGGTACGCTAATCGGACGCGAATGAGTTCCAAAGGGTAAGTGCAGAGCACAGATATGACGCCTAGTGGTGAGCTGTGGTCGGCACGCTGACTCACCTGACACGGCGCCAGAGAAGAACAAACGAGGCATGGAACGCATCTCCGGTGTAGGCATCACGACCTAAGCATCAGCAATATCCACAACGATAGCTCACCCTCTCCAACGAATCATACGCCATGAATTTGATACCGGCATAAGGAAAGATGCGCAACAACGTCGCCGAATGACCTTGAAACAAGCCACGTATCCCTGCTGTTCGGTAGATATACCCGGTGGCACCCACTAGACCCTTTGGTGTCCCTGCAAACTGTGCAAATTCGGCATTGGACGTCTGGAAGAGGATTTTGACGCGGTCCAATGGTGCAATCGCTGTTTTGGCCTGCACGTTAAGGCAAGCCTAGGTTTGCACACGACTTACAACACAGCCAGCAAAACCTCCTGCTAAACCACTTTTCACCACTGAGCTGTCAGAGCGTCCTGACTGGATGCTTACCTGCCCAGTCGGCTTTCTGCTTGCCTTTGTTCGAAGTCGCTGCTGCTCTCGCCGACGCAGATTTGCTCGATTCAGCTTCTTCAGAAGACATGGTGATTTGCTGATTGCTCGAATACCCTGAGTTGGGGGTCAAGGAGTTACCCGTGACGTATCACTGTTGTCCTTGAAGTACTGCAAATGAGTTTTGTATTCTTTAGGATGATGGTCACAAAATGAAGCTGAGCCCGGCTCTTGGTCGCCGGTGGAAATACTCCCGCGGAGAACGGTGACGTCCAGTTGCCTGCAGCAAGCTGAGCAAAGCCCGCAAACGTCCTTCAAGTGAAGTTAACGTAGATCCGGGTACAATTCGCAATAGCAGTGGTACACTGATTAGTCTCATCATGTAGCTGTACCTATCAATAGTCTCAAAATTGCCAACTGTCCGCAAGAACGCAGGACCTAACTTGTCACGGACGACAAGACACCCCTTGTGCCGCCCGTGGTCCGGATGGCCAACATCCATCACACAAACGCTGTCACGCACAGCTACAAGATCTATTGGCAAATCTGTTTGTCCGCACATTATCTCTTACCATGCTCTCTTTCACCAACTTTTGCATCCATGACGTCTTTTCGTCTTTTAGTGCGTCAGTCTCCAAAGGTAGGCTCAATCTCTTGACGGTCACGACAAGCGAGCAGGCTGCAGCAACCTCATCCACAACGCTCATTGCGCTTCGTGAATCGCCCAAAGTAAGTGATGGAAGCCTTGCTGTAACTATCTCATCCCGTTGGCGACTGGAAGGCGTACTTGAGGTCCCGTGTAAAGAGCCGATCCGCGGCGCGGACGCGAAGTCCCGGGATAAAGTCGAGCTGGAATACACAAGCTGCCACCTTACGCTACAGGCAGAGAGATGCGACAGCATAACCTCCGGAGCGCTCAAAGCTTTGACCGCTTCTCGAGTGATTAGCATGACATGCCGAAGTCCATACCTGTCCCGTGACGAGAAATGCACATGCATGAGGAGAGATAGCTTCGATCGGACGAGATTTGCAGAGACGCACGAGCTCGAGGAATGTTGATGAATGCGAAGGAATGATGTATGGGTCTCAGGTCGGAAGTGCCTGATCGAGAGCCAAGGTGTCTCCAAAACTTGGATGCATTCGCTGACATTCGGCAGTGACATTTTATAAGAAGCTCTCAATGAGAACAAGGCAGAGCTGTCTTTGACCATATATCATTCAAGCAGAAACAAGCGCACTCCAGCTCGTATAAGTAGCCTCCACCTATAGCTATAGCTATAGGATAGACTGCAGCTACACGTGATTCCTTTTGAGCAAACAAAGATGACGTATGACGTGTTAGGTTTGCTGGATCCGGTCAAACAATTGTAACAACCGACAACCACAAAGATCACGAACATGCCCCATATTCAACTGGCGGCAGCGACAACAGTACTCGCTCTAGCGTTCAGAGGTTTAGCAGCAGCCAGTCTCACACAACCGCGATGGGTCCACCCAACTCTGGCGCAATACTTTGTACCATTAACCTTTTTAGCCTATGTCTTGGGGTGGCTGGGAGTAGATTATGCGTTGAAGCATAGTAAAGTTGTGGCTATAAAAGCCATCACTATTCGAACAACTGCCGATGGACAGCCATTGACACGGGCGCAGAGAAAAAAGCGCAAGAGTGGCGGAGAGGCGAGAAAGGTGCAGAAAGAGGTCTTGATCAGACGTGAAGGCGAAGTGAGTATGTCGTATGACAGTAGTACTGACGGGCAGGAAGAGCTGCATCCTGTCGACAGGCCAGCTGACAACCTTCCCGACCCGTCTGGAACAGCCATGATTCTTGGTATACCAACAACGGACAGAACGAAGAATCGCATGGCATTGCTGGCCAATGTGGTTCTTGTATTGCTTGCGCTTGAACACTCTTGGGCGACCAAAGTCTTCCTTGGAGAAGACAACCTGTCATATGCTCGTACAATCAAACTTTCACCCGACAGTGCCACTGTCGCATTCCGTACACCGGCAGACACACATCTTGAATACCGCGCCATGAACTCTGAAGACTGGCTCTCGCAGCCGCTCATCAAATCGCGTGATCACCACGGTGAAGCTGAAATTCAACACTTGACACCGGGTCTGACCTATGAATGTACGCAATTCCCACACTTGACGAGGCTGATGACAGATCGTTTGCTGCCGGATCCTACGTCATACAACTTTACAACCACACCCGATCCGTCCTTGGCCCGCGAGTCAGGCTCGCACTTTCGCTTCATCCAGACGGGTGCTCCTCCTCCACCACAGCCATGGACGCCAATGACTCTGCCTGCATGGAATCCTTTCAAGACGCCTCACACGACTCCCACACCTGCGCATATTGCACATGCTTATACCGCGCACAAGCTGCGTCAGCCTGCTCTTCGTGAATTGGCAGACTGGCTGGCGGACATGAGAGGTCGCGTTGCTTGGAGTCAGTACGCTTTCGGGATCACGAGTGGGCGGCTCGAGGAGTTTGGTGGCGAGGAAACGGGTTTGGGTTTGAAGAGTAAGGCTGCTGAGCGAAGAACAAGGCAATTGCTGGCATCGCGTGATGTTCGTGACGTTTATGAGGTTCTTCGTGAGTTTTGCATTTCGGACTGTTTCAAGTCTGACGGCCAGCCCTGTTTCCGTTGTCTGAGCATTCGTACGTACATGAGCTTGCTCAATTGACGCCAGGATCAGTCAGGGCGCCAAGCTTGAACCAGCCGCTCTCGGGGAACCTAAGCAGGACTTTACCTACGGCGATGTGGCGTACTACCGTCTCCGCAAGCCATATCACTCGTCTGTCGATGGTGACGCACAAGACTGGCAAGCCGAAGTCGATGCTCTCGCGACGTGGGCTGCGCAAGTCAACCACACTGCATCAGTCAAGTTCATCCTCTCTGCCGAGACGCTCACGCCATTCTGGCCGGCTATGGGAGTGGATGAAGACTGGCAAGATGCAGTGTTGGATGTCTTGGAGTATGTTCCGAATGTGATCGTGCTCTCTGAGCGCGATCAGGGCTTTGGGGCTTTCACGCTGAGGGAACGGGTGATTGAGGTTGCAACGCCTGCTATGGACTCGGCGAAATGGACCAACCCTACTGCACCGGACACTTCGCAGGCGCACGAGATCGTCGTTTCCAAGCCAACAAGGGTTGAGGGCCACAAGGTCGAGGAAATCGAGTTCCGCAATGTCGATCGCGTCATTCGCTGGGTGCCAGGAGAGCTTGGAACCAAATGGTACGTCGCAGCGGCCTCGATGAGCTAGCTGACACGGACACAGGACTTCCATTGAAGTTGATACACGTACCCGCGCTCCCGTTGTCAATGTTGAATTCTACACGAATTCGCGCGTAGTTACGAAGCTTGAGATTGTTGGAGCGCCAAGGAGACGAGTTGCGAATGCTGTTGGGCAGGCTGGGGAGGGCTTCTTCGCGGTGAGTACTGAGGTTCGGTGGTGAGATAGAGTGCTGATGGCTTGCAGATGCTTCGTCGTCTTGGGTTGCTGAATTGGTAGATAGTTTATAAATGCATGAAGCTACAAACAATGGCATATCGGCTTGGTGTACGATCGCAATTCACAACTCTTTGCGTACCCTGCACGGCGCGTCAAAGTCTGGGTAACTTTTGAGGGATGATAGTCGCGTACGCAGACGAGCTGTCTGCTTACGTCGTGTTTCCGCTACGAACGCAAGAGCTTGAGACTTCCAGGCCGATTGCTCTTCTACCCATATCCGAGGATCCTCATGTTCCACACTCCAAGCATTTGTATGCCACAATACCTGCAACCGGGTACGTGCTCTGCTTACTACTTTCTCGCTAGTCAATCAGGCATGACATCAGCCATTACCTGAGAACGTAGCCGTGCGTAAATGAAGAGGACCGTACTGACTTGCCCGTGCGAATATCCACACGAGTTAATCGTCAACATCGCTAATACTACTCCATTATCAAATCATCACCGTAAAAGGCTGACAACTGCTCCCTTGCCGGAGCATTATGCTCGTTCTCCAAGATCTCCCTGATGCACGGCATGTCATCGTTGTCCACCGTAGAGGACATCGTGTGTGGTTTCTCCGTGCTTTTCAATCTGCGCCATGTACTCGGTCTTCTTATCGTCCGCGGAGCGGGGAGGTGGGCCAATGCGCTTGAGCTTGGCCTCGAACTGAAGGATTGACTCTTCACTTCAAGGGAGGTACTCGGACAATGATAGACCAAGTACATGGCGAAGCTTGACAAGCACAGAGAGACCACACACGAGGTCCTCTTGCGGTGGACAACGATGACATGCCGCGCTTCAGGGAGATCTTGGAGAACGAGCATAACCGGCAAGGGAGCAGTTGCTAGCTTTTTAAGTGATGATTTGATGATACAGTAGATTTTGGCGATGATGACGATCAAATCATGAGGATATTCGCACGGGCAAGTCGGTACGGTGCTCTTCGAAGTTATGCACGGCTACGTTTTCTCAAGTAATGGCTGATGTCATGCCTGAGTGATTAGCCAGAACGCGGCAAGCAGAGCACAAACCCGGTCTACAGGTATTGTGGTATAAAAACGCTTGGAGTATGGAACGTGAGGATCCTCGCATATGGGTAGAAGAGCGATCGGCCTGAAAGTTTCAAGCTCTTGCTTTCGTAGCGGGAACACGACGTAGTCAGACACCTCGTCTGCGTGCCATATGTGATACTCATTACCCACGGTCGGTAGTTTTGAGTACTGCCAAAGTACACGCAGGTGTCCGCCGCCCACGGTGCACCCTAGCCTTCCAGCGGCCGCAGGTTACCCACGGTGCGTAATGTTGCTAGACCACTGCTAGAGTACACGCCGCTGGCAGTCCGTCGGCATCAAAAGTTACCCCAGCCTGTGACGCGTAGTGAGCTTCCCTAAACGAGACTGAATCTTACACTTGACCTCACTGCAGCATGTCAATACCGGCGCCGGAGGTCAAGCCTCTGTCAACATTACTAGCAGCACCGCTTGCAGACTCAAAATTCATTGCTCTCGCCTTGGGGCTCCTCATCATTGTTCTGGCAGGTTCGTCTCGTCGCGTATTGCAAGCTGACAAGTGCAGTCTATCTATCTCGCTCATCTCCAGCCACCAAGCGAGCACGCACGAAGAACATCGTCCTTGCAGGGCCTAGCGAGAGCGGCAAGACTGCCATCTTTGCAAAGCTTGCATTCAATGAAGCTTCGGCCACGCACACGTCTGTGATTCCTTCGCTGTTCACTTTCGGCCAAAATCATCTGGTCGACCTACCTGGCCACCCTAGGCTACGCGACTTTCAAGATAAATACGTTAAAGATGCCAAGGGTGTCGTTTTCGTTGTGGACTCTGGTGCCGTCGTTCGCAATGGTTCCGCCTTCGCACAGTGAGTTGCGTGACATGAATCCGGCTGACGACAGGGCTCTTGCTCCCATTCTTCTAGCTCTTGCGAACACTAGCGACGAGAGACAACTGTTGATACTGGCACACAAGTCTGACCTTGCTCGAGGGCACGCTCAAGCGCTTGAGCGGGTACGCACCATTTTGTCGCGCGAGATGGATGCTCTCAAAGCTGCTCGTGGTCAAGGCGGGGCCAGCGCGCGTATCGAAGGTATTTCCAAAGTCCACAGCCGACGCAGATGGTTCTCGTCAGCTCCAGTAGATGAAGACTCGACAGAGGTCGACGAGGGTTTGGTGTGGGGAGGGAACGGGGGCTTCAAGTGGACGGATGTGGAGGGCGTGCAGATCGAGTGGGCTGCTAGCTCGCTGAAAGAAGAAGGAGGCTTGGAGCAAATTGAAGCATGGGTTGAGTCTCTGCCATGATGCATGCATGACTCAAGGAAACACCATTCGTCCATTTCGAAACCAGTCTAGAGACGTCGCAGTTCTACTGAAGTGCGCCGCACGCGTCTGTGCACAACACATGTCGAAAAGGAAGCGTACAGCCCAAGGTTAGCGAGCCGACCCAGGGGCGGTCTACCCCGTGCACATGCCTTGGGAAAGTCGTGACCTGCGAGCGATGAAAGACAAATGACATGCATGCAGACATGTTCGACTGTGTACAGTCCAAAGGTCATGACCATTCATTCTGGAATGTGCGACAGCCCCTCTTCTCCGCAACCTTGTGGTGCATTGGCATCGGTTTGGGTGAGAATCTGCACAACGTCAGCATACAATGCATCTAGTACGAAGTAACGTACCAATTCTCTCCGGGATACGGCTCGACAGCGCTCTGTTCTTCAGAAGAGGCAGAGAAGATAAGATCTGGGAGACACTTCTCCAACTCATCGATAATCTGCTTCGCCACATCCATGGTGATATGTTGCCTTGAACTGCGAATATACGCTTGCTCTGGAAACAAGGCTTCTATGAGGCGCCCTTCGATGGCGTCTCCTGTAATGTCACAGGACGTCCTGTCGATGGACGGCTTATTCTCAAACAAAAAGTTGTCAAGCGCATCATTGATAAACTTCCGAACGCCTTTCTGCATTGGTTGAGTGTACGATGGAAGGCTCACCTGTGCGCAGTGCTTCGCACAGATCACGTCAAACGTTTCCATGTGTTTGCAGTACCGCGTCCAGTACTGGATGTGGTCCCAATGCCGAAGACTGTCGAAGGTACGTGCGGGCTTCAACAACTCCCAGCCAGCAGTCTGCCAGCGAATGGCGATGCCCGCGAGCCAGTCGTCACCTGACATCGCGGCCCACCTCAGTGTCATCGGGCCTCGCCCTCCCCACGAGCACAAGAAGCGAACAACCCGGTCCATCACTTGACGATACCGACTGTCAAAAACCCCATATTTGCGACATGCTGCCATGAGATCATTGGCAAGTCGGCGTGCCCAATTCGCCGTCCTACCGCGCACCAAATACGCATCCCAATCGCTAAAGGGATGAAGAAGCATGAGGAATGCTTCCATCACCTTGGGTGGTTCATCGAGCTCCACAAGCGCCACAGCTGGCTCGCCAAAAGTTGCCGCGACCTGCAGAGACCCCAGACCCATCGGGATCGCCAGCATATCTTTCAGAACCGCGGCGCCGAAGCAGAGAAAGGCGCGATGAACGCGAAAGTCGGTGTAGGTTTGCTTGGTAGTGGACGATGTGCGGATGATCAGATCTGCCGAGGAGTCTTGCACCATCTTGTCGTAGCCTTCGTGGTCTGGTTTGCGCTCATCGACCACGGAAGCAAGGGAGGATTCTGACAAGTTTGAGGACACCGCCGCGTCGTCGCACACCGCAGGCATCGTGGAATGACTGATTGAAAATCAGTCTTTCCGTCTCAGTGACTCAAGTGCCACGTACAGAATGGTTCGGATTGATGTTCAGATGATGTTTGTTCTTCGAAAGCAATCGCAATGCCATCGTCGCCGGTGAGTAGCTAGCCGGCTTATTGCAATTCGCAAGCCTAGCCAAACCCTGAGACCGAACGATGGCATGCCTATACAAAATAAACACATGAAAGACGTATCTTTTGGATGTTGAACCGACGAGCTTGAGTTGACTTTTGGGTACTAGTATATGCTCTGGCGCAGCTTACGGTTGACCTTAGCAAGACCACAAAACACAAGAAACATGGCAGGAATCACACAGCAACTCGCAGATGTTGCAATCGCAGCAAAAGACGCCGTCGTTGCCGCTGTCGCCCCGGCGTCATCGCAGGAGTCTACACCTGCTGAAGAGGGTCCGGTTGACCAGATTAACGAGCATGGGAACAACTTGGCTACCAAGAGCGGAGGTGGGTACTCTACTTCTGGTCGCCATGCTGACTTGCAGCCAAGAAGGAGGCTAAGCGTCTTGCAGCTCTCGCCAAGTCAGCTGCCAAAACGCCCAAGCACACGGTAGCTTCAGGTGCAGGGAAGGAGAAGAAGAAGAAGGAGGAAAAGGTTATTGTTGAGCAGAAGCCTTTTGTCAACATTACACCACCTGGGCAGAAGAAGGACGTCATGGGCGACATGACCAAGGACGCTGCGTACGACCCAACAGCCGTTGAGGCTGCGCACTACGAGTGGTGGAAGGCCAAGGGGTTCTTCAAGCCTCAATTCGCTCCTGATGGCGGTGTCAAGCCCGAAGGCGTGTTTGTCATCCCAGCTCCCCCTCCCAACGTCACCGGCGCTCTTCACATTGGTCACGCCTTGACTATCTCGCTGCAAGATACGCTGATCCGTTGGGCTCGTATGAAGGGCAAGACGGTACTTTTCAACCCTGGTTACGACCACGCTGGTATCGCCACCCAAGCCGTTGTTGAAAACCGTTTGATCAAGACAGAGGGCAAGACAAGACATGACTATGGGCGGGAAAAGTTCATCGAGAAGGTCTGGGATTGGAAGGATATCTACCAGGCCAAGATCTCTGAGCAAATGGGTCGTCTTGGTGCTTCGTACGATTGGGACCGTGTCCGTTTCACCATGGACCCTGATCTATGTGATGCGGTTACCGAGGCCTTTTGCCAAATGCACGAGAAGGGTTTGATCTACCGCGCCAACCGTCTTGTCAACTGGTGTGTCTACCTAAACACTACTCTCTCCAACCTTGAAGTCGACCAGAAAGAACTCGCTGGTCGCACTTTGATGAATGTCAAGGGCTATGACGAGAAGGAGCGCTTCGAGTTTGGCGCTATCACCTCTTTTGCATACGAAATCGAAGGCTCCGACGAGCGCATTATCGTCGCCACTACCCGTCCCGAAACCATGCTCGGTGACACAGCTATCGCCGTGCACCCCGATGATCCTCGCTACACTCATCTCCACGGCAAGTTCGCCATCCACCCCTTTGTTAACCGTCGCATCCCCATCGTCACCGACTCCATCACCGTCGACATGGCATTCGGTACCGGTGCCGTCAAGATTACCCCGGCTCACGACGCCAACGACTACGAGTGCGGCAAGCGTCACGATCTCGAGTTCATCAACCTCATGAACGACGACGGTACCTACAACGCCAATGCTGGTCCTTACGAAGGCATGAAGCGCTTCCACGTCCGTAACAAGATCCTCGAGGACCTCAAAGCACGTGGCTTCTACATTGAAACCAAGGACAACCCGATGCAGATTCCTATCTGCTCGCGGTCAGGCGATGTTATCGAGGCGATTATGAAGCCTCAGTGGTGGGTCAGCTGTGGGCCTATGGCCAAGGATGTGCTGGAGAGGACTGCTGCTGGAGAGCTCGAGATCAAGCCTGCTACTTCGGCAGGTGATTGGACGCGCTGGATGGAGAACATGCAGGATTGGTGTATTTCGCGTCAGCTTTGGTGGGGTCACCGATGCCCGGCGTACCTGTTCAAGCTTGAGGGCCAGACTGTGGATGTGAGTTCTTTGCTGTTGACACACTGACGACAGACTGCCGACCCTTCCAACTGGGTCGTTGCTCGGTCCGCCGAGGCTGCCGAGGAGGAGGCCAAGAAACGCGCCGCTGGTCGTCCTTACACCCTCTCCCAGGACGACGACGTTCTCGACACCTGGTTCTCTTCCGGTCTTTGGCCCTTCTCCATCATGGGCTGGCCTAAAAAGACTCACGACCTCGAGGTCTTCTATCCCAACTCGGTCCTCGAGACCGGATGGGACATCCTCTTCTTCTGGGTTGCGCGCATGGCTTTCATGGGTGTCACTCTTACTGGTCAGATGCCGTTCAAGGAGGTTTACTGCCACGCCATGATCCGTGATGCGTACGGACGCAAGATGTCAAAGTCGTTGGGCAACGTCATTGACCCTCTCGACATCATCAACGGTACACCCCTCCAGAAGCTGCATGATGATTTGCGGGCGGGTAACCTGGCTGAGAAGGAGATCATCAAGGCTGAGGACGGTCAAAAGAAGCTCTTCCCCAAGGGCATTCCTCAATGTGGCACCGATGCGCTGCGCTTCACTCTTGCCAATTACTCTGCTGGTGGTGCGTACTTGTGCTGTTGTCGATAATAGCTGACGGCTAGGCCGTGACATTGCCCTCGAAATCCTTCGCGTCGAGGGCTACCGCAAGTTCTGCAACAAGATGTGGAATGCTACGAAGTTCTGCTTGTTCCGCATGGGCATGATGGACCTTGAGGGTCACCGTCAACCTGGTACCTTCGTCCCCAACGCCACCGGCATTCCGACAGGCAAGGAAACTCTTGCTGAGAAGTGGATTCTCCACAAGCTCAACGAGTGCGCTATCGCTGTCGACGCTTCCCTTGCTTCGCGCGACTTCTTCGAGGCTTCCAACGCTGCCTACAAGTTCTTCCTCAACGAGCTCTGTGACGTCTACATCGTGAGTAGCACCGTCAAGCGCAGCTAACATGCAGGAAGCGAGCAAGCCGATGTTCGAAGACGGTGCATCTGATGCAGAGGCCCTGTCTGCTCGAAACACCCTCTACACTGCGCTCGAAGGTGGCTTGAAGCTGCTTCACCCCTTCATGCCTTTCGTCACTGAAGACCTCTGGCAGCGTCTTCCTCGCCGGGCCGAGGACAAGTGCGAGTCTATCATGATCAGCACTTGGCCCAGTGCCGAGCCCAAGATGGAGAACGCTCAGGCTGAGCGTGACTTTGAGCTTGTCCTCGAATGCGCCAAGGTTGCGCGTTCCATCGTCTCCTTCTATGGCCTGCCAACCAAGGCCAAAACACCCGAGGAGCGCAATACCTTAGTTGTGCAGAGCAAGACATCTCGTGCCATGCTGGAGACGCAGGTGCCCATCATCCTCGCCCTCGCCAAGACTGCCGGCGTTGCATCGGTGTCGTTCGTTGGGTCTGTTGATGAGGTCGAGGCTGGATGCGGTACCGAGGTTGTCACGAGCGACGTGACTCTTCACGTACCAGTCAAGGGCAAGGTCAATGCTCAGGAGGAGATCTCCAAGCTTGAGAAGAAGCAGGCTCTTGTGATCTCTGGTGCGGACAAGATTCGCAAGCTCGCAGCTCAGGACAACTATGAGACGGCCGTAAAGCCAGAGGTTCGCGAAGCAAACAAGGAGAAAGTGAGTCATCTACTCTGTTCACGACTGACAGTCAGCTCGAGAAGGCGGATGTGGAAGTGGAGACGTTGCGTGTGGCCATTGAGCGCTTCAGGTTGCTGTAATATAGAGATACATCTATGCACTATGATGAAGGCAAAGCTGGTAAAGGCTTTCCATCCGCTGAATCCCCTGATGACGGCGCAGACGCGGGTTGCGGCCCGTCATCTGCTGAGACGGCCCCTGGATTGACACTGATGCTAATGCCAACCCGCGAACCCTTGGTCTTCGTACACGGTTGAGGATTCGGAGCCCCTGAGGTCTCCGAGTCCTCCTCGATGGACGACAGAGACGCCGAGGGTGCAGGTGCCCCAGCCGAGCCAGACGATACCTCGGCGTCGGCTGCAGTCGCCTCGCCCTCTACTTCTGGGGTGGTGGCGACCTGAGGCACCTCGGATGAGGGAGACGAATACTCATTGCTCGGTGTCTCTGGTGCTTTGACCTTGCTCGTGCGCTCGATGCGCAGACGGCTTGCAAGCGTCTTGGCCTTGGCATCTGGCCCCAGCTGGAAGCCTTTCTTCGTCTCCTCTTTCCCATCATTTGTCTTCCATCGCCTCCATCCATCAAAGTCGATCAGAGCCTGATGTCAGCTCTCACCATTTCTGCTGTCTGCTGAAACTCACCTGCATGCAGCCCCATTCCACAATCTTGCGCTCCAGCCATTTCAGAGATACTGGCTTGGTCAAGAAGTCGTTGCAGCCCGCTGCGAGCGCCGACACTCTGTCGCTTTGAAGCGACGAGGCCGTCAGAGCGACAATGATGACCGAAGATCGGAATGGCGAGGCCGAAATCGATTCCAGAGGTCGAGCACTCTCAGACATTGGTGTGCTTGGAAAGATGCCAATGCTGTTATTCCGCTCAAGCTTGCGGATCTCCTTGGTCGCCTCGATACCATCCATCACAGGAAGCTGAATATCCATCTGTCGTCAGCAGGTAAGAAAAGTGAGAAACGCACCAAAATCAGATGGAAACCTCCAGTCCGCCACTTTTCCACCGCCTCCAACCCATCCTTGGCCGCTTGATGCCTAATCTTCTTCTTGCGCAGGAACATGCTCAAAATGTTTTGGTTGATCGGATTATCTGTTGTCAGCTAAGTCAGATCAATGAGGCTCACCTTCGACAATGAGGACGTTGATAGGAGGCACGACGACAGTATCTTTCGGCTTGTCCGCACGCTTCGTCGCAAGGGCCTTGAGAGAACTCTTCGCTGGTGGTTCTTCGACAGGGACGGGAGCTGGAGTCGCAGCCGGACGCTGAGTGACGGTCCCTGCCCGTTCTCTCCCTTGCGCGACCAGCGTCTGTCCGGGAGTACCAGGTGGCAGGGTCTTTCGCCGCGAGTTGGTGCGCGACAGGACACTCTTGGACGTGGACGCAACAATTGGCGGCCGTTCATCCTGAGCCTGCCTTTGCGCTTCGTCCTTGTCTGGGCCGCGCTTGGGTGAAGCCGTAGCTACAGACGGACCAGCTGCAGGCTCTGGCCTGCTCACAGACATTCGCCTCCCGTTCGACTTGCGCCTGACCGACCCTTCAGACGATATCCGCGCCGTATAAACGCCTCGTTTCCCGTCTCCTCTCGTGGGAGGCTCAAAGAACATCCCAAATGGCCTCCCTTCAGGACTCTGCACCACAATACCAGAAGCAGCAGAGCCCATCTTGGCAGCGGCACCTGAAAAGTACTCGTGCGCAGGCGTAGCGAGTAAATCAGACGAGATGCCAGGCGTGGGGATCGAGAGATGCAGAGGCGCCGTCTCGCGCACAGGTGAATGCTTGTCATCTTCTTCAACAACGGGATCGAAAAAGTTGGGTTCTCGCCCGAGGTCGCTGCCTGCTGGTGTGCGGGCACCGGGAAAGTAGCCGCCGCCAGGTGAGCGAGGTGAGGTTGCAATAGGACAGAAGGAGGGGTCGACGAGAGGTTGGTTGATGGCGGTGTGAAGAGCAGTCAAGAAACGACGCGGCCCGACGGGTTTGGGCACCACCATGACCTCTGGGATCGCTGATATCCCACCAGGCGAAGGAAGCAGCGTCGCGATCAGATCCCGAACCTGGTTGTAGTTTGCGAGTGAAGTAAAGTGGATGAGGTAAGCGCCCGGCGTTCGAGGGAAGGGTTGTGGGTTCTGCAGTTGGCGGATCTGCGGTGACGAACGAGCTCGAGACTTGAGGCTGGGCCTTCGAGTAAGACGTGGATTGCCGAGGTTGAACGCCGGCGTTTCGACTTTCAGTCTGAGCAGTTCGCGTCGGAGAACTGTAAGATCGTCATCGATAATGACGAACTTGAGCTCTTTAGGCGGCCCTTCGGCAGGAGTGTTTTCGTTGGAGCCACCATAGCCCGAGTCGTGAAAGCTTGAGTTTTGCCGGACAGGTGGTAGCGGAATATCGGTCGGCCCGGGCGTCCAATCCTCTTCAAGAGGATGATGACTAATGTCCATGCCCCAAGCAGCAACGTAACTCGTCAAATGTCTCGCAAAGACACTCGAAAGCGAAGCATGCAGATCCACCCTTCTCCCTCTCAACGACTCTGCAAACGCAGCGAGCTCAGCTAGCGTCGGCTCTCGACCAAGCTGGGTATTGGTAAAAGGCTGCCTGATTGCCGCTTCCTCTTTCGAAAGCTCTGGAGGCTCGACAATTGGCTGACCTCTAGGCACAAGGATCGACAACTCGTACGCTCTTCTCAACGACGAGCCACTCCTAGGCGACGAAGGCGTTGCATTCTGCCTCAAGCTCGCATTGACATGCGTCAACAGTCTCCTGCAAAGCACCGAATCGAACCGAGGTTTGACAAACTCGGATTGCTCGTTGAGTGTCATGAAGGGATTGACTTCCGCTCGGGGTGTTTGCATGGTATCGCGCGATTGAGCAATGTTGTGTACGATCTCGATGACGCAGAGGAGGGGACCGTCTGCTGGTCCGACGGGGACGGGTTGGGTACGACCTGGTGAAGCGGGGCGTGAAGTGTCTATATGTCGGTGCTTTTCGACGTCCGCTGCTGTTAGAGGAAGGGCGACGCGGGGTGTCATGGAGGGTGATTGAGGGACGATTTGTAAGCCCAGTTCGATGGTATCGCCTTTGCTTGCGACCAAGAGTATTTGACGAAGAATCTATCGTCAACATTATACAATGCGATGAGAACTCACATGACCGAGAGCATAACCCAAGCCCTGCCCGTCCCCTCGTACGCTGACATGCTTGATCCCGACATCTCCATGGAACAACACAAAGTCGACCCCTAGCTGAGACGCTTGCCCACTCAGTAGATCCGCCACGCTTTGGACAAGCTCTCCAATATCATAATCCTCGACATGCCTCGCATTGTCCAAGATGCCAAGCGCCGGCGCCGCTTCATCCAAACACAGCGCTTGTACGTTGGCCGACAAGTAGTTGAGACCCTTCATTGATGTCAAAAGAGCTGAGAGGGAGGTCGTTGGCATCTGGACGGTACAGCCCGAGTACTGCTCTTTGGCATTGTCGAGCATGTGAGGAGGAGAGAGGTGGAGGAGGGTTTGGATGGCAGATTGCAAGCTATCTGCAAGCTCGAGACTGAGTGTCATCAAAGGCGTCTCTTGCGGCGGTTCTTGACGCGTCGTCAAGTTTTCCAACGCATCCGTCATCTCTTGTATAGCGACCCCAGGTAAAGCAGGCAGCGGCTTCGCATCGGAACCCTGTGAAAGAGAAGATTTGCGTGAAGACGATGCAGATGCGTGAGCGTTGTATGAGCGATAAGGATCTGAAGGAGGCGACATTGGGTGTTTGAGATGACCGACTCGAGCAGGAAGAGGACAAGAGAATGTACGATTGAAGGAAGGTGGAGGCTCGAGCATGGGTGCAAAGGCAAAGCCTGGCGCTATCATGCCCGGTGCGCCATCGTAGTATCTTGCACTGTCGTGGTATCCTACTGGAGCGACTTCGTCTTCTGAAGAGCTACCGCTGCTTGGCTTATCAAAGGGGTCTTCACTGAATGAGACTGTTGCATCGAAGGGATCAGGTTTGGAAGCTGTGAGCGGAGCGGCTGTTGAAGTGGTCGCTCCTGGCCACACGAAATGTGGGCGCGACGGAGAAGACGACGATGAGGATGACAGCTGGTTGTCAGTGAAGCTTGAGTAAAAAGATGGACTCACTGGCATGGGAGGCTCCATTTCACCTGTACCGTCTGTAGAGATGGATTGCCGACTACTACTTGACGGCGTCTCTGCCCACTCTGTGCCAATAGAGATCGCAGCTGATAGGGGACCACTACTGATTCCGTGACCTTGTGCTTCTATTTTCAAAGGCTCTGCTTCCCCTTGAAAAGCCATAGCAGCTCCCTATCGTCTTCAAGCTCGAGCATAGTCCCGATCAGCATACGCTTACGCGCCTAATAAATTGACTTGGCGCAAGCCTATTAACTGGCTCCCTGACTGGGCTTAGGCGCGTCATACCACCCCTGCCCTCCTCCTTCAACAGCAACGACCATGCCTTCCGACCAAGCATACTGGCTCATCGCAGTCCCAGACCACGCAGGAGATCAAGATACTATCATCAAAACTGTACCTGATCTTGTTGGATCCGGAGGCCAAGTCGGCGGATGGCAGGTGCCAGAGCTAAAGGTAGGACACGCCTCAGGGGCTGGTATGAGCGGCCTATGCTGATACGCTCAGGCGGGTACGCTTTCGGGTCTGTTGACATTGAGCGACAATCTTCCAAAGCTGGACTCGCAGTTCACGGGGACCGTGTCCAAGTTGTTGGATACGCTTAGGTCTCTGATTGCGGACGAAGCCAAGCTTCCTGACCACGCAAGAGTGAGTGCTGTTGAACAAAGTACAGGCCGATCTGTGTTGCGTCTATGCAGTGGGCATAAATACATCTACCAGCTAAACCTCACCCGAATATAGCATGCACTGACTTGACAGGTCAATGACCGACCTCCCGAGATGTACATGTTCCCAACGCTCAACAACGCCTCTCAAGGATGGCAATGGGATCAAGGCCGTTGGGGCCAAGGCGGTAAAGTCGCCGATGTCGTTGAAGCTCTCACCAAGGTACGCCTTGTCCTTTTACCACACTGACGTGCAATAGGAGATGAATTCGATCGACGCGATTCAGAAACAAAAGCTCGCAGCGTACAATCAAGCCAAAGGTGGTTTGACAGGTCTTCAGCGCAAGAGAACTGGAAATCTGTCGCAGCGATCGTTGATTGATGTTGTCAAGAAGGAGGATTTGGTGCTGGATAGTGATTTCCTTGAAACGCTTCTTGTTGCTGTCCCAAAGTGAGTCATCCAGCCGATTTTGTCATCGTCTGCCTGCCATCGTCTGGGCGAAGCTGATAAATAGGAACAATCTCAAAGACTGGACAGAGAAATATGAGCGTCTGACAAGCATGATTGTCCCGCGCAGCTCTCAAAAGCTAGCTCAAGACGACGAATACAGCTTGTGGACAGTCACAGTCTTCAAAAAAGTCCACGACGAGTTTGTTCATAAAGCTCGAGAGAACCGATTTGCTGTTCGTGAATTTACATACGATGATGGCGCTGTGGAGAAACAAAAGGAGGATTTGGCGGATATGGAAGTTGAGGAGAAGGAGCTCTGGGTGAGTACATGAAATGATTTGATCGGGCTGATGATGGATAGACGGATTTGTTGAGAGTTTCAAGGACAAACTTTTCAGAAGCTTTTCAACTGCTCTGTCATCTCAAGACTGTACGCTTGTTTGTGGAAAGTGTTTTGAGGTATGGGTTGCCTGCTGAATATGCGGGGATTGTTGTACGAGTGAGTGGTTTGCTGCTGGTGGTGTGGGCTGGAGAACGTCAATGCGGCTTGTCAGAGCTGTAGTAGATCTTAGCGCCTACTCTGCTTGACTTGACTCGCCTTGGCACCAAGCGTATCGTGTCGTTTTTAACTCACTGATCTGCTCCATTCCGTGCAAAGCAAAAGCTAATACCCCAGCCCGAACCTAAATCCTCACTCAAGACACTCAAAGCGCTTTCATCACACTTCAACTACTTGTCAGCTTCGTCAAACGGCCCATCGGCTAAACGCAACGAAGGCAAGAAGAACAAGAATGCCAACAGTGAAATTGTTGGTGAATGGGCGAGCGTTATGGAAGCAGAGTTTTACGACTTTGTACTTTTTGAAGTGCCTAGGGTTGATGCTGTTGCTGCTTAGAGTCTTGATGTGAGAATAGGGTGATGACATGACTTGACTTTGGTGCTGGCTGGGCAGTGTGCAATGTGCGCAACGAGCATGTGGGTTAGCTAGTGGCCGAGCTTGCCGCTCGTGACTTTTGCCGGGCTTTACCGAATCGGAAGGTGCGGCCCGACTTTTAGCGAGATGGCAACTGTACTTTCTGAACGTGTTCACAAACGACAACGCTACGGAGACTCGTAAAGTTATACGTCCTCGGCTACAATCACTGCATCTCATAACAATGTCAAACCCACTCAATCTACCACCAAACTACTCTTGCGTTCTCCTACGCAAGCAAGTCATCAGCGTCGAGCCAACACCTCATCCAGAACTCAAAGACGATGGCGTTCTCGTCAAAGTAATGGTCACCGGTGTATGCGGTAGTGATCTACACAACTGGAAAGATGGAGGTGTTGCTGGTCGACCGGTGACTGAACCGCTCGTCATGGGCCACGAGAGTGCAGGTGTGGTGATTGCTGTTGGTAAAGATGTGACGACGCATCAAGTTGGTGATCGTGTGGCTGTGGAGCCGGGGTTGCCTTGTAGGAAATGTGTATTTTGCAAACAGGGTCGTTCGAACCTTTGTACAGGTATGCCAAGCTGTGCAATGGCTGCTGCTGACGAGTGGTAGATCAGCTGTATTGTGGCGCTCCAGGGTCCGTCGGATCTTTGATGAAGTACTTTGCGCTACCGAGCGACATGGCGCCCAAAATCCCTGAAAGTGTCTCCTGGGACGAGGCAGGCTGTATTCAGCCATTGGCGGTGAGCTGCGTTTCTGTAGAATCTGCTGACGATAGATTGGCATCCAGATCGGCAAGCGTGTAGATCTCCGAGCACACCAAACAGTGTGCATCTTTGGTTGTGGGCCAATCGGTCTCATAAGCGCTGTACGTCTCTTGCTTCAATCCTCACTGACAGCAGGCGGTCGCGCACGCTTACAATGCTCGAATGGTAGTCTCATTCGACATTTCTGAAACAAGAGTTAAATTCGCAAAGACTTATATCTCGCCTATCTCAGGCAAGCCAATCATCGAGCACGTCTTTATGAATAGTCCTCTTCCTTCGACGCATATTGACGTTCATGCACATGCACATGGGACTGGGAATGATCCGACGCCGGCGGGCGTGGCGGATGGCGAGACGGATACGCATGATGCCGAGCCTGAAGGGGATCGTAAATGGGGACATGCGCAAGTCCGTATCGCGAAAATGTTGAAAGAGGTTGGCTTGGAGGAGGAAGGTGGTTTTGACCGTGTGATTGAGGCGACTGGTGAGGGTGACTGTATGCTCATGGGCGTTGCAGCAGCTAAACAAGGCGGCATCTGTACGTCCCATCTCCTCAGCCCAAGCCCACGCTAACGAACAAAAGATCTAGCAGTCGGTCTCAGTCATTCAGCAACAAACTGGTTCCCAAACATAGCAGTCACGAACAAAGAACTCGATATCCGTGGTATCACACGCTATACCCCAGGAACTTTTCAATCCGCCATTGATCTTCTTGCGCGCAAGCAAGTCGACGTCAAGCAACTCGTGACGGCCGAATACCCACTTAGTAAATCTCAAGATGCGTTCAAGGCTGTCGCGGCGAGGAAGGATATCAAGGTGTTGGTACGGAATCAGGAAATGTAGATTGGGAGGTACCTTTGAGCTGCATCTGATCTGGGCGCTCTTTTGGGCATGCATCCTTTCATCTTCTTGGTGGGTTTCGGTCAAATTGCGTTGGGAATCGGGAGGTGTCGGGTTTGGTTCTTCAACCCATGAGTGCCCGTCAACGTATCTATATCGTTGCAGTAGCGTGTATTACGCTTCTACTGATCTGCTTTCAAAGTCGGCTTCCAATGCTGCCGACTCCAAGCGCCTCCCCCGACGCAATCGTCCTCTTCCACTCACCACCACCAGGCGAAATCAATCCCGACACGGACTATTTCTTCGTCATCCAAACACTTCTCTTCCAACTCACTGTCGATCCACCGACCCGTACCACTCGCGACATTGTCGTCATCGTGACTCCACGCACACCAGAATGGCAGCGCAAAGCAATCATCAAAACTGGTGCTCAGGTTGTCGAGCGCTCTGTCCCGCCTCACAAGCTTAGAGTCGTACATGAACGGTGGACGGAAGCGATGACTAAGATCCATGCGTTTGGGTTGACACAGTATCAACGCGTGCTGTTCCTTGACAGTGATGTGCTGCTGTTGCGGTCACCGGATTTAATGCTTGACTCGAACAAGATCACTTGTGATGCCAAAGGCCCAATCTTCGGCGCTGTCCCTGATCCAGGTCATGGAGGTGTACCTCGCCCGTGGGATAGGTCGCTCAAGAGCTACAAAGATTGGCTGTTGAACGCCGGAATGTTCATTGCGTGTCCCAACGAGAAGCACTACCAGGCCATTCTGGCACACGCCAACACGGGTTCTCGCGTCGACGAATACAACGAGCAAGATCAGACGGTCCTGCAAGAGTACTTTGCCGACAGCGGGCCATACCCATGGACACGCTTGCCAATCGGCTACAACGCGTATCTCCCGACTGACGATGTCCTCGAGGCTCATCTAGATGGCACTGAAAACGTCGTTGTCCTTCACGGACATTGGTGGCAGGACGTTCCCGCGGAACAGCGCTTGATCTCCAAAGCTTGGTGGCGTATCAGAGGAAGGATGGAAGGGTATACATTACACCCCTAGAAGCGTGCCGACGCAGTAGCCAAATAGCGGCAGAATGAGATTGTCATTTTGCGCGGACAGTGCTTCGAAGATCGAGGTGATCGTAATGGTCATTGTGAATGCGTAAGGCTGTCGTCAGTGGCGGGTTAAACGAAGACTCACGTTGAAGTTGGAAACGAGGCCGCTGGTCCAGAGCGCTACGGACGAGAACAAGACGGAAGCGGCGAAAGCAACACTGCCTTCGAGTGTTTTGCCGTTGGCAGTAGACCACCGAACACGACCGATACGTCGACCTACAATCGAGGCAAGCGCATCGCCGACGCCCAGCGAAAGCACTCCAAAGTGACTCATGATCTGGGACGAACTGGCGTTAGCGTCGACATGTGACAGCCTCACCTTTCCATCCACAAAGGTCCAGCACAGCCCGTCAAGAGGTAAAAGTGACTAAGGATCGCAGTTCCAGAGTCTTTGTGATCGAGAAACTCGTTGAGGAAGAGGTGCACGCTCGCACCAAATGGCCACAGCGCAAAGTAACGGACGTATTCTGCAAAAGTGAATGCTGCGAATGCGAGTGAAAATGAAAGATGCGTAAAGGCAGGCTGCCGTCAGTCCAATTCGTAAGCCGAACTCACATCAAACGCGATGCCGGGGACAAACATGATGACAGCGAGAGCGTGAAAGTACTTGCGGCGAGCATTAACACTGAGCGTCGGCAAGCGCTGGTCAGCAGCGTCCATGACCTGCGTCGCGACGGCGCTGAGATTTGGCGCTGGCTTTGTCGACGGAGCGTCCCGTGGCTGTCTCCGAGCTCGTGCCAATTGGCGCGTCCAACCAGCAACACTGATAGCAGCCAAAAGACCCCAATAAGCTATCAGAGCCGGACGAGTCCACTGTCTTTGGCCAAGAAGAAGCCACTGCAGAACCCACAACCAGGGATTGCGCCACTGCAAACACCAAGACAACCACGTTCCCACGATTCCGACGCAGACAATGGCAGAGCCGCTATAGAAACCAGCAGCCAAGAGCCTTCGCTGAGTTTCTTTTTCGGCTGGAAAGCGAAGGCGGTGAACAGGCTTTTGCGCAATGTTGCGTGCGAGGACGAGGAGTGGGGATAGGAGGAAGCCGGTAAGGATGGAGCCAGCCAGTAAAGCCAGCTGGAAGGCCAGAAGTGGTGTCGGTAGACGATATGTCTTGATATAGGGAGTTTGGAGTACTTGAATCTTGTTGCGCGTAACGTTGACAGTCTCCATAAAGAGCGTCGTCGCCGCGTGGCAAACAATACCGAGTTCTCCAAGTGTAAAGCCACGCCGAGCAAGCCGAACGCAGACGTACAAGCTGAACTGATAGAAGAGCGAAGCGATCACGACGTCGGAAAAACTGAGATCGGACCAGATGGCACCGCCGATCGCTTTGGTAGCAGCTTGCATGACGACGCAACCGCTCGTGACGACCAATGCAAAACCAATGACAGTCATGGAGCGCCGCCATTCTCGTCTTGGGGTCCAGCTGATCTCACCGCGCTTGATGAAGCGCATCTCGGCTCGACGAGACCACATGACTTGTACCAGGAGCACGAAGGAGAGCAACGTCGTCAGCTGTACCAGGTTACGTCGGGAGAAGGCGAGCGCGCTGAGTGCATCTCCGCCTGGTTCGCGGGAGGAAGGGTTTGATGGGTCGTAGACTGGAGTGGAGCGGACGACGAGAGGTTGCTCGACCATCCAGTGATCGTCAAGTGGAGGTTCGCCCGAGCGCTTGCGCTCGATGGTAGATACCAATAATGAGGCGGCAAGTAGCGGTCCAAGAAGGAAAGCAGTGAATGACCCGTCATCTGGACATTCCCTGACGTCAGCTACGTCGACTTTAAAGTCTTACCTGTAGTCCTTGTCATCCGTACCCCAAACTCGACCTCTAGATCCTGGCTCATCAGGGATTCGTCCATCCGGAGACGCCGGGCTCTGGGAAGAAGATGGCCGTCCTGTACGAGCGACCGCTGCTTTCTGTTCTGTAGGAACTTTCTTCGCCGTCCTGAAAGAGACGTAAACGACCGAGAGAACGACAAGAACCGACATCTCTCCAGCCACTGCCCATTCCCGCATACCAGGTCCAAGCTTGATGATGGCGCCAGTGATGGCACCCACAATCAAGCTGTCCTCGCCTCGACTTCTTGTCAGCTGCACGGGTCCTATACTGATTGGCAGAAGTGTGCGGTTGGCAGGTAGAGGGTGAACAGTATGCGGTGGCCTGCGCACATGATATGGCTGATGTCGTAGCGGTCCAGACGGCCCGCTTGTCTGAACAGGTGGAGGCACAGCAAACCTTCTCCTCCCTTTATCCTCCTTCTGTGCCCTTAACCCATTCAGCAGCCTGTTCGTCTCCCTTTCAACTTCAGTAGCGTCACTGCTATCACTCCCACTTCCTCGACTCTGTCCACTCGCACTTGCGCTAGCATGATACTGTGGCATGGGAGGGTCCTGTACCTGTCCTTTGCTCTTGCCTTCTGAACTGCCGCTGCCTGGCTTGAGGGAATGATTAGTCTTCTTGACGTTGAAACTGCGTCTCTTTTCACGTTGTGACAACGGTACCATGTCTGCGAAGAGAGGGGGGCTGTTTGGTGGCGATGGTGATGATGAGGAAGGTGAGCGGGAGCGAGAGCGGACGTTTGTCTTTCTTTGCATTGTTGGATGTCGGTGGTCTAGCGATGCAGCCTGATCCGCGTCAGATAAGTTGAGTGCTTAGTTCCGTAACGACTCACGCAGCCGGTAGCACGGACGACGCAAACTTCAGAAGGTTGCATCGATTTGACTTTAGGAGCAGGCTGCTCCGGTACGATGTAACCCTCCACATCTGCCCCTTCCACCCCTGTGACTCTCGCGCCGTCTCTAGCGCCGTACGATGACTGCTCATTCTCATTCTCCAGCAGCCTGCTCCGCTCCGAAAGCGTCTTGAAGGTCACTACAGGCGTAGCGACCGCGACGATTGTCGCAATGTACAGCAGGAGACGCACGGCAGGTAGGATGAGTCGCGGTAGGAATGGATCTATTGTTAGACAAACAACTACACATCACGCACCTTTGACCTCTCTCGCAAGTAACATCCCCCATCGTGTAGCCTCCAACACAAAGCTTAGCACAAGCAGCCAGACAATTGCTCGTCCAGCATACTTGTCCCTGACTGCGCACAAAGTAACGGCAAGGGCATACGCAACGGCGCCCGTTTCTAAAAAGACCCAGCCTGGTACATCACGCATTCGTCGGAGCAGCAAGATTGTGTCTGCAAAGAAGAGCAGCGAGATTGCGATCAGACCATTGCTGATCAATGTTCGCCTTGGCTTGACTTGTCTTGTTGTGATTTGGATGATCCCTTCGAGCGGTTCGAGTTGGGCTTTGGGTCGAGCTAGAGCGACTAGCGGTAGGACAGCTAGCACTGGGAACGCGCCCTGAAGTATATCCAGAGCCAACATGCCGCGTTGCCCTCCTACTTGAGTTTGTTTGTGCTGTTCTAGACCGAGTTGTTGGTGGTTCTCGACGGTTTCAGACTACGTCTCCTTGACGGCAATCCGTGTGGAGGTTGTAACCAACATTTGGTTCCGGCGGATTTCAAGGTTATTAGGGTTGCTTATTAATCTGAAAAGCTAATCAACATTAGCCTACATAAAAGTGGCAACGTCCTCAAGGGCATATCGGCTCCTCACAGATTTGACAATCATAGATGACAGAACGCATTCATTGAGACAACAATACGCATAAGACTAGCCACACTTGCTTGTGCAGTACTGAATGCAGCCACAGCCGCAACACATGCCGAAGCAGAGTGCGAATGGCGCTGTGATGGGCTTGAGCCAAGAAGCACCCCAACAGGTGATCACACTCTTCTTGTACTCTTCATGGTACTGGTATCTAGCGTGAGATGGATCTACAATGTGTGCACTCACCTGAGCGGTTCTTTCTTCCCAGTACCATTGTGCGTGGCACGAGGTTTGTCAAGTTTAGATCCGTGTGACCTACTTATTAGCGGCCGTTCATCTCGATAGGGTTGAGCAAACTCACATATCTCCTATCCGGATAAGATCTTGTCTGGTCGTTATTTACAAGAGCTCGAGGACACAAGGCTCTCCTCAGACACTCCGGTCACCTGAAACGCGCCCAGGCATAAAGGACGACCGCCACGAGCTTACGTACGCCGCGACAAATTTTCATCGCCACTCGAAACAACAATAATCCATCTCAACGAGCTTGCAAGCGCTCTCACGCGACTCTATCGTCTCGAAAAGATCAGGAGGAGAGAGAGAGAGTCGCTACCTTTCGATTGATATCTCGAACGCGCGGTATGGCGCCGACAACAGTGCCTTCAACGCCGTCGCGAGGAGTCAATGCGAGTGAGCCTGGTTCGCCCAAGGGACCCAGTGCGTCGCCTGCAGGTACTTGGTCTATCGATGTAGGTTCATTTCGAGCTATTGAGCTGACGGAAGGATGTCGTCCCGGGTGTCAAAGTCTTTGTCAACAAGCCATTACCCAATGGCGTCCAAGAGCAGCGTAAAGCCGAGATCTTGTCCTCAAGAGACAAGCCCAAGCCGTCTGCCTTTGCACCCAAGCCTCCAGCAGGTACACCCGCTCCAGATCCACGAGACGACATTGAATACTATGTGCACTATGTCGAATTCAACAAACGTCTTGATGAATGGGTCGGAGGTAGCCGATTGGTGTTGGACAAGGAGTTGGAATGGCCAAAGGCGGATAAGAAGAAAGATGGGCACAAGAAGGTGGCGGCTGCTGCTAGTGGGGTCTCTACGCCTGCGAGAGGTGCTTCGCCGCATGTGGCGGGCTCGCTGTTGAGGAAGGCGGCGACGAAAGCGGCTGCTGGGGCCGTCAAGGGCAAGGGTGGCAACAAGCGGCAGAGCAAAGCAAAGTCGTCTCTCGGTCAGCCTGATGATGATGACGAGGATGCAGAAGGAGAGGATGAGGATGCAGATGGCGATATCGAGATGGTCGACAGTACCCCTCCAGGCGACCTTGCAGCTCCATCAGATCCACAAGCGGCACCTCGAGTCTTCTCCAAGAAACAAGAGATTGAAAAGCTCAGGACTTCAGGATCCATGACGCAGTCTCATTCGGAGATCTCAAGAGTCAAGAATCTCAACAAGTTGCAGATTGGCAAACACGAAGTTGAATCGTGGTACTTTTCGCCCTATCCCGCGGAATACGCTCATCTACCCATGCTTTACCTCTGCGAATTCTGCCTTAGCTTTTACCCCTCGGCGACCCAGCTGGGTCGACATCGCACAAAGTGCACCCTTCTCCATCCTCCAGGCAACGAGATCTATCGCCACAATGCCATCTCGTTCTTCGAGATTGACGGCCGGCGACAACGCACATGGTGCCGAAATCTCTGTCTTCTCTCCAAATGCTTCCTGGACCACAAAACACTCTACTACGACGTCGACCCCTTTCTCTACTACTGCATGGTCGTTCGAGACGACACAGGCTGTCACCTCATTGGGTACTTCTCAAAAGAAAAGGAGTCTGCAGAGAACTACAACGTCGCTTGTATCTTGACGCTTCCGCAACATCAGCGAAAAGGGTACGGCAAGCTGTTGATCGAGTTTTCATACGAGCTCTCGAAGCGAGAGAACAAGCTTGGGAGTCCTGAGAAGCCGCTTAGTGATTTGGGGTTGCTGGGTTATCGAGCGTATTGGACGGAGAAGATTGTCGAGCTGTTGATGGAAGGGGATGATGATATTAGCTTGGATGAGATTGCTCATCGGACGGCCATCACGCATCCAGATGTCATGCACACGTGAGTGAGATCTCCCTTTGCGACCTGACAAGAGCAGATGTCAAGCTCTGCAAATGATCAAGTACTACAAAGGACAGCATGTTATTTGCTTGACAGATGCCGTCGTTGAGCAGCACGAGAAGACACAGCGCAAGGTGCGCGAGAGTATCCGTCCAGAAGCTCTCAAATGGAAACCGTGAGTTGCTCGAGCGCCATTCACACTGACAATGCAGCCCCACATTCACACGTTCGCAACTAGCATTTGGTTTCTGAGGTTGTACAATACATATGCAAAGCATCTAGGTCTAGTGTCTGCGCTTCTTGTTAGCCTTCTTGATCCGCTTGAGGGCTCGGACCTGTCGTCAGCTCAATCACTTGTAAGAGAAAACTCACCTCCTTGCGCATGCGCGCATCCACAATCTTGTAACGACCCTTGACACCCTTGGGTCGACCTTGCACACCCTTGTTGGCACCTCTCGCAACGACAACCTTCTTCTCCGCAAGCTTGGGCTTGCCAGCAGCCTTGCCAAGAACCTTTTGCACCTGAGCAGCACGATCGCGCTCACTGATATCCGTCGTGTCCATGATACCATCAACCTTCTTCTTAGCCTTCTCCATCCTCTGATGAGCCTTGAACTTCTTGCGGGCCTTGGCTTCAGCAACCTTTTTGATCGGTCGAGCATCAAGCGCACGCTGCTTGTCCCGAAGAATCTGAACAGCTTCCTTGGTGATGGGCAAGTTGGGCTTGTAGTGCTTTCCTTCGTCGTCGAGGAACCAAGCGGGTAGACCGTCTTTGTGAGCAAAGTTGGCCTTGTTGAAACCGTCGTCGATGAGTTGACTGGCCGTCTTTTCGCGGTTGACGAGCTGGGTGGCGAGGGTGACGGCTTCTGCTGTGAGGAGACCACGATCTTGAATCTTCTTCTTCTTGACCTCGTCTTGATCCTCTTGATCAACATCCCATTCAAGACCGTCATCTTGGGCAGGGACGACCTCGTAGCCGTCATCAGAGTCAGGAGCAGTAGCAGCCTCGGCAGCCTCCATCTCGACATCGCTATCCTCACCCTCATCCTCCTCATCGCTCTCCTCGCTCTCGCTGTCACCATCCAAAGCCGCAAGATCCCCGACGTCCTTGAAGACAGACTGATCGAACCAGACCTGAGCTTGGCGACTGAGCTCTGCACGCTCCTGAGCAGCCGACAAGCTAGTCACAAGACTCTGAGGTGTCTTTTGAGCCTTGACAACCTTTGTCCTGACCTCCTTCGCCTGCCTCACTCGTGGCACCGCACCCTCCTCATCACTCGAGTCGGTATCCGAGTTTTCCTCTCCAATAGTCGCCTTTTGATTCTTGACAAGATCCCAACCACCCTCCTCGCTAATCTCACCCTCATCATCAGGATCGGCGTCCCCTCGTCGCGGAATCTTAGGGAAAGACCGCTTGACAACCTTTTCATCCTCGTCATCATCCGACCCATCTTCATCCTTGATCCCACCCCACTTTTCATAGTTCTTGTCCCTCAGACGCTCCTGCTTGATCTTCCACTTGGCATCGCGCTCTTGCATGCGTTCGCGGTACTCGTCGTATAGGCCATCAAGCTCACCTTCGAGATGTTGCGTCTTGAGCTCGCGCTCCTCGTCGGAAGAGTAGACCTCGCCATCGCTCTCCTCGGCGTCATCCTCCATCGTCTCGTCATCATCACTCATCCCATCGACATCCTTGACGACATCTCTCAGTGCGCGCTTGTGTGTCGCGCCTGTTCGTCGACCTTCCCTCTCGCCTTCACCCAAGTCGAAGACTTCTTCACCGGCAAGGGCATTGTCCGTGTCAATGATGTCTTCGGGCGCCGTCATCTCGAGTTGGAGTCGAGTAATGGCACGAGCCTTCTTCTCGTTGGACCTCTTCTTCTCGCGCTTCTGACGAGCCGTGAGCTCGCTGTGAATACGAGCGAGCTCCTCGGTGATCTGCTCCTCCTCATCTATGGGCTCGACGACGACCTCCTCGGTCGCATCAGCCGTTGCAGTCGCGCGGATATCAACACCGATATCCAAACGAATAGCCAACCGCCACTTCATCAACGCCTTGAAATCACCCTTTCCAAGCACCTTGAGATCCGCAAACGCCTCTCTGATCTCATCGGTCGTATGCCGCGACTTGAGCCACGAACGCTCTTCGTCCGTATCAAAGTCAACACGATTGACACCACCGAGCACAGCGACTGGATCACCACCTTTGACAAACTCGGTGGCGTTGACGGTGTGATAGAGTGTCATGTCGCCCTCGGCGTAACCGTCACGATTACGACGTTTCTTCTCGGGTGCAAAGACGTTGGAGTGGGCTTGGCCGTTGAGGGCTTTGGCGAGGGCAGTGGCGGCGAGGGAGGTGGAGGCTTGAGTGGCGGGAGCGCCGGGAATGGTGGAGACAGGAGCGGCAGTGATGGATTCGGGGAGTTGTGAGAGGTCTTTGAAAACGTGCTTGGGGTCCAAGAACTTTGGGTCGATATGTTTGGGAGCAATGAAATCGCGACACACGACGAAGATCTCAGCCGAGACGTTTCTGCCATCAGCCTTGCTATTGAGAGTCTAAGACGTACCTGGACGAGGGAGGCTTGGTAGCCTCGACGTTCTTGAAAAGCTGACCAAATACCCACATCAACGAGTTGTAGTCTTGAGATCTGAAGACCTTTGTGACAAAGCTTCCACCCTTGGCCAGGAACTCGCAGGCGAGTTTGAGCGATTGCAGTACAAGCTCATTTTGGGTAAAGGCGTCTTGAACCCAGGCGGCACCGACGTTGGGCGCACCGTCGTGGAGAACAAGGTCGGCCTTCCAGTCGTGCATGTTGGCACGTAGCTGCTGTCGGCAGTGATGAGTCGTGATGTCGGATACGAAAGTGGTGACATGAGGAATAGGCTTGATCGGAGCCAAGTCGACACCAATGATCATGCCGCCCTTGGGCATGTACTTTTCAGCGACCTGTAGCCAGCCACCTGGTGCAGCACACAGATCGATGACACACTTTGCCGTAGAAAGCAAATCATACTTGCGATTGATATGCACGAGCTTGCTAAATAGTCAGTACATTGCCAGCTACCTCTGGAACGTACAAGGCTGAACGAGCACGATAACCTTGCTCTTTTGCCAAGAAGTAGAACTTGTCTAGACGACCCTTTCCTGACTTTTTGTCGTGCTTTCCCATGGTGTAGAATGCACCTGGAGCAGACCTTTGCTTGCTATAGCTATAGAGAAAGACGCGAACAGGCAGGGTGGCGGCAAAAATATCAGATACGATCACGTGATACACTGTTTGGTCCGCGACGACCTCGCGTCCATGATGGCAAGCAAAGAGTGTATACTCGAGAGAGCACACACAGCACTAAAATGGCAGAAGAGAGGTAGCACGCAAGATGGAAGAAGATATTGCTCATTTAGAGATCAGTGTTCTCCCGGCAAAATCAGCTTTCTACGCTGGAGAGCCGTTCAGCTGCGTGATCACTTTGTCCAACACGCGCAGAGCAGGGGACGTGCCGACAAGAAAGGTCAGCAAGCATGTTCGTCCTCATGGACAGAGTGTAGACCTGCGTGTCTTATCTGGTGCGAGCGAAGGGCTGGGCTTGGGGTCCATCGAGGGACCTGTACATCCTGCGTCGCCAAGCACAGCACAACCTATCCTCCAATCAACATCACCTCGTTCTCCGCCACCAAAGAGGCTCGGTCTGGTAGGCAAGCAATCCAGCAAGCCGAAGCCTACACCTCTGACGCAGCTCAAATCGTTCACGCCCCAAATTGACGAGCCAGCTATCAGAAGCCCAGATCCGCAACGCATGCGGCAGATTCGAGCTGGAGGTAGTCGAAGTCGCAGTATTGCATTGGGAGGCAATATGAGTCCTCAGGAACTCGTCTGGGCACTTGATCCTCAGGGTTCAATTCCTAAAGCGCATCCTCATTCACGAAAAGTGTCGGTTGTGCCTTCTCTCCCCAGCCCGACAACTCCGAGCTCTTCTTGGCCTCCTCCTCCGTCGCCTAGCCCAACAGGGCTGTACAGTATCGAAGAGGGTCGAATGGCTCAGCCAGGGCATGAGGCGGGCAAGCCTCCGACACCGAATCGACGGCCGTCATATCTCAATTCATATGGCGCTTCATCACTCGGTATAGGTCAACCACCAGCGCGGTTCGAACCACCCGGCACAACAACAATCCTCTGGGCTCATACTCGTCTTCGCGCAACGTTCACTCCTTCAACACAGTATATCCCACCTGACCCTCTTCTCCCTCTCCGCTCATTGCTTCTCCATCAACCTCTGGGCTCGGGCCAACTTCTCCCTGAACGACCCAAACATTCATCCAAATGGTCCTTTTCTTTCGGAACGGGTGCTATCGGACATCAGTCACAACCTAGTCTAACGGGAAGTTTGCTTGGGCTCGCGAAAGGCTTGGTGGGCTCATCGGGAGGGACACTGGAAGAGGAAAGGAGGAGAGTTTGGGCTTTGAAAGAGTTGCCTGTTCTTGAAGGGTTTAGGAGCTTGATAGGTGTTGATTTGGTATTGAAAGAAGGTGAAAGCAAATCATGTACGTCTCATTCGGTTCTGTATTGGTCTGATGATAGATCGCTTCGAGATGCCGCTGCCAGCTAGTCTACCACCGAGCTACCGCGGCAAAGCATTCAAATTCGGTTATGACCTCTGTGTCAGTGTACACGTCGCTCTACCTGGTCCAGGCAAGCGTCAGCGCACCAAAGAGATCGTTGTACCTATTCGTGTCTGGAGCCACGTCTCCGTTTCGCAGAGCGTTAGGACATACAATGTGTTGTCGCCTATCATTCAGCGGCAGGAAAAGGCGACCGTTACCGAGGTTAAAGAAGCTGAGGCTGCGCCAAAGGCAAAGATTGAGGATCAAGAATCTTTGCAATCTTATGCACGGCATCTCCTCGATGCGAACAAAGACTCGGAGCAGATTGTCCGACCGCTCTCACCTTCATCGCACGCCCCGCCTCCGCAACCGAGATTACAGCCTACAGCAAGAAGGGGGAGTACATCTTCGCGAAGGCATAGCTTTATGCAAGGAGATGATGATCTCGTCGTCGTGGCGGATGATGGAGGTTGCGGGCAAGCGGTTGAGATTTTGAGTCGGAATTCGCAGAAATGTACGTCGCTGTCTGGCTTGCTGCTTAGCTAATGATCAGCTTCCTTTGACATTGCAAAAGATGGAGAGCTCGTAGCAATCTTGACACTGGTCAAGACGACTTATCGTCTCGGAGAATCAGTATTAGGCATTGTAGCGTTCAATATGCCCCGATCCCATCGACGAGTCCTCAAAGTAAGCTCCTTGATCACGAACCCACTCATAACAGTTCTCAGCCTACCTCGAATCAACAGAGCTCATCCCCGAAGCCCTCCGACCTCCAGAACTGCGACATGACCTTTCGAAAACCCACGCAGACCATGTCTCCTCCCTTGTACTCGATACCAGCCGGCTGGCATTCTCACTTGATATCCCATCAGACGCTACGCCTGCTTTCTCACTCGCTGCTGGTGCTGGCGGGCACGGCGGTGTGCATTGGCGAGTGAGGCTGGTCTTTCTCGTCGCTTCGCCTACTGGCGGCGACGATGTCTTGCGGCATGAGGCAGTACATTTGGCACCTGCTGCTTCAGATGGCGATAACACGTCGTATTCGGCGCTTGGTTCGCTGACGCCTGTTGTGCAGCATTCAACTGGTTGGCGAGACATGCAGCCTGAAGTCGTCGAGTGCGATGTTCCCATCTCTGTGCTGGCAGGTAATACTGCTTTTTTGGTTCGGCCATCGATACAGCATGCATAGATTTCTGGTCTAGTGTTTGAACTGTGGTGCCTCGCCACGAGCAGCAGCTTCCCAATAGCTGCCTCCTGGATACGCATAGTCGAGCATCGACTGATCGTACATCTCGATCGAGTAACCGCCCTTGGGATCTAGCGGTACACTGCTTGTCAGCCACCCCTACCACCATCAAAGAAGACTCACTTGTAACGACCTTCATCGTTGATCGAGACAGGGAACAAGAAATGTTCATGCAAGTGATCAACAAACTCGAGCACGTTTCGCTCCATATCACCCGAAACGCAGATATAATCGATCAACGAGAGATGCACGACGTATTCGCACAGCCCAACACCACCTGCGTGCGGGCAGACGGGCACGCCGTATTTGGCAGACATGAGGAGAACGCTGAGGATCTCACTCACGCCTCCTAGGCGGCAGGAATCGATCTGACAGACGTCGATTGCTTCTGCTTGGAGGAGCTGTTTGAAGACGATCTGTAGTGGTCAGAAGGTGATGGAGGGAGGGACACTTACTCTGTTGTGGGCGTGCTCGCCTGTCGCGACGCCGATACCGTAGGGTTTGAGACCTTTACGGATCGCAGCGTGTCCCAGTGCATCGTCTGGTGCAGTAGGTTCTTCAATGAACCACGGTTTGATAGGTTCGAGGAATTTGACGTTTTCAATCGCTTCTTTAACGTCCCAGACCTCTGTTTTCCTTCAGTTTCATCCACGGAAGAACACGCACGATTGGCATCAATCATGAGCACACAACCCGTCGGACCCGCATTCTTCCCCTTTACAGATTCCGGATCAATAGGTTTACGGTCTTTAGGCATGTTGGCGGGATCATCAATGATACTTCTGATGAGCAGACCCCGTCGGAGATCATCTTTGGGATCGGCGCCGACTTTGAGCTACATGTCGTCAGTGATGGCAAGGGAGAGAAAGCGTGTTGACATACCTTGAAGTGGTTGAACCCTTGATCGAGACCGCTTTGAATGAGGGTTTTCACTTTTTCATCGGAATAGCCGAGCCAACCTGCGGATGTCGTGTACGCTGGATAGCCGCGTTGAATGACTTTTTCTTCGCGAGCTTTCTTGCCTGCTTCTTTACTTTTGAGTAGGGCTAGTGCCTCTTCGGGAGTAATGGCATCTGTAATGTACCTGAAGCAAGTCGCCTTGACAAACCTGTCGCCGTCAGCATCAACATCCAAGACAAGGACAAACTCTTCAGGTGTAAAGTCTGCCACGAGTTTCCAAAGTGGCTTGCTTCTCATCTTTGCAAAGGCATCCCAAACCGCATTGGCCACTGCCGCCGTCGCCAAATGAATCACACCCTTTTCAGGCCCGAGCCAACGATGCTGTGAATCCGCCACCAAGAAATCATAGAATTTGCCCATGTCTTGAAAGAACTCTTCAACGTTGCGATCCAAGAGACGGGCTGCGACTTGTTCGATTGCGTGACAGACTATTTCTTGGCCTCTGCCAATGGTGAAAGTCATTCCTTGGGAATGAGTGTTGTTGGAGAAGGAGAGGACAATGTAGGCTGCTGAATAGTCGCATTCTTTGTTCCTGCGTGTGCGTTAGTGATTGAGGTTTGGGGGAGGGAGGAAGGCTTACATTGCGTCTGTGCCATCTTTGGTGACGTTGGTAGGGAAACGGATATCTGGCATGTCAGCTGTGAGTCACTTGTAACTAGCCATCGCATCACACTTGGTAACACGAGTCGGATAGCATCAATAGCAAGCCAATCTCACCATGTACTTTGAAGCCTGTGATAGTAACCGACATTGTAATGGAAGAATGATGAGGTACTCTCTACTTTCTACCCAGTTCTTATACCTTTTGAATGATTTATACCTAATTTACCCCGGATTGGCTATAGTTTGACAGTGGCGATAGAATCGTTGGCTATCGTGCCTGGGATCACATTATCGTTGGCTATTAACTTATAAACGCTTGACACGGGTCTGAGGAATCTTGTCGGGGATGTTTGAAAGGCGAGTAGCTGATACCATTCCTTGTCACTCCTCCCTGCAAATACTACCTCAGTGCCGGGCGTGGTAACTCCTATCCAATCCAGTTGCCACGCAGGTGCCACATTCGGCTTTCTACCAAATCATCACGTGTGTACAAATAAATGATGTGTAGATTGATACCGTCAGCTCGAGATTTTGGAAAGCTCTACCAACTTTCCAGCTCGTGTCCACTTTTTCCTCTTTCCCTTCTTTCCTCTATCCCTCTGCTTCTTGATTGAAGCCAGAGATGACTGACATTATCATGACTCAGCAACCAATGACGGCGGCGGGTCACTCAAAGCCGCGACGACGGAAAACTGCGGTGATCGCAGAGTCGTCAGCTGCAGGCGCTGCAGCAGCAGCAGCTACCCCCGTCAAGCCAAAGTCAGTCGCCAAGCTAGCGGACCAACGTCCTGGCGCTCCATCACCTGCTTCACGTCGTCGTGATCGATCAACAAGAAGGCAAGAGTTGGGTGATACGCCTAGAGCTCCTAAACCTGTTGAAAAGAAAATCAAGGGCTCCAAGACAGCTTTGGGTCTCGGAATCTTTGAGAAAGATGTCGAGTCGAGAAAGTGGAATGCGGCCACCGTTGCCCAGACTTCGGTCTCGACGCTGCCTGTTGTGTGGTCTCGTGATGGACAGTGAGTCTTAGACTTTTGCGCGACGCTGATGTTAGATTCTACTTTACTGCACTCGATTCGACGTTGCAGATTCGATCAGTCACCAAACCCTCTTTCCCTCTCCTCTCTACCCTCCGCTCCCATTCAAGCTCCATCACTTCATTCCACCTCCATCCCACCGAGCCTTTTCAGCTCGTCACGTCTTCACAAGACGGGACACTCAAAATCTGGGATTGGCTCGAAGGCAAACTTCTTCGGACAATCGTCTGCTGTACTCGCGGTCCCGTTGAAAAGTGTTGCGTTGGTGTCGATGGCGATGGCGTGCCTTGGATCTATGCTGCTATCAAGGGTACTCGAATGAAGAAGGAGGGTGCAGCCAGAGGCGACATTTACAATCATGTGCTCATGGTTCCGGCCGTCACGCGCGGTTCTAACCTCGCAGACCCAGTCCGTCTAGGCAAAACCACAAACTCTTGCTCAGACATCTTCATCTCCCCTCTTGGTTCCTACCTCGTCGTCCTCGCAGGCTTCAAAGCCCACGTCTTTCGACTTGGGCGTATCGAGCCTGAACTCCTCAACAAACGCTCGCAAAAGAAGTTTGAATACAAAGTCAAGAACCCTGCCAAGCGTTCTGGCTCGCCTGTAGCTGCTGCTGGGGGTGGGATTGGTGAACCGGCGGCGGTGATGGACAAGGGAAGCTTTAGGTTCTTGTCATCTGACAAGCTTACTTGTGGAGCTTTTTGTCCTGTTGATAAAGCTGGGCTGGGTGGGCTGGGTGGAGATGCCGAGGAATGGTTCGCGACGGGTGATGAAAAGGGTGTTGTTCGTCTTTGGTTCGGTCTCACCGAGGCTTTCGCCAAAATCGACGCCGCCAAAGCTCAATCCGACTCGACAAACAATACCGTTGCCCCATTCAGCAATCTCGAGAAACGCCTCCCAACAACTACACTGCATTGGCATGCTCACGCCGTCGCAGCCATCAGCTTCAATGCTCTTGGTACACAGCTGTTGAGTGTGGGTGAGGAGAGCGTATTGGTGCTTTGGCATCTCGCGAGTGGCCAAAAGGAGTTTGTGCCGCGTCTCGGGGGAAGTGGCGCGCAGAGTGTGGCTGTCAAGCCTGGGAAAGCGGGTGTTGAGGAAGAGTATTGGATTGGGATGAGGGATGGGGCGCTTATGCGTGTTGGAGCATCCAGTAACAAGGTCTCGACTGTTGGCAAGGCCGTTGTGCTTGATATCAATCGTGATCTCACGAAACCTTATCCTCTCGCCGTCCACCCACAAACGAAAGCCATCGTTCTTCCGGCTTCTCACCCTTCCACTATCCAATTCATCGATCCTTCAACCCAAGCAGTCCTTTTCCATCTCGAAGTCGCACCTTCCAATCGCGTCAGTCGACGAGATGATAAATCCATCGAATCTGTAGCTGTTGAGAGCGTCGTGTTCGATAGTGCTGGTCATTGGATGGCGACGTACGAATCGCGTGAGGGAGATGATGCCGAGGGTGGTGGAAGAGTGAGAGCTATCAAGATTTGGCAGTGGGATGGAGAGACACTGGCTTATAAACTCAATACGCATCTTCCGAGAGCGCATGGTTGGGACGCTGTGACGAGTATGGCGTTCACGACGGCTGATGTGGCCGAGGCTTCGGGCTCTGGAGCGTCGACACCACTGTTCATGACGGCTGCGGAACATGGAGAAGTCAAGACTTGGCAATTGAAGCGTGTGAATCGGATTCTTCAAGGTGAGTTTTTTTTCTTTTCTGGCGGGGGAAGGAAAGAGAAATGCCCGACGATGATTAAGAATAACACATTACACAATTAAACTCGATGGCTTTGGCCATGAGGACTTTTTTTCTTCTGCAATGCTGAGGGTTTTTTCTTTTCCTCCCTTTCCTTTTTCGTCTTGCATCTTTCGAAAGATTAGAGCTGACAATTTCAGTGAACCGCCGACAGCTTGGTGAGTCTTTTTGGAGGAAGCATAGCACAGCACCGTCGCCCGGTGATGACCAACTTATTTAAGCTCAACAGTCTCAATACCTTCGGGTGTGTGTGGAGACAACTCTTCTTCTTTATCTCTGAGGGCGACTGCTGTGCTGTGCTGTCTCTTTCTCATATTAGAGAGAGGAAGTGTGCTGACGATTACAGGCAAAGGCAAGCAATCTTCCGTCGTCGCTGAATGTGAGTTTTTTCTTTCATTTTTCAAGAAGCAGTGCAAGGGTGGCCCGGTGATGAGCAACTATTTTAAGCTCAACAGTCTCAATGCCTTCGGGCGTGTGTGGAGACAACCTCTTCTTCTTTATCTCTGAGGGCTACACTCTGCTGCTTGCTTTTGTTTTGTGTGATGTGACATGCTGACATTGTAGCGTTCTGGGCCGCTCGCTCGACGTTCAATTACCGATCTCAGCCTGTCGCTAGCGCTACTTTCAGTCAGGACAATACCTTGATTGCGCTTGCGCATCCTGGTGTCGTGACGCTTTGGGACGCCGCGACGAATGTCTTGCTCAAGATTTTGCCTGCTGTCGATATCCCTTCCCTCAAGAGCGTGGCATTCATCGGCATTGATGGGCGTTGGCTCGTTGCTTCTGGCCTAAAGCGTGGTCTGGTCGTCTGGGATCTGCTTTCGTGCGAAGTCGCTTGGTCCCTTCCACAACGTGCTGTCAAGCACCTTGTCCCTCACCCTACACTTGCCCTCTTCCTAGCTGCAGCTGAGGCACCGACTCCCAAACGCGCTCAAGCTTGTAAATTCCAGCTGTTCGACCCTGCTTCATCGACACCTCTTCGATCTCGGACACTTGGTTGGACGCCTCGCGAGCTCGCTTTCATTCCTGCTACGGATGGGCAGCAGCTCGAGGTCGTGGCTGTTGCGGCTGGTGGCGACATTTGGCGTCTTGGAGATGCTTTGCCTGGCTCGGCATCGATCAAGGGTTCTGCTTCGGCTGCCAAGATTACGGTCGAGATTACGGGTCAAGGCTCGATTTGGAAAGAGATGTTTGGAGAGGATGCGTTCGTTGCTTCTGAGCCTGCTGCGCCTGTTCCTATTGCGGCGAGGGTCAAGACGGGCTCGGCGGCTGATGTTTATGCTGGCGCTAGTCATACGATGCCGCCTGTCTCGCTGCTTTTTGATACGTTTCTTGAGGAGCTGCTGCGGCCACGACAAGGCAAGCAGCTGGGAACGGTGGAGAGCGAGTTTGGAGCTGAGGAGGAGACGGAGGCGATCTTGGTGGATGATGTGCAGATGATGGATGTTGGTGTTCAGCCTACGCTGCGTGAACCGGAGAGAGATGTGCAAGTTGAGGATCTGACTGGGTTCTTCAAGGATCTGTTTTCCCAGCCCAGAGGTGAGTCGAGACGGTAGAAGCTGGATTGCATCGCTGACTGTCTAAGAATCGAAAGCTGCTCCTGCTCGCGCACCGCCTAAATCTACACCGCAAAAAGTTACGCCCAAGAAGCAAGCTGGCAAGACTGCTGTCACACCTGTTGCTACGCCTGATACGACCGTTGAGGAGGACGGAGAGGTCGGGAAGAAACGAAAGAGGAATCGCAAGTAGCTTTAGAACATGCACCTATTGCCACTTGTTACTTTATTCCCGAAATTCCGAGAGCTGCTAAACCCCCGTTTCAGCTTGACAGGTCTTTGTTCGGGATTTTGGCAGCGTGATTCAACTTTTTGGATTCGAAACAAAATGACACTCGGCACGTTCACTCTGCCTCCTTTTAGCGATAACGAGGATGGAAGCTGGGGTCCTTCCACTTCGACCGTTCCAAGTCAATTCGCAGGGTCAGTTTTCATGAGGCCGTTCTCGAGCTGCAGCTTGCTGACTTTGGTAGAATCCCTTATGCTCCCTTTTCAAAGGCTGACAAGATTCACCGGATCGCAGACTGGCATGATTCGGCTGAACCATCAGCTGGTGCTGCTTCTGCCCGCTTCACCAAGCGCACCGTCGACCCAGTGACCGGTCAGACCATCTCTGTGCCTTCCAACACGTATCAGCGCCGCGGCAGGGAGGCGTACGGCACCAGCGATATCGCGAGCAATGCCTTTGGCTATGTTCATGATGAGGACGAGAAGAGCTTTAGCTTGGTGGACTCGGGAAGCAAGGCGCCCAGAGGTCGTGGAGGGTTCGGAGGCAGAGGCAGAGGTCGTGGGGGTGTCGGTGCCCGTGGAGGTGCAAGAGGAGGCGCTAGAGGTACAGCGTTCCAGCCTCGTGGAGGCTTTACGTCTCGTGGTGGTCGTGGGGGTGCAAGAGGTGGTTACGGCAACTCTTGGGACAAGCCTCAGCGCGTTCGCGACTCTTCCGTCGCCATCTCCTCATCATGGCGCATGCTCGACGAGATCGACTTTTCTCGTCTTCAAAAACTTCGGCTCGATGTCGACCTCGCGGCTGTCGAGGATATTGCGTCGTACGGTACCATCTACCCATACGACAAGACGTTTGATCGCATCAACACCAAGAACGACAAGCAGTTGCAGATTGTCGATCGTGTGCGATACAACACTTCGACTTCGGACGACCCGATTATCGCCGAGCTTGCGGCTCAAGAAGGCGAGAGGAAAGCCAGGGTCTTTGCGACCGACTCGATTCTTGCGCTTCTCATGTGCGCCCCTCGATCCGTCAACTCGTGGGATATCGTCCTCGAGCGTCGTGGCGACCAGCTGTTCCTCGACAAGCGTGAAGGTGGCCCAACAGATTTTGTCACTGTCAATGAAAACGCGACCGACGCTCCCATCGATTCCGACGACGTCACGAACATCAACTCTCCCGCATCCCTCTCCCTCGAAGCAACCTACATCAACCAAAACTTTTCCTCCCAAGTCGTCGATGAGTCCGGCAAAAAGCTCACGCCGAACCCCAACCCCTTTTACAACGCAGCCGACGAGACCGAGCCATTGGCTTCGTGCTTGTACCGTTACCGCAAGTTCGATCTTTCGATCTCGGAAGACGAGGCGTTTGATTTGGTGGTCAGGACAGAGGTTGATGCGTACACTGGCAAGAAGGATGACAGGTCTTGGTTGACTGTCAAGGCCTTGAACGAGTTTGATCCTCGCGCGCAAGGATCAGGCAAGGCGCCTGAATGGCGTAAACAGCTTGATACCCAGCGTGGTGCCGTCGTCGCAACAGAGATGAAGAACAACAGCGTCAAGCTTGCACGTTGGGCTGTGCAGTCTGTGCTTGCGGGCGCGGATACCATGAAGATGGGCTTTATTTCAAGAGTCTCGCCTCGTGATCCTCAGAGACACACCATTGTCGGCACGCAGTCGTACAAGCCAAAAGACTTTGCATCGCAGATGAACGTCTCGTTGAGCAATGGCTGGGGTATCGTGAGGACGATTACGGATTTGTGTATGAAGCAGCCAGAGGGCAAGTACGTGCTTGTCAAGGATCCCAACAGCGTGAGTTTTTGCTTTTGTTGTGCGTTTGCTGTTTCTGACGATACTAGCCTATCTTGCGCCTCTACTCTGTGCCGGCCGATGCTTTCGACCCCGTCGAGGAGGAAGAAGAGGACGAGATTGAGGAGGAAGAGGATGACGAGTAGGCATGTTGCATGTATTCATCTAGACAACCTTGCTTTGCTTTCCTACAGTCCAGCATCTATGAACTCCATGACCATCTCTAGACATCGACGACGACCCTCCAAGGGTGCTCGACTCTGCCCTCCTGGATAGCTGCAATTGCCTCGTACACACCACGTGCTACAGGCCCAAGTCCACCCTCGTACTCAGGGAACACGAGATCCTCACCAGTGCGCTGCAAGCCGACTTTACTGATAGGCAGAATAACAGCCGCCGTACCCGATCCGAAAGCCTCGAGAACCTCGCCCTTGCCGTGACGTTCGACGAGCTCTTCAAGCGTGACTTCGCGTTCAGACACGACGACCGTGTTTTTCGGCATGTGTTTGCCGAGCAACGAGGACTGAGCGTCGGCGACGTATTCGCGGAGAAGGGTGAGGATGGAATCGCGTGTTACGCCGGGAAGAATGATGCCGTTTAGGGGAGGAGTAACGACTTCGATGCCGTCGTTGGATTTGAAGACCATGAAGAAGTTCATTTGACCGCATTCGGTGATCTTGCCGTCGAGAACCCACCTTCGACTTAGTCTTCCATCTACCGCGAGAGTGCTACTTACAAGTTCTGCTTGTAGCCAAGCTCCAGAGCTTTTCTTTGAGCGTTAAAGCAGATGCCATAGTTGCTCGCGAGCTTGTGTTCACCTGCTCCACCCGGCCAAGCGCGGACCGCGTCCTCAGTCGCGAGCAGTGGCACAGGCGTAAAGACACCTTGCGACTTGTCCTCGGACTTGACAGTCGGGAAGAACGGTCCAACGGGACACATGATGACGTAGAGCGTACAGATCTGGGAAGCGGCTACGCCTAGTTGGGGACGGGTGCCGATCATTGTTGGGCGCAGGTATAGCGAGTACGGCGGAGGAGGGATGAATTTGGCGTCGACGCTGATGAGCTTTTCAATACATTTGAGGAACTCTTGTCCGTCAAAGTCCTGTGAGTGAGCACTGGTGAGGGTAAAGGCTTACGGGAAGCTCGATCCTGGCTGCTGATCGCTTCATGCGGGCCATGTTCATGTCTGGCCGGAAGAGGACTGGTTTCAGCTTTCGAAAGTCAAGATAGCATACGTGGCGGAGAGTCAGTAGTCGGCTTGTATGCCTTCATGCCCTCGAAGAGACCTGTCCCGTAGTGCAAAACGGCACTGGCAGGATCGAGGCTGAGAGGTCCATACGGCTTGATGACAGGTGCAGACCACCCAGTCGCAGGGTCATAAGTCACAACGAGCATGTGGTCGGTCTGATATCAGTCTCAAGTAGTAAAAATCACCTACAAAGTTGGCGCCCCAAGTGAAATGCAAGTCGGCTGGAAGGTCGGTCGGCTTGGTGGTGAGCTCAACCGTGATCTTGCTGGCGTCTAGCCCTGCGACCTGCTTCTTCTCGACGTGCGCATCGAGATCAGTTGGTCCATCATTGACCTGGGTCACTGCTGTTGGTGCCATTTGGAGTATCGTTGTTCAAAGATAATATGGACAAGCGCGACTCGACTTTATTTCGGGCACCGGACTTACCGGGGTCCGGTCAGCGTGGCAGATATGGGTACCGGAGCTTGGTCGAACTGTATTCCCTTCTGGCCTGCAGATTCCCCGTAAAGCCGAGTATTCACAATTAGCACGGAGTCACAGCGAGCACTGTGGAGCTCGGAAGCTGCTGGAGTTCCTTTACCATCTGAGCTTGGAATATTTACCGCAGTTCAAAGCCGTCAGTTTAAAGTCGCTGAAATGTTTCGCGTCACTGGCGGTCATGAGCAATGACACTTTCGACGGACAGGGTTGCCTCATACTGACTCGTAATGACGGACCATTCAAGCAGATTATCATCTCCCCTCATGGTTGGAGGACATATGCCAATGCGCCATCCTACCTCAGAATCGCCACCTTATGGAGAAAGGGCGAAGGCTCAACTATCACCTGTAGCCCAGCTTGCGACTGGACGAACACGGCGACGGGAAAACTCATCGACACTTGGAAGTCAAGGTTGAGAAGCCTCACCGAGAACGAAAGTGCGGCTGTCATAAAGCACGCAAAGCAGACGGCAGGAGACGCTTTCCAGTGATTGCTGTCTACAGCGCTCAGTGGCTGTACTCCTCGGTGACAACTTCATCACCATGCATACTGCTCTGCACGGTATATGCAGGCACTGAGGTGAAGCATCGAAAGGCGTAAATTTTCAGCAAGGACCTTTACTTGCCCTGGGTGCTCTTGATCACGCCACCAACAATCGAAGCAACGATCAAAAGCCCCAACACAATCAACGCAATCGTCCACTGCCGTCAGCTCAGTCGGCTCTGTCCTCTCACTTTCTTGTTCTTCCACCATATTTCATTCCTCAGTCCCCTAGAAGTGGTATTGAACGTCTGTGATTGAATATGCAACGACCCTGTGCGCTCGTCAACAACCCCTCAAAGTGCATCATGACACGTACTGGTTCGGTCATCCAAATCATCCAAATGTTCTCCTCGCTCTACAACTCGTTCAATGTTTTCTTTGAGAATTACTTTGGTCTCGTCAATCTCGACTTGTAGTTCTGCGATCACCGCGTTCTTCGGTCCGCGCTGACCTGGAGGAGCTTGCGGAGTGGGTGCAGAGGTTCCGATGGCTGAACCATCTGGTGCCCGATAGATTGGCGGCTGGCCTGGCTCTGAGGCACGGCGCCAGGTATCTGCTGAAGGCGTATACGGTTCCGACCTGATATCAGCAAGCACCGCGTGGATTCATAAGGCTCACATGTTAGCTAGTAACACGAAACGAACGAGGCCAACGTGTGATTAGTCAATCCGCTCTCTGACACACTCCTTTGCTCCTTTGTCCAAGTCACGTCAAAGGAGATACATGTAGGGTCATCTATCTGCATCTGCGTCAGCACTGCTTCAACGGCATACACGAAACGCACCTATCATACACTGGCAAATCCAAGAGTCGCAATCCACTGTTCCACTTTGTGCCACACATCCTCAACATCCACCGTCGAGCTGATTTCCACGACCTCATATCCCATGCCCTTTTCTCTTGCGAAATGCTGGAATTGGAAATTGCCTGAAACACCTCCGACTTGCAGCTCCATCAACGCCCCTTGTCCCGGCGGCATGAACAAACTCAGGCCCAGTGCACCGCCGTGTGACCCAACAAGAATCGTCGTATGCCCCGCGAAATTAATCTGGGTCTCGAGCGCATGAACAGTAGGATCGATATGCGCAAAGCGGACTTTGCGCGGTCCCTCACCTTGAGGCTGATCCCACATTTCGGGATGGTCGATGAAGTCTTCGAATTCGCAACCACCTTCATCAGAGAAAGCTGCGCCTCCTTCGCACATGGCTTCTAAACCCGAGCGGAAACGCGCAACGAGTTCAGGCTCGTTGTTGATATGACGGATCGCTCGCCACTGGGACCAGGTCTTTTCGTGTTTGAACTGAACGTCTGATTTGGCGCGGGAAATCCAAAGGATGTTGATTGGTTTGCGCCCTGTGATTGTTGGAGGTGCTAGACCAAAGAGGTGTCGAACATAGTGTGATGTACCCCATGCTAACGATGAGACGCAATTGAATCTGCCTGTGAGCTTCGTTCGTGAAAGTTACGCACGGTTGATCGATCGGCGGCGCACTAAGCACCGAAGCACCCGCACCAACGCTGTGTATAGCATCCGTCACTTTCAGTCAGCAGCAGCCCTAAGTAGCACGAAACTCACGGCAATTGTCTTCATTCCAAGGATCTAACGAAAGCCTTCTTGGCGCCCAAGCACCGATCCGATCCCAAAGCGGCGTAAAGTGATTTCCGTCAAGCGTGTAGCCTTCTTGAAAGATGATTTGTACATTGTCGTCTATGAGAGAGCGATGACCTGGAGCTGATGAGACAACGTTTGCAAGGATCATTGTTGTAAATGTTGTGAATATGTCTTCTGCTACGTGAAATCTAGATTATCAGTCTGTTCAATAAACATGGCAAGACGTACGGATTCCAAGCGTCCTGTCGGCTGATGAACAGCAACGTCCTGTTTTCGGTCGCTTTACCCTTGATCTCGTGCTCGTCATGCTTGAGTTCCCTCCCAAGAAACCACTCGCCGCCCATTTCCTCATCAAGAGCCTTTCCATCCTCCGTCACCTCGCACTGCCCTCTGAAAGCCTTTGTCTCATCAGCTACCGGCTGCAGACCTCGCGAAAGACAGATAGACTGCGGATAAGGCCACCAATTGTTGAATGCCGACCGCTGCATCGGCATGCACTGGATCTCGCTTGCGCCTGGGCCATCGCAATAGACCATTGCTTGTTCGGCGTAGGCGTCGATGAACGGCTTCGAGAGCTTGCCTGAACAAGAATCAAGATCATCTCGCATAGCGATCTCGTGTTCTGCGAGGTTGTAGAACGTCATGGCCGTTCGTAGCGGTGTGTGATCTCTGTAAAACGAACCAAGCTGCAAAACGGTGACCGACCCCATGTTCGCCTCTGGTGTCTTGTAGATATCCATCACCGCCTGTTTATCCAGCATACCCTGCTGATACGCCGCTCGGCGAGCATAGACTGCTATTCTGCTATCGACAAGATGCAGCAACACCCCGCCAAGCAGGAAACCGAGCAGAACATGAAGGTATGGTGAACGCCGATGTAGCCAACCGAGAGGCTTGACGGGACCACCGACGTGCGTGAAGGAAGGTGGGTAGCGCGCCTCGACGTCTTCTGATGGAACCGGGACGTAGCTCATGGTCGTTGTTGGAGCATGCGACCGACTGCGCTTTCTTCCTTTCTAGCAGGTCTCGCAGGCGGCAGGCCCTGCCGCAATCGGCCGACTCCTTTGTCTGCCTGATAGTTCGTGCCACACTTGAGCAGCTGGCTCTAGTATCTTGCTGTGCTGCTTTGATGATCGTCGACGTTGCAAGGAATCAAGTTTCAAGCTGCACTGGCTGCTGTGCATTCCACGGACACGTGACCTCGGCTAGGTGTGCTACTGTACGAGCAAGTCAAGCATACAGGTAGTGGTACATAAAAACATTCTATGGCACAGTAGATGGACAAGAAAGATTTCACTAGCTCTAGCACTTGACGATGCGTTCACCGACGTCACCGCCCACAAGGACCAAATTCGCAAGGTTGGAAGGTGCGAAAGCCGAGCGGTGGAGGGGATGAGTGGCGGGAATCGGTAGGTACAGTACATGAGGAGACGGAATCGTCGGTGATGGGGGTAGTACATCGCCGATGGATGCTCTGCCTAGATAGACGGCAAGAGAGGGTTTTCGGCTTGGGACGGAAAGCTCGTCCAATGCCATCTTCTCTTCGACATCGACGAGTGTGGTGGAAGGGAGGGTTCGTGCTTGTTTTCGGCAAAGCATACCGTAGTAGCATCTCAGCCTTCTGTTCATTGTCCAGTGGGCGATGCCGTAGGTGATGAATGCGACAAGAAGGATGGGGGCTGCAAAATTGGAGATCCAGCCTTCGCAGCCTGCGTCTTCGTACGGTGAGATGAGGAGGAGGGGTTCAAAGACGTCGCGGAGTGCTTGGGGATGGGAGAGGATCTCTTCGCAGATGAGTGGTGGGAGGGGCCTGATATCAGTTCATGTGCTGGATGATGATGAGGGTAGACTTACTCGACGACTGTAAAGACGCTGGGAAAGATGGCAATGACCAAGAGGGGAATGGCGGATGAAAGAGTCAGGAGAAGGGTGAAATGGGAATGTAAAATCGAAACAAACAATGCTCTTGGCGAAGACTACAAGCATCAACATTTGCCTGATCATACATGGAATCGACCCACCTTTAAGATCCCGTAGCATCCGGCCGCCGAGCCCGCTACTCCAAACCAGAGCCATATCCGCGCAGCTTCAAACAGCACCCAGTACCTCTCCCATTCATTTTCTGGTGAGACAGAGTTGCCTCCTGCAGCTGTTACTGCCGATGCAGAAGCTTGGACGACTGCATGGGCGATTGCGTTTCTGTGTGAAACGAGGTAAAGTCGTGTTTGGAGTAATGAGACGAGGTGGAGTGAGAGGAGGGTGAGAGTGAGGGACGTGAATGAGACGAAGGGAGCGATTCTGCTGAGAGGTTGATCCGACATGGTTGTACGATTCGAATAGCAAAGGAAAAAATGAAAGGAAGAGACGTGGTCAGCATTGACAGGAGGGCATGACGTCTCTGATTTCTCGCAGCAACTTACGTGATCAATGAAGCTTTTCCCTTTCCTTTACCCATGCAAACGCCCATGTTGCTGCTACTGCTACTGGTACTGCTCGACGACATGGATCTGCTGTGTCGCCTGTGATGATGGTGCAATGACGACGGTTGAAAAGTCTTTGTTGGACTTGTTGAAAGTGAGCCCATTCTTGTCAACGATCGGCCGCGGACACCGGTTTATTCTGAGCGTGACCGAATCCGGAGCGTTCGAGATTGAATGCCTGATGTGACCCTTTGGGCGAAGATGTGGCCAGTTGCAGGCTGCACAGTACTAAAGATGTTGTGTGTGTAGCTTGATGGTCGTTTGTCAAGATCCAAGAGCTTCCAGAGCTATAATGCTGCAGAATTAACGGCCGAGGAGACGTCGCCCCTATAAAATGCGCCACGCGCGCTTACGATCAAACGATGAGATGACTCAGTCGTGAGATTACAAGATGGTACGATTGAACAACTTGTTGACTTTGGTAGGTTGTGGGTCGAAGACGTTTTCAGCTAGTTGGTGGACACAACTGCAGGCGCCCCTTACCATATCACCACCACCTTCTATCTTGCGGATGACACGATTCGCCACTCGACAACGGTCAACGTATCCTTCTCCGCTTGTTTCTGCGGCCGCCGACGGTAGCTGTCATCCGTCATCCCATCCGCCTTTCGTCTTCCGCCTTCCGCATTTGAACTCATCACTGCGGCTTGATTGCTCTTCAAATGCTTGGCAGAGCTTGACTCCGCGTGGTCTGAGGATAGTGAGTGGATACGTTCTGAAGGAAGAGCTTGCAGCGCGGAGATATGACCTGAGCAGGGCTGGCTCGTCCAATGTAAGCGGTGTGAAGCAAATCGCTCAGTTTAAAGTCGATTTGTCAAAGTGTGGAATGCGTGATATACGATTTCACTCAAGGTTTGGATGGTCACCCAGTGACAGCGCAATCATTTTCCTCTCAAAGACTTAATTGTTGGGCTTGAAGGAGAACTATGTAAGTCGACTGTCATCCAGAGTCCAGACCAAGCTTTTCGGAGACAGTCTGACTTGGTTCGACGGTTCCGATGGTATCAGCTCTCATGCTCACAGCGCAAAAACCGAATTTCCCCTTCGATCAGCTTCGTATAAATTCCGACAAACGCGCAACACCAGGTAACACCAGGTAGTCTTCTCGACACCAAATGCACGCTCACATACTTTTCGAACGGCAGGAAAGGCAGTCTTGAGCCATCCGGATCACAAGGTTACAATCCCTCTTCTGCTGAATCATTACGACGAAGACCATGTGCATTTGAAGAAGGAAGGAACAAGGAAGGAAGTGATATTGGAGAACCAGCCTGCTGACACGTTATATAACGCTGCAGGTAACATGACTCGTTAGCTCATTATGAGTGCTCGTGGTGTTACCATGAATGTCGTCGCTGGCGATTTGAGTTTGCGGAGATGATCTAGCTACGTTTTCAGCAGTGACTGTTGTCTTGCTGTCGAGCAGCGAGCTGGCAGCAGCACTGATCTTGGGCTCGGAAAGCTCCATTGTCCGCGTGGAAAATGCAGCCGAGACAAGCCGCTCAAGTTTGCTCTCCGACGCGTTCCGAGACGTATCCTTTCTGTCAGCGCTCCAGCCATTCCAGTGTCACGAAGGCTGAAAATACGGCGCCTCGATGACCTTTGTTGAGTAACGGTGCAAGTCCTTTGCTGAATCTAGCGACACTTGCCGCGAGATCAGATGGACGCCGCCGCGGGACAGCCTCTCGGCGACCTGTCAGACAGTCAGCCGGCCTGGATGGTATAAAGAGTCGGTCCAGCGCAACGAGGTATAGTATATCTCATTCACAATGAGCATCGTGTATCTACCACCGACCGATGCTGCTGCTTCAAATAGTCTTTTGACGACCAAGGGTATTCTCAACTACAGTTCGGGCGCCACGAAAGGCAGAGTCGAACCTTCGGGTTTCAAAGTGAATGGGGCATCCTCCTCCGCCATAACGCTATCTCAATTCGAAGGCTCAAGAAATTTGCAGCTGCGTTGCACAGAGTACGGTCCACCGCCCAGCAACACCGTATGGGGCGTTGTCTATGATAAGTGGCACAAGGAATGGGCAACTCTGGACGAGAATGGGAGAAACACAATCCTCGGAAATCAGCCGAGCAAGACGCTGTACGATGCTGCAGATAAACTCATCAATTAGTATGAGTACGATGACACTTTTGAATGGTGAATCTTTTATTGACCGCTTGCAGTTGCGAGATTGTCTCCGTTGTCTTTGGGTTGGGGTCTTCGAATGTAGTTGGCGCTTGTAATCCACAACGGAGAGCATGAATGGGCGTGATAACGGAGACAAAACTGGCTTCTTAACAGGCCTTCTTTTGACGGGATTTGCCTTCTTAACAATTACTCCGTCTGTCCGAAGGTACTTGAAGCTTTCCTGGGCCAAAGACATGCTGAGTCGATTTTCAAGATGCCCTCGAGCTACATTCAGGAGCTCCTTGCAGTGCCCCGCGTGCACGACGAGCTTACGGCGTTGGCAGGCTTTGGTACGAAGTCTCGTTGAACGGGATCGGACAATGCTACATCAAACCTCAATTCGCGTTGGCTGCACAAACAAACCATGTGGAAATACACTCGCTGACCCAAGTCAAGGAGGACAACACGGTCATGGAGACTTGGTTTCCGCGTGGTGACTCAACCTTCAACGAGACAGTTACGTGGGAAGCTTCATCCGGTAAAGCGGCATTGGACCTCGACCAAGCGCTGCTCAGTAGATGGTCGGAGCTATGGAATCAGCTGGGTAGCGATGAGATGGCCTCAATCATCACCCAGCATCAGTAATTTCAGATGTTGAAAGTAATCGCGGGCTGCATATGAATGTCTAAGCGAACGATGCATGGCTTTAGACAATCGCAACGCCCATGACCCACTCTGGCTTCATCAAGTAACCATTGACCTCCTTGACGACATGCTCCGCTTGCACCATGCTCTCAAACACCGCAATGAATGTCTTGGCACCAGGATTGGGCGTCGGCAGCGTCGATGGCGCAGCTGCAGATGATGGGGCGACTTTCTGAAACCCAGGGTAGCTGCGGTGTCAGCCTCAATTGGGAAGGGGTAGGAAAGACTTACGTGCCGAGCAAAGCTTGCAGGACTTTTTCTGTTGCTTCGACTGGCAAATTTGTCAAGATCAAGGTCCGACCTGCAGACCCATTGGCTCCAGCTGCCATCGTCAGCGAAGCTGAGCCTAAGCACTCACCATCGTCCTCGTCGTCCATGTCCATCTCAACATCATCATCTTCATCACCAGCCCGCTTCACCCGCTTGTTGGCACCCTCCTCAGTCATGTCAAGCGTCCGCTTGCCAGACGTCTCCTCCATATCCTTGTTAGCCTCGAGTTCCTCGTATTGACGTTGGGCGTGCGATAGGGTCTCGCGCTCGAGCAAAGGGTCATATGTTGGGTCCTCCAGAGCTCGTGTTGCGTTGGACATTGTCTTGGCGTAGGTGATTTTCTGCCGTCAGTTTCAAACGATGGTGAAAGTACATACCAGATCCCGAAGGTAGAAAGGCTCCCCGCTCAAACCACGCAGAGCAGCTGTTGCAGCTGATTGCTTCTCAAACACTACAAAAGCCGTCCCTCGCTGCTTTGGCGTCTTGACAGCCACAAGATCGACGCTGCTATCAGCTTCTTGGAGCATCTCATTACCCACATTGTGCCATACGGTGTAAAGAGAGCATACAATTGACTCTTCAACTCTGCGCTGTCAGCTTGCTTTTGTTTGATCTGAGACTCACCAGGCTTCTTGATCTTGGTATCCAAGTTTGACACCAGTAGTGTTGGTGACGGCTGTGCGTTGAGAGCGAGGCTCATTTTGGGTAGATGGGAGAAGGAGATGGAGAAAGGTTGATGTTTGGTGCTGCACGCGCTGAAGACTGGAAATCCTAGTTCTCTAGCTGATTACGATTTTACGCAAATGCATTTGGATAACTTTGAGTAATACCTCGGGGTGAGCTCGGCGGTTGAGCTCAGCGTCATCCGCGCAGATAGCAGCATTGAGCGCGGCATTGGCGTCGAAAGAAGACAGGGGAGCATCGTAGAGGCTTGGAAGTTATCAAGGGAAGACGAGAAGATCTCAAATCACCTTATCGCAGCATGAGCGCCTCACGCCCACCCGTCTCCTCCTCGTCGAGACAACCGTCATTCTCGAACGTCAAGAGAGATGAAGATGCGCACAGGACCAAGATCCTGGTCGTTGGGACACGAAAGTGAGCTGTCGGGAGCTTGCCGCAGCTCGCTGATACAATAAGGGCTGGCAAGACGTCTTGCATCCAGACCGTCTTCCAGGGTCTGCCACCCAAAGATACAGTCTTCCTGGAAACAACAACAAAGATCCAGAAGATCAACTACGAGTAAGCTACAATGACAACCCTACTGACTGTAGCTCAATCATCCCTCTCCAATTCTGGGACACGCCAGCGAACTTTGAGCTGGAGAACCTCGATGTGCCTTTGAGTCAGTTCTCAACCGTCGTCTTCGTTCTGGACATTCAAGTGAGTCAACGAGGCGAGAGAGGCTGACGAACAGCAAGATAGCTACTACGAGCCTATCGCCAAGCTTGTACCGACGCTACTGAAGGCGTATGCGCAAAATCAGAACCTCAATTTCGAGGTGTTTGCACACAAGGCCGAGATGCTAAGCGAAGACTATCGGCAAGGTAAGCAGCCTCGTCGACAAGGCTGACGAGCAGAGAACTTTCGCGAAATTCAAAACCGGACGGCCGAGGAGCTGGATGATTACCCATTGCTGTCGTTATTGTCTCCAACACCCGACAGTACGACGACAGTCTCGCTCTCTGATCCAGATAGGGAGGCAATCTTTTTGCAAGGCTTGCAGAGTCAACTGAGCTTCCACTTGACGTCGGTGCATGATTCATCGGGTTGGGAGGCTTGGAGTAAAGTCGTGCAAAGGTCTATGGGCATGCTTGCGACTGTTGAAGCGCTGCTGAACAACTTTGTTGCTGTACGTTGTGGAGACGCGCCTTGATCCGGTGGCTAACCTTCAGACTTCTGGAATGGACAAGACGTTCTTGTTTGACATCCACTCAAGAATCTATGTCGCGACCGACGGCTCGCCGATTGAGCAATCCACGTTCGATCTGTGCAGCGACTACTTGGAGAAGCTGCTGCAGTTCCGAGCGCTTTACAAGTGCGTTGACGAATTGAGACGACTGACAACAGGAACATCAAACCTGCCCGGTCAAAGTCTCGAAGTACCACCGACTCTTCGTTGTCAGTACCCGTTGCCGACTTAACAATAAGCAACGGGACGCCAGCCGGCGCTGTCGAAGAGACAGAAGATGACGACGGGATTGGGCCAGATGACGAGGAAGATGGGGATGCGCCCTGGGTGACTCAGTCTACGCGACTGCTACCCAATACTACAATTGCTTATTGGGAGTTCACTCCGTACGTGCACGAGCCGAATCAGCTGACAGAAGACGCCTGGCTCTTGTGGCCCTGCTGCGCTCAGATACATTCCGCACACGGGCTGGAATGATAGAGTACAATCTGACATTCCTTCGACAAGGAGTGAGGCAGATTCTGGATGCTATACGACGATGAATTGATCGTCAAGCAAATGCATGCATTGTATTGCAGCGTGAACTTACAGCCTGTGCCGGGCGCCGCGCGAGTTGATGCGGCCTGCGCCGGTTTCGTCTACACTGTTGCAACGTCATGACCCTTTCACCGCCTCGTCCTTTTGCTTAATCACCCTTCGGCCATGACCCTCGGCCGCGTCTCGTCTCTTGGAGGCAGCATGGTACCACCGGGATCTTGCTTGATCATCTATTCGATGCCAAGAAAAGAGAGAGAGAGGGGGCTAGAGAATGAGGTATAAGACTGTTTGTACTGTCTATGCACGCCAGCTACCAATTCTGATTCCACGTGTCGAGAACGCGCTCGGGCCATTTGAAAACCTAGCCCCATTGATTGTTCGAATTTGTTTATTCAAGCATCCATCCCTTCTACGCGCTTCAAGTCTACACTAGGGTAGGTGACAATAACACCACGTTCAGAACCCTCTTTTCCCTCCTCAAAACAGCAAACGGCGTCGTCAAAAAGTCGCGCTTCGAGCCTGGCGCGTTGGACGTGTCGCAGCCAGGATGCAGCGCTATAGCAACATGACGACCTCGTTCTCCCTCTCACAATCATTGCCAACACTCTCCAGCATGGTCCCCGAATTTCTACAACCATTGCTTGTCCTCTCCTACCCCATCCCTTCAAGCAGACTTCATCAAGCCCCTAGACTTTATGGCAAGGGGCCAAAAGATGTGCTCTTTGTCGTCTTTTGGGCGGTAGCGTTTACGACGCTACGCGAGGTGTTGGCACGTTTTGTTTATGGGCCTTTTGCGAGGCATTGGGTGTCTAGGGGGACCAAGGGGTCACTGTGCAAGAAGGAGAAACGAAGGCAAAAGCATGTGGTGACACGATTCTCTGAACAGGGGTGGACATTTTCTTACTATGTGGTCTTTTGGTCGCTTGGCATGGTGAGTCTATGCGAGCTATAGGTGGAGGCTGATGGCAGTATGTACTCTACCAAACACCCAACCCATTCAGTCCTCAATCCATCTGGGCAAACTACCCCCATTCGCCCCTACCAGGCCTCAACAAATTCTACTACTTGGCCCAACTCGGCTTCTGGTGGCATCAGCTACTCGTCCTCAACATTGAAAAGCGTCGTAACGACCACTGGCAGATGCTCAGCCATCACATTATCACCATCACTCTCATGGCATCAAGCTACGCCATGAACTTTACAAGAGTCGGCATCGTCATTCTCGTCTTGATGGACTTTTGCGACATCCTCCTACCTGTAAGTTCTCTCCGCACAGCAGCAGCGCTGACTCTGTTTAGTTTGCAAAGATGCTGCGTTACCTCTCCCTTCCTACCGACTTGGCGTTTGGCGCTTTTCTCGTCTCTTGGCTCTTTACTCGGCAAATTGGGTTCTTGCTCGTCTTGCTGTCTACGTATTGGCATTCGACCCAGTTCATCCCATATGGATGGGACACGAAGAGAGGGTACTTTTGGACGCCGACTGTTTGGGCAGCGTTCGTGGGCCTTCTTGGGGCACTGCAAGTTTTCAACTGCATCTGGTTCTGGATGGTCTGCAGAGTCGCGTATCGCGTTGTTAAAGGCTTGTCGGCCGAAGACACTCGTAGCGATGATGAAGAGTGAGTTCTTCGTCCCCTTCTCCTCCGTTTATCTCTTCCGAAACCAAGCTGACGATAACAGTGAGGAATTATCAGACGATACACCCTACAATGAATCCATCTCATCAACTTCAACAACTTCACTCCCAACGCCCAGCCCTTCACCGCGTCTTGAGAGCTGTGATCCAGCCATGCACACGGACGACGAGACGCTGTGCGCGGGTCACGGGGGGTTGAAAAAGAGGCACTGAAGGGTAGCAGGTGCTTCTGAAAATGGGCTCGCTTACTTTTGGCCGGCTGTGGGGGCTTGGATGGACTGGATTGGATTGACCGGGGCGTGAGAACATGTAGACTATGCAATGCAGCTCGTAGACTTTGAGGTTATGTTTACGTGGCGATACTGCAGAAGCTTTCCCGTGCAGAGCCATACGTGAACGACGGCTGTACGTTCCCATTGATCAGTTGGTGTGCTCGAACGTCTGGCACAAGGTCCGATGACATCGACCAGCTGCGATCTGAGCTGCTTGACAAGGGCCAGTCACGAAAAGGAGGCCAGAAGAAAAACGTATACAGATCAAAAAGGATAATTGACCAAACCCTCTCAAGCCTTCCAGATCCGTCTGGTGAGCTCCGTCAATCCTATCACTCATCAGCTGCTGCCCAGCGTCACCAGCATCAGACTCACCAATGTCATTTGTGTTAAACTCATAAACACCCCACACGCTCAAACCCGTAGCGATCTTGAGGATCCAAAGTGATGCTGGTCCAGCTTTGTGGAATTTCCGCGAGGGAATGTAGTCGATCAAAACTGATTCCATGCCGATGTGCGAGTGGATGATGAGTGAGACGGCGAGAATACCGTCTGCGATCGGCTAAAGTGTGTCAGATGACTGTGCATGGAGATGTAAGACTCACGTAGGCTGACCCAGAGCTGACGGCTGCACCGACGGTGATAGGAATCAAAGCAGCTGAAAGCAATCGCTCAAATGCCCAGTGGTAAGAGCCGTGCGTCTTGCTAGAAGGAGGGAAGGAAGTCGCATCGTTGACTGTGCCCTTCAACACCGCTGTACCAAATCGTCAGCCACCTCCACTCTCGACCCAGCAACGCTACTCACGTCCTCCTGGCACATACTCGAGACCTCCAGTGTCATTGGACGAGACAGTCGCTGTCGCTGTCGCACGCGAAGGCAGAGACGATTGAATCGCGAGAATCCTAGCTAGATGAATGTCAGCAGTCTAACACATCGGCGGCTTGTTAGAAACGTACAGGTCTGGAGCGTACGTGCGCCTAGGATCGGTGTGGATCGAAGTGCGCTGGTTGCTGGTCTGAAGAAGGACATTGCTGCTGCTGCCTCTACTATTAATGTTGGATTCGGCCGGCTAACTAGGGTTGAATTCGCATCTCGGAGGTTCCCGGCATTGAGGTTGCGAGACAATTCGTCAAAGCTGATTGGTGGATCCGAGTGGCACATGAATGGTCCCAGTGGCGCATGAATGGCTCAGTGGATGCACAATGTATACTTTATGAGAGCCGGGACATGCCCAGCAAGCTTGGTGAACAGAAGGAAAGTCTCCAGACTCCTTTCAGAATCGCTTGAGCTTTCTCGGAATACTGAATCTCGGTCGGGCGGAGGTTTTTTTTGGCATATCAAGTCTGTGATCTGTGCATCCCAGCTCGATGGCGACGGGATGGAGTAGGATTTCTAATCCGCTGAATTTGTCCCGTGAGTGCTCACGACGTAGTCAGCGCAATCTTTCGCAAAGAGACCAACGTAGATCTCGACCTCGGGAAGCTCGGTTACTTGTTCAAGAGTGGACATCAGGAAAGCGCTTAGATGGGTATCTTGTCTCGTTCGCTCTTACAGCAGAGCAAGCACGACGCTAGCGCTCCTCTCTGCTCATGCCGATTCACTTTGGGCGCCTGCAAATTAGCTTGTGATCAGCGGAATGGGCTGGTCAAGCTTGAATTGGACCCACGAAGCGATGAAAGGAAGTCCCGCCGAATAAGACTTTGGTTATTACGATACGCGCGGCACTCGAAATGCGCCAGAAGAACGGAATGATAACTTTCAGTCAGTGTTGCCTATAAAGCTCTGTCAAAGACTCAAGCTTCAATCAGAACATGAGCGAACCTATTCTTCAAGATGGCCTCACGATAGTCGACGGTCACACCTACAAGTTTTTTACTTTTGTTAGTGAGACCAAATATGGCTCCTCTTTGTTGACCGACATCCGACGGAAAACGGTTGTCGAGGGCAAGTCAGAGCCCGAGTGGAGACACGTTAGGAGTGGTTCCGCTCTACACTCCATCGAAGATGTTATTGACACTGTCAGAAAGAGTGAGGCAGAGCTCAAGGCACAAGGTATAGATTGGTAGAGATATCTGTTAGTGGCCGTCATGTAGTCAGTTCAAAGCTTGGCCTGGTTTGCTTGCTTGGCGGGATCCTGAGCCTTGAGCTCGTCGGTCTATTCCGAAAGTGACTTGTTTTGGCGACAGCACTGCATCGTCTTATAAGCTTAAGCGAGCTTCGCGCCACTTTCCCGCTGCTTTGCTGCTTGCGACAGTAGTTTCAACAAACACTTGGCACCAGCGGCACCGCCGCATCGGTGAGATAGCTGCATGTCTTGGACCAGCTTCCAATGCGAACAAGCATACACTCCGCCGTGGTCCTTTGGCGGTATTGGCGGTAATGCAAGATGCCGGATGGACCGCGAAGCCGCGCGGCCGTCCAGTCGGTAGCGGCAGTGCGTCTAGCTCCTCAAAGACCAAGGAAAGGGTGTGCGGGACGTTATTCAAGATCAGTGGAGGCCTACTCGAGTACCTTTCAGCACCCAAAGCGAAGGCTGCATGCAATCCCTTGTACCACCTCTGCAGCCAGAAGTAGTTAGCTTTCCGGTTTCTCGCTGGACTTTCAGTCAGTCTCTAATCAGTGCTCCACATTGGACTTGCTGGCATGCCACAACAAAGTAACGAAACACACATCATACACGGTCAAAAGTATTTCGTTACATGGGTGCCACTACCAAGCGGTAATGGATCTGTCGCGAGCGTCACACACCAAATGACAAATGGCGCATGGGAGGCCGTGTGTCCCGCTATTCAAGGCAACACAGACCTCAGGCCGGAAGTCCTCAATGCCATTCGCCATTCTGCGGCACGAACCCAATGTGTCCGAACGGGATCAGATTCCTTCGATTTGATTTTGCCAAGCGGAGATTATCGTTGCGAGCTGCGTTCCAGAGACGACGCTTGCTCGACAATCGTGAAAAAATTGATCAAAATCGACAACCAATACGAGTACCAATCCTTTTGCGAAACGGGGCCCGCGAATGATCTCAGTGCTATCGTCACTGCTATTGGGAAACGCGAGGGGGCCTCCAGCGGCTTTTCGAGGTGGTGGTGGGGGACGTCGAGATGAAGAATGTCATGATACCTTGCTTAATATGCCTCTTCAAGTCCCAAGCAGGGTTGCAGGTTGCTCGAGTCGGTGACCTCCACTGTCAGCGCGCCGAGACAAGATCAAGGCCGACGCTGATCCCTGACCCCTCTTTGCCTTCTTGGAGAAGGGTGATATATGATGGCGCGGCAGTTATCATGAGACATCTGATACATACCATCTCTCACATTCAGTGCAGCTCGCATGTGAACTATCTCGTCTGTGATCCTCGCGCGCGCTACGGCTGATCACTCTGACTTTCTCAGCTGCTTCTTTTCCCGTTGCCGCCGCACTCAGTCTCAGCGTAGTGCCATTCGGATGGCGTCGAAGCCACTTCGAGCGATGCCTTAAAAGTGCCGCTGGCAACGGCTGCAGAGGGTATCGTTGTCTGAATCGCAGATTACTCACTCTGTGCTGCTTTATTGTCGCTGTTGTCGCTGTTCGGAATGTACTTTCACGTATCTTGGTTTATATCACGATTTTGTGATGTCGATTGTTTCAAAACTTTCACGAGTCGCGACCTATGGGTGACGGCTCGGTGACCATGGCACGACGCATGCGGTACCATTGCATCCTGGAGTGTGAGCTTGTGATATCTGCAGAGCGAAAGTCTGTTCGATGGGCCCAGGGTAGAAGCGAGGACGGAGATTTTGCAAACGGCCCACCTGTCGTTTTTTGCCACCCAAGGTTCAAGTTCCAACAGACTAGTACTACAACAGACTAGAATATGGATTCCAATTACTGGTAGCAAGAGCAGCCTGACTTTTCTAAAGGATGACAGCACAGCAGTACATACTCAGCTTTGTCATCGTACAATGGAGTAAGTACCTTTGCTGAGCGTGAAACGACCCTCGAAAGGAAAGGTACCTTTATCTCGCTCGAGTGGAGTGACTTGTAAGTTGCGGGGTGTCAACTTCGCAAGCCTTCTGCATTCATAAGTAGCCTGCGTTCGCTTCCTCCTGGGTCACATCAATTGATTTAGAGATCAGTTCCTACATTCCACACAAGAAACTCTGGGGAACCGAAAAATGAGCAGCAACATCTACAAGCACTTTACGGTCGATTCGAAAACATACATTTACTTGACGAAAGACATCGAGGCACCTTTGGGTGATTCAGATTTCGAAGTCACCAAGATTGAGCATGAAGTCGACGGTCAATGGATTGAAGTCAACCCTACAGTCAAACGCGACGTCACCAATGCTATCCAGTACACGGAGGCAGAGAAAAGGACTACCGGTGTCACAAGCTTTCCTTGGGATTTCGGGCCGACTAGCTACAGATGTGTCATGGGTCTGCTGAACGGACGGCGCCAAGGCGTCGATCATCGAAGTATCTGGACGGAAATCTACCGCGAGACCGACAGCACTAAACCAGACAGGCGTGTCATTTACAGTAAGGAAGGTATTTTGGCAATGGATCAGATTCATGCAACAATTTCAGACGCTGAAACTCAGCTGATGAAAGTCAACAATTCTTGGTGATGACAGTCGTTTTTGAACTCGTAAACCTGTATAAGCCATGCATGCAATGATCAGCGAAGCTTCTGTGTCATCATGACCTCCACCTGCCCGTTAACGTGTACGTACGCACAAGGTTAAAGCCGGCGCTGATCCCTGGCTCACAGTCTTCTATGGAAAGAGAAAGTTGATGTATGATAGTCATACTGACGTGGCAGTCGTCGTGTGAATCAGTCGAATCCATACCAACGTCCACATGCAGTGCAGCTCGCATCCGAGGCTGTTTTGTCAGTGATCTTCGCTCGCGCCACGGTCGATCATTCTGACTTGCCCTGCCCCTTTTTCCGTTACCGCGCGCGAGTGGAGCGCCCTGACGAGGTGTGTCGAGGTGCTTATCTGACTTTCAAACCACTTGAAATGTATACATGCTGTATGCGAGAGAAACTGCTGCTACGAGTAGGCTTAACCTGATGGATTCCATGGTCTGAAGAAGCCCATAAAAAGGCAAGCGAGAGATTATTCGATTAAGCTGTTCTTTGCTCGCCTGCGGCTGCTTCCGGCCCAAAGTGTCTCGGTGGGGAAGGCCATCTGATTCACAAGGTATTAAAACTGACTTTATTATTATTCCTCTGTACCCCTGTCTCGCGTACCGGCTTGGATTGATTCCAGCTGTCTCCAAGGTAGTACATCCTACAAAGACCTTACAAAAATCAAGATAAACCCGCGCCGTTGATCAGGGCAAACTGCCAATTGCCAAGTCACGTTATACGGTTGAAGCGTTCAGCTGCCGTATCTTCCTTGCAAGCGCTAGGACGCGATCATAGGAGGGCAAGGGTATCTTGGAGGGACTATAGAGAGCAAGGGAGATTTAGGAGAGATTGAGTGCTTGATAATAGGGCAATACCCAAGGTAGTGAGAGGTTAAAGGACCCATTGAAGAAATACTAGGGGAGCCACATCCGGGCGCGACATTGACGACACCGCTACCACTGCCGAGGAACCATCTTGAGGTCGTAACCAGGGACAGGACAAGAGGTGTGGATGATCACCAGGTCAAAGAGAGGTACAAAAGGTTGAAGAGAAGAGTACGAGTCTAGGAGAGAGACGAGGGACCGTGGTAGAGGGAGAGAACGCAAACGCGCGCCATGGCCCTTCCTCCCTCCGCGTACGCCATGAACCCTTCTCAGGTGCCAGGGCCAAGTAGGCAGATGCTCGTCACCCCTCAGCAACAGCAGTACATGCTTCAACAGCATCAACTCGCTCAACAGCGGTTAAATGCCTCACTCCAGGGGCAGGCCGTTGAAAGCGGACCATCAGGCTTGAGCCAGCAACAACTCATGATGCTTCAACAACAACAGGTCCAACAGCAACAGCATGTAGCTGCTCAACAAGCTCAAGCTCAACACGCCAGAATGCAGGCTCAGGCAGGTCAAGGTCAACCACAACCGTCACCACGGATGCATCCACAACCCCCGATGCATCCACAGCAACAAACCGTTCAAGCACCTTCTCCTCGTCTTGCTCAACATCAACAACCTCAGACTAGTTATACACAGCAGTACACGAATGGTACGCAGCCTGGCATGCAACAACCGCAAGCTGGTCCAAGTCAACCCCCTCAATCTCAACGCGGTCCGGTGCAGATGCAACAGCAGGGGTCACATCAACAGTGGTCTGGTGATGCAGATACAATGTCAGTTGAGTAATGGGATAACGCTGATGATCAGGTTGAATCTATACATTCACGACTACCTACTGAAACATCGATTGCCAGCTGCGGCTGCTGCACTGAGTTCGGAAGCTGGGCTGAACAAGACGCGAGTGCCAGTGGAAGCTCCAGAGGGTTTACTCTACGAGTGAGTAGAAGCAAAAAACAAGCTGATATCAGGTGGTGGTGTGTCTTTTGGGACGTGTTTACTGCGAACAAACACGGTGGACAAGCAGCTGCGTCCTACCCCGAAGCAATCAATCGGATCAAAGGCTCTCAGCAAGCCCAAGAAGCGATCGCCCATGCTCAAGGGACACATCCCTATCAACTTCAATCCAACCAGGCAAATCCACCGGTGGCGAACAAGAATCTTTGGTATCAACAGGGACAGACCAATCCTGGTGGACCAGGGCAGACTCGACCGCCTGGTCGACCACCGCCGCCTGCGTCACCGATGCAAGGTGTCCAGCAGCGACCGCCTCAGCCGGGTCAGGTCGCTGGTGGCTTTCCACCGGGTCATCCAATGTATGGCTACGGCCCGCAACAGCTACCACCAGGCCAATCACAACCAGGTGGTCCGGCTCAAATCCTTCAACCTTCTCCGCATATGATGCATGCTGCTTCACCGCATGCTAGTGCTGCTGCTTCACCACACCAAGTCATGCGGCCGCCTCCACAGGGCTTGAATGGTAATCCTCTGCAGCGAAGCGTGACGCCCTCGCAGCAGTATGCTCAGGGCGCGCCGCCGCAATCGCCCATGCACGCTCAAGAGCTTCAGCAGCAGCAACAACAGGCTTTCATGCGACAGGCGAGTAATGGTGCTCCGGCGCAGAGTCCAGGCGGGATGACGCATCAGCAGCAGCAGGTCCATCAACAACAGCTCATGGCTGCCCAGATGCAGCAGCAACGACAACAACAAGAGCACCAGCAGATGCAGATGCAGTTCCATCAGCAGGCGAACGCTGCGTACAGTGGATTGGGAATCGGGGATGTCGTCCCGCATTTGATTCAGCAATCGGCGCAGTCTGTAGGTCTTGGTGGAAGGGAAGTCGAAAGCATGTCGGGGGATGAGAAAGTGGGTGCTTGGGAGCGTGGAGGAACTGACGACAGACACGGCTGATTAATCGATATCGCATGCTGTTGAGCGATTATCATCGACGAATGGCGGCCAATGCTCAAGCTGCTTCGCCTCATGCTGCAAATGCTTTGCATGCGCAGGCGCAACTACAAGCCAGTATGCTCACGCAGCATAATCAGATGCAGATGAATCAACTGGCGGCTGCTCGGGGGCAGATGCAAGCTCAGGCTCAGGTCCAAGCTCAAGCGCAACGGCAAGTACAGAGATGATACGAGTGAGCTGTGCTGATGATCAGACCAAATGGCGCTCAGAGTAAAGAGCAGTCGGATGATCGAGGCAGCTCACCTCCTGATCGAAAGCGAATGCGGCGAAATTCTGGCTCGGCGGCTCCCAGTCCGTTCACGACTCAGTACGGAACGTTGCAACAGCAACAACAGCAGCATGCTGCCGCTGCTCATAATGCCATGATGCAGCATCATGTGGCGCAGCAGCAACAGCATGCCCAGCATCAGCAACAGCAAGCTCATCAGGCTCAAGCGCAAGCTCAAGCTCAGCAAAGTTCCCAGCAGCAGGCGCAGCAACAACATCTCGCTCAGCAACAATCCCAGCAGCAGGCTCAACATCTCGTGCAGGCTCGGCAGATGCATGTTCAGATTCAAGGGCGAGGGCAAGGGCAGGAGCAGGAGAGCATGCAGCAGCACCCTTTCGACTCGATAGAGACCTCATCTGTGAGTTACCATCGACGGCATCGCTGACGGCAGGTAAATGACGTCCGAAATCAGCAGGACGCTCAGACGACGGCGGCGAGGTTGCAATATCAGAAAAAGATGCAAGAGCAACAGCAGATGCAGGCTCAGGCCTCGCAGAACGCCATGAACCCGTCGACACCGGCGATGCAGCTCGAGACGCCTAGTCCTGCGCACTTGACTGCTTCGCCGTCCGGGCGAGGGCAGCAGATGCAACGAACGCAGTCTGGCAAAATTGGTGCCATGCTGCCGCCGAATGTACCGCCTAGTCCGGCGAATCGAGTGACGACACCAAAAGCTCAGACGGGGTTGCGTTTGACATCGACTCCGCAGACGATCAAAGAGGATTTGATGGTGAGTTGCATGCTGTTCCAAGCTGATGATTAGCGCGAGAGTGTCACTCCGCAGTCTGTACAACCATCCCCGAATCCAGCCGCCAAGATCTTGCCGCTAGACAATGGCCAAGAGGCCGAGTCCAGCGCCAGCGGTCTCACTCCCTCCCCACCCTCGGCGACGATTGCCACTCCCGCTGGCGGCAACTCCAGCGAGGCAACATCTGCGCTGCTAGGCACAACGGCACTCCCCAACTTGTCAACCATGTCGAGTGGCGAAGTGTCGTTCCCTGTCACTATGGGCGACGAGTCGTTCGTCCCGTTAGGGACGGACCTCGATTTCAACATGGATTTCGACTTTGGCTTGTATCTATCTACGATGGAGTAGGCGTAGGCGTAGGCGTGGCGCTTTTTGGGGTTTCTTTGTTTCTTTACATCTTTGTCTTTATAGTCTGCTCTCTTCGCATGCTTGTGCCTGGTAGAACTGCATGCATGCATCTCATTGCTTTCTTGACATGAAGCTCTTTGACAGTCGGCGAACTGGTGTTGTCAGCATGGGAGGAGGGTGAACGTACCGGAAGAGAGATAACCACCGCGGTTATTGCCTTCGGAACGTGATGGAAGACCTGGCAGGGCGGGTAGATCCCGATTGAGCTCTGCTTCGGAAAGCGGGCGAAGTGGCATACCCCACTCGTCGACAGCATCAGGCTTCAATCCGCCTGTGTGACGAAGCGTGGTCTGCGAAGAGCGCTTGAGAGGGATAGAATGATGATTGTGAATGTGTCGTCGTTCAGGCGCAGATTGCTGTGCTCGAGCAAGATGAGGACGCGGTGGGTCCGCTCGAGGGGTAACGTGTCTCTGTGGCGCCGGGAAGGGTACTGGGATTGCTGTCGGCGGTGGAGCGCGAGGCTCAAACATGCCACTGTCATTCGGGAATCTCGTGAATGCAGTCTCCCAAGAAGGCGTTGTGCTCGGCGGCCGTTGTATCGGTTCTGGTGTGACTGCTCTTTGCCTTTGAGCCGTCGGCACTGGCTCCTTCTCCCAATCCATCTCGACATCCTCAACGTCATCCTCACGAGCGCTCGAAACATCTTCCCCTCTCGCCAACCGCTCCCAAAGCTCTGATTCCGTCACGCCCCATTGTTCACAAAGACCTTGGATCCGCCGACTGAGATCTGCTTGTCGTGCGGACTCTGCTTCTGCTGAAGAGGATCGGGCGGCTCGTGCTGGTGAGCGGGATGGAGTGGATCGATCGTGCTGTTTCGGAATGTCTAGTCTTGGTGGACGGCCGCGAGTTTGCGTTGTAGGGTTATCGAGGTCGTCTTTGAGATGCGCGGTGTTATATGGCGTCGCTATCGTTCGACCTTCATCGGGCGTAACCACGTGCGGCTTCGTCACCTCGACAGCAGTAGCTGTAGTTGCAGCTGGCGCATCAAAGTAGCCACTCGCTGCGTGTACACTAACGCCAGGCGTAGCTCTTGTCGAAGTCGACTCGTATTCGAACGCACCGGCCGAAAGAGGCGCTCGCCCAAGAACACTCCCACCCGAGGGAGGCCCACGACTCGTACTTCTCGCTCTGGCTCTAGCAGCACTTCCATACTCTTTCAAATGCGCCGTGTTTTCAGGCGTCGCTCTTGTTCTGCCGTTCTCACTTGCCATTTCTGTCGGTGCAGCTGATGGAGTTCGTCTGCCCATTGAAGAAGCAGACGCTCTACCTCGTGGCAGGTTGACTTCTTCTTGTTCTTGTGCTCGTCCGCGAGTATGAGCACCTCGGAAGCTAGCACTGCTATTCAATAAAGCCTCGAGCTCAGCTTGCTGTCTTCGTAAGAGTGCATCAATTTCGGCAGCTCGATCAGCTGCAGCTGGGAAGGCAGGCATATGCGGTCTTCTGCCACCGGAGAAGAACATGAAGGGCGGTATTGGCCCTGGCCGAGGATGCACGAATGGTGGTAGTGGTGGACGAGAGAAGAGTGGTCGAGGACGAGACGCAAAGACAAAGGGTCTTGCATGGAAATGGCCCGGTCTTGGCCCTGGTCCTGGCATTGGACGTGCGTGTGGGAAGAATGTGAAGGGTGGTGGACGGGAGAACAGTGGTGGGTGTGGACCGGGAAAGGTAGGACGTTGATCAAAGTGATGATCGAAACGAGGTGATGGAGCTTGGTGTGGGTGAGGAGAGGGCGTAGTTGGACGGAGAAGCTTGATATCGTATGATTGTCTCGCCACTGGATCCGAGAGACATTCATACGCCTCTATCATCCATCAGCTGGCATGAAATGAGATGTGATGTGAGAAAGATGGACGTACCTGCAACGAGCTGAAACACATGAGCCGGTGCATCAGGGTTCTTGTCAGGATGGGAAGCAGATGCAGCTTTCAAGTAGGCTTTCCGAACTTTATCAACGTCAGCTTGCGTGGGACATGGCTGACACTGAGAACTTGCCTTGTGCCGTGGTAGCGTCGTGAGGGATCGCAAGAAGATCATAATATGTTGGAGGTGGCATTGTGAATAGTCAGACCATTGAAATGGGCAAGTTGCTTGGTTCTGCGGTTGAAGAGGTGGAAAGGGTTCCTTTGGTCTGTTGGATGTTGCTTCGACAAAGGGGGTATTGGCTCGCTGTGTAGTGCTATGTTTTAGAATGTTTGACTGGTCTATGATGATGAATCAGAGCTAACAAGCGCTCATCATCGCTGGATTGAAGCGGTAACAATAACCGGCCGGCTGGTTAGCCCTTGTTTATGATAAGGGACAGAGGGAGGGATCCTCGCTAGGTCGGGCTTTCGGTGCCTTCGGCCGAGTCGTGGACCGCGTCCACGTTCATGGTAGAGAGGAGATGCATAACATTGCACAGTACATACCAACTGCCCATGACTACGTCCTTGAACGCTGCCATGCGAAGATGCGAACTGAAAAGCTCGTAGACTCGCCAATCTTGCTCGTCTTGAATATCGAATACTCCTATCTTGTGATAAGAGCTCATTTCTCCCCTTGATGCCTTGATGCATTGAGAAGGATCTTTAGAATCAATCGTTGTTTGTTGTTGTCTGCACTTTGTCAGAGTCATCTACCTCTCGCAGTCGTACAGCTCTTCCCTGTTTCGCCACGACTCCTAGCTGGAAACCCAACTTAAAGTCGACTGCTTAACCCCCCTTCAAAACGGAACCCTCAACGGCTTTACCTCCGAGCCGTCCTCCTCGTGCAGCATACCTACCTATACCTGCCTCTTGACACCCTCCTACACACCCCAAACAACGTCAGTACCATTCCAAAACCACAGCAGCAAGAAATCTGACGCTCCCCTGATCCAACAGCTACCAAAATGTTCGCCGTTCGTCGCGCTGTTGCCCGTGTTCCTGCTCGTTCGGTTTTGACGAGAGGTTATGCCGATGTGGCGGATGATAAACTCAAGTTGAGCTTGGTGATGCCTCACAAGGTCAGTTGATTGCAGCAGAGCTCGAGTTGGGGCGGTAGCTCTCATGCGCTGTTTGGCTCGACTTTGATTCTGCGACTATCAAATGAATGCTGATGCCCTCGCAGTCACTGTTCAACTCGCAATCCGTCACACAAGTCAATATCCCAGCAGCGACAGGTGACATGGGTATTCTCGCCAACCACGTCGCGTCCGTTGAGGCACTCAAGGCCGGTGTCGTCGAGGTCATCGAGTCGGCTGGAGCTACCAAGAAATGGTTCGGTGAGTCTTTGAGAGATTTGGGATTTTGGAATAGGTTCGAGAATGGAAGACGGGGGTTGAAGAATGGGCCGAAAGGGTTTGGGACTCAGGGTGAATGGGCATTGTCCTTGGCTAAAGAGGCGAGATAGACGTGAGGTTTCTCACCTTGTTCCAAGTAACCTGACAAAGTGAAGCTGTCGTCACATGTCACAGTGCACCTCCAGGGATACAGGTCAAAATTGACCAGAGTCTCTGGGTGTCAATGCACTGTGATTGGATGCCGGCCCCTGGCAAACTGAGATTTTTGATATTGAGCGAGCGCGTTCGGTTGTTGAAGGGAAACGAACAGCTGCATGTTGTTCCTTTGTCAGACGCGTAGTCTGACTGTGGATGAGACTGGAAGCCGTCTTTGATTGCTTTCTACCCCGGCCAACGACTTGGCTTCGCTCAATGGCAACATGGGATAAGTGTGTTTCAAAATGCAGAAGCGACCTGTGAGGCGTTGGGAACAAACTTGATATGGGCTTGGCTCTACAGGGTACAACGCAATGAGGTGTGTCTTCACACCTCATTGTCGGCTACTCCCTCAAACGCAGGGCCACTGTCGCCCATTATGCATGTCACACCGTGCTACGGCGGAGACGCAGGTCAGTATACCTGCCTCTTTTTATCGCCTGCATCGCTGTGGTTGTGTATAAACGCCGGCCACTTACGATCCGCAGACTTTCATTGCTACACGAGCTCGGAGTGACCTTTTGGTTAAAAAGCGCACAGTCGCGTGTCTTGGTGCATTGTTAGAAGCTCACTCTGACTTTGCCCAAGACTGGAAACTATCGTCGTGGAATCCTCGTCCCGGCAACGCAGCGGCTCTGTTCACGAGCAAAATACGGAGATACTGGCTGCACGTGCAATCTTTTGGACCATTGCGACCTAAGGCTTGCAGATGACAACGAAGCGGGAAGGCTTTCTGAGGTATCGCAGCATAGGTCCTGATAACCTGCAAGTACGCGTCTGCAGACGCTGCGCTAGATCGTTGATTTAATGAGATTCGGTGGGGAATCATCTAGCTTTTTTTTTGGTTCAGCTGAGCTCAGCCAGTGTCCCAACATGGCGGATGATGTGATCGCCTGACGTCGCTAGTGCTGTTGTCTCTTCAATTTGGAGACTTGGAGACTTTAGCAGCGCCGTGTGCAGTCGTCATCCATCTCGTCTGGCAAGTTTTTCGCGTGCGCTGCTGGGTACCTGTGTAATTCGAGACACCGCCGCTGGGGTTAATATGTCTTGGGCGTACAAGCGGCTTCGACATAAACTGTGCAATCGTATACTTCCTCATCAACGACATCACAGCTGTGCAACGTTGCGTAACACAGACTTTTCGTTTCGGTAGGGACAGGTCTGTCATCACTTTGGCCATGTTGTATAGTCAGCATGCCTATCGCGCTCAGCCAATTGATGACTTATTCGGACACCGATGAGCCGTGCGGTTAGTATCTCATGGCTCGAGCTATAGCAGTAGCAGACCGAGCTAACAGACGAGAAAGTCTGCTTTACCGCGTACTCTGCCGCTACATCGATCGAGTTCAGGGGAACTTTGGCGAATGTCGCCGGGTCGTTTAAACAATCTACCATTGCTTTCTGCCATGATAGTGCAGCCTTCGCTCTCTGCAGGCGCCGGTGCCGGAACGATCAGAAGCGCAGTCTGCAAGAGTTCCTGTGTCGAGTGCTGCAGGTCATTGTCTTGCGTTACCGTTTACATCCTTGCACATAATTGTCAGAAATGATCGAGTGTCGGCTTGGCCAGTTCGCATCACACTGCATCAATTGCTCTTTGAGGGAGTAGATGCTGGCTTGCCTGAGTTGGGATAAGATCGGAGTATTGGCCATCAAACATGACAAGGAACGGGGTTGGTAATAGGAGTAAACGCACCTCAACCTTGATGCCTCAGACAGCTGAGCTTTTGTGTGCTCATCAGCATTGCCGCGCAGCTCACATTGTGCGACGACGAGGCAAGAGGTTGATTAAGCTACCGCACTCGCCTGCCCCGCTGTGAGTGATTAAGTCAGGACGCTGGCCTCATGCAAAGCGGAGAATCTGAATCTCGGGCGGGCACGAGTTGGCCGCTTGAAAGGGACACGCACGGCTGAGTAATTAGATGCCTGCTTAGACGCGCAGTCTGGACGTGCGTGTCACGATGGGTCCATGGCGTACTACTGTGTGCGATCGAACGTAGTGGAGAAGCTTTGTGAACTTGCTACCACAGGTCGCCGTCACTGGCAAGTCACGAGTCTGCTGCCGCTGTGGTTTCGAATCGACAAGGCGTTCTTCAGCGTCCCGCAGACATGGTTGGGCTCAACTGCCCTGTCTGGGTTGAGATGCACTGTCGTTGCTTCGGTTTCTTCTTGAATTGGCGATAAAGGGACATGAGAAGAAGCGGGTTCGCTTCGCCGTAAACGAATTCGACATCTTTCCCCCACTCTACGAGAAGCTCACGCTGACTTCATAGTTTCCGCTGGCTTCGCCACCGTCCACGGCAACAACTCCTTGACCATCAACGCCGTTGAGGCCTACCCTCTTGAGGACTTCTCCGCCGAGGTACGTTGTCTACTTTCCCGCCAGGATGATTGCTGACCATGTAGAACGTCCGTGCTGGTTTGTCTGACGCCCAAAAGGTGCTTGGTTCCGCCGCCAATGAGGCTGAGAAGGCCGAGGCTCAGGTCGAGGTCGAGGTGTTTGAGAGCCTCCAGGCTGCTTTGACCAAGTAGAGGACGGAGTGAGATGCAACAAATGAAAACTGGAGTGTGTTCGACGGAGATCAAAGACTAAGAGTATCCAAGAGTTTAAGAATGTGGAAGAACTGCTGTTGCCATACAAAATGCATCACACCCATCTGATCTCTCCTTGTGCGCCCTTCTCGCCTCTCTTACCGTCCCCAAGAACATCTGTCCCGACCCAGAAAGGCCTCAGCGCCCGCGGCAGATCCACGCCCTGAATCTTGCCATCCGCATTGAAGCGCGCTCCATTCTCCAAAAGCGCAACAAGCAGCCTCGGCACAGCTGCACACGTCCCATTCAACGTATGCGCAAACGGCAGAGCTTCTTCGCTTGGCGTCGATGGTCGGTACCGAATATGCAGTCGCCGCGACTGATAGTCTGTGCAGTTTGATGTGGACGTGATCTGCATTTCAGCCCTGTCAGACGGAAAGTACTGACCTCGCCCCATTTACCACGCCCAGGCATCCAAGCCTCCATATCATATTTCCTGAACGCACTCGCCCCCAACTCCTCCGTCGGCATATCAAGGACTCTTACACTCAATCCCAATCCCCGTGCAATATCTATCTGCAACTCCCTCATCTCCTCCATCATCATCTCACTCTTGCCACCCGTCGCCTCCGTCACCGCAAACAACTCGACTTTCGTAAATTGATGTACACGATACAAGCCACGCGTATCGGCTCCTCGGGCCCCAGCTTCAGCTCTGAAAGCTCGGCCTACACCGACGACTTTGGCGGGTAGGGATGAGGCGCTGTGGATTGCATTTGCGAATAAACCCGAGAGAGGGATCTCGGCTGTGCCTGCTAGGCAGTGCGTGGGGGCGTCGTTGGCTTTGCCGCTGGGTCGGAGAAAGTATGTCTGACTAGCAGCTTTTTCAGGATCTCTTGGCTGGAAACCGCAGCGGTTTGCGAGATCGACTTTGACGACGTCGGGCGTAGCGACGGGTTCCCAGCCTTTTCGGACTGCAACGCTGACTGCGTAGTTGACGATTGCGAGTTCGAGCAAAGCGAGTGCGCCTCGGAGGTAGACCCAGCTTGAGCCAGCTGCGATTGTCGAAGCTTCATTATCGACTAGACCGTAGTGATTTGCAATATCGAGATGATCGCGCTTGCTTGAAGCAGGTATCATCTCCGGTCCAAACGTCTCTAGCACAACTGCATTCTCTTCCGGACCAGAAGGAACAGCAGGATGTGTCCAATTAGGCAGCACCGATCCCAGTTCTTGCAATTCCGCTTCAGTCTCTGCAAGCGTAGCTTCATAATCTACTGCTTTCGTCTTGAGCTTTTTAGCTTGTCGACGCGCTTCATCGGGATCGCCTGCTCCCGATCGAATCAGTGAACCGACATCGCGTTGTTTGGCTTTGATGGATTCTAGTTTGGACAGGAGCATGAGTTGAGTCGTTCGAAGACGTGTAAGATGAAAGACGTGGGAATCGTCGAGACCAGAGGCGCGGAGACGGTGGTTGGAGGTTGTGGCTTCTGGTGATGCGAGGAGTTTTGCGAAATCCAGACGGGGTTTGGGGATCAAGGAGGGTGTTGGAGAAGAGCTGATGGAATCTTTGGATGCTGCATTGCCATTTGAGGCTACAGCAGGTGCCGGTGAAGAGGAAGACGAGGGAGGAGCAGGTGCTTTAGGTGGAAAGGCCAGGTCGGGTCGAATAGGTGTATGAGACGCATGGCGCTTGGCTGAAATTGCACGCAGCGCTGGAAATCAGTTCAACGTCTGAAGCACAACCTACTATACGCTGCACGCTGCTTCATCCTCGCGATGTCACTGACAAACAGCTGATCTGTTCAGAGTATTACAGCTTGAGTTGCATTGCGGCAATGCAAGCTTGAGCGGGCGCGATCAGATCGACGATGTATTTTCATGTGTAAGAGTACTTTAGCCTAGCACTTGGCTAGCGCTCACCTAGCACACTCTGAATTCGCTCAAGCCTGAAATTGCAAGACAGCAGCTATACCTCTGTCAACAGCTGCGCATCGATCAGCACTAGCCTGCTAAAGGCAGCAGGACAAGCATAACGGACGAGCTGGCTCATTGGAGCTACTCATCGTTCAAGGCGCGCTGTTTCGCAAGGTCTGATCCGAATCAAGAGATCTATCTCTGAGAAAGCGATATGACGACTCCTCATCCTGCCGATTCACCCTCTTCACGCTCCTCGTCACGCTTATCAGATGTAGAAACTCTTTTCAAACACCCGGCACCCGTATCTGGTCCATCCGGTCCACCATTTATCAATTTCAATGGTCTGCAGAGTCCTTTTCCGACTTTACGAGGTAATGGTGGTGGTGGAGGAGATCCTGGACCTTCGACTGCTAGTCATCGTTCTGCTTCTAGCGCTGGTGCTATGGCCCCACCGAGCAGTAGAAGAGGAGAGGAGAGGAGGAGTAAAGGGAAGGGGAGGGCGAAATTGAGGGTTGATGGCCTTGTGGCGGATCAAGTTTATCAAGTGAGTATTTAGGATGGTTGCGAGGAGAGGGCTGATAGGTAGCTGCAGACTTATTTGGAAGAGATTGTCGAGCTTTCACGAGGTTATGGTGTGCTTTTACAATGAAGAGAACTGACATTAAGCGGATCAATGTAAACCCGTTCCTTCCGAAATACTCCTTCGCGTCAACGTCCTCTCAACACTTATTCACCGTCAACTCCTCACCCTCCAACCCCAAGTCCATGCCCATCTCCACCCATCTTTCACCCTCACACGGGAACCATCAGCCGCCGAACGCGACATGGAGATGATTCGCGTTCGAAGAGATGCATTGATTGCAAAAGCTGCGGCTGCGGCTGCGCTAGCGGCGAGTACGAATGCTGCGATGTGGCGTGGGATCGCGATGGATGATGATGGGGATGGGGAAGAGGGGGAGGCGGACGGTGGGAGATGGAGAGGGAAATGTCATTCTTGTGGGATTGCAGAGACGGGATTTTGGAGGAATGGACCTGATGGACCGGGAAGCTTGTGTGATACTTGTGGTGTGAGTTCTGTTTTGACTTTTCTTTCTTTTGGCTGGGGGACGATGCTGATACGGCTTAGGCTCATTATGCAAAGGTTTGTTTGCAAAATGAGGTATTGGTATGGAGACTGATGATTAGCTGACGAGGAATGGACAGTCCATGTTCTCGCCGCCTGGTTCGGCAGGCCAAAGTACACCTCTTCGTGAGTCTATGCAAATGGATTGGTACTAATGTCAAAAGCTTATACGAGCCCTTATCCTCAGCCTGCCACATTCGCTGTGTCTGCTGAACAGAGGCTATAAAGTATAGCATGGAGCGTGCGACGAGGTGTAAGGTACGGGATTAGGGTGGTTCCAGTGGGCGCTGTTTTTAGTTATAATGGGCGGATGACTTCTTGGAATGTGCTATAACTCGCGAGGGATCTTATTATTGCTCGTTTCCAACGGCTGAGAGGTGTTATACATGCCCAGCCTGTGTTGTCGTGTCCATAGATGATCCTTTGAGTCTGCCACACGCCAAAGTGCCACGTTGGGTTCCTTTAAAGCTATGACGAGTTGATCATCAAATCACAATCTTGGAGCGAGACCCTTCTTCTTCTTCTTCTTCTTCTTCTTGACACTATTATAATGCCAAACATACTGGCAAGACTAACTAAATCCACACGCGATCGTCGTTCTTCTTCTTCTTCAACCCTCCCAGAAACAGACGAAGACATTGCATCACTCGAACAAGATGAATCACCCACTCCACGCTCTCGACCGATTGTCGATACAGCTACTGCCAGCGCTTTCAATCCACGTTTAACAGTCACGGGCAGTAACAGTGATTCACCGAGGAGTTTGAAGAGTAACGAGGGCAGCAGTCCGCTTTTGAATGAGAATGTACGTGTGTGGGGTGTGGAGTGGGCATCGCTGACGATGATGCAGAGCTATGATGATCTGCCGACGCCGATTGGTGATCAGCGTCAGCATTCTAGAGAGTATTACGAGCCGGTCAGCACTGTTGCTAGCGGCGGCGGCAACGCTGCGGAAGCAGTCACAGGTGCAGAGATACCAGAACGCGGTCTCACATTCGATCACCTCGAATCAGCCGGCTCCCATCCTCCTTCCGCACCGTCCACCGCTTCCGTCGAAGGCTCAGTCATAGACGATGCAAATCAACACGACATCAAGAAGAAGAAATCACATTCGAAATTCCGAAGTGGGTCCTTGACTGATTCCCTTATCCCTTCCAAAATCTCCAAACGACGGGGAAGCAACGCATCGCACCGAAGCAGCGGGATCGTTGCCGCCCTCGCAGGCTCCGGCCTCAGTCTTGCAGGCGGTCATTCGCACGGGGGGACACACGACTTGATGTCCAGTGCCAAATCGACCTTTTCAGCGCAATCTGCTCCTCTGCCTGAGAGACCCGAAGTCATCTCGACGGCCAGATCACCGTATTTGACTAAACAGGCCCAGAGTGAATCCGGCTCGATCGATGAGGATTATTCGGATGAGGATGGAGAGGACGTGTATGGGGATGGGGCGACGGGAATGACGGGCACGACGGATCAGACGGGCGATGCTGGGAGTGAGGGGGGGCATAGTTTGCCTGTGACGGGCTTTGCGGTGGCTAGTAATCGGCGCAATGCTGACTTTCATCACTTGTTTCCTACTGTTGATGCTGGAGACTATCTCATTGAAGGTGAGCCGGCTTTGAGAGAAGACTGAAGCTGACGAACAGATTATGGATGTGCATTGTCGAAAGACATCTTGGTACAGGGAAGGATCTATGTTTCGGAAAACCATATTTGTTTCCACGCCAACATTTTTGGATGGGTCACCGATGTCAGTAACCCCCATCACTTGACTCTTTTGAACACAAACTGATGTGACACAGGTCGTGATACCCTTTAGCGAGATCATTTCCATTGAAAAGAAAATGACGGCCCTCGTGATTCCAAACGCCATTGGCATCTCCACCATGCACGCCAAGCATACCTTTGCGTCTTTCATCTCGCGCGATACGACGTATGATGTCATGCACAACATCTGGAGGCTTTCGCATCCCAACGCTACCGATGCTGCTGCCGCTGCTGCGTCATCGCCTACGGCCGGTGCGCCTGCTGAAAAGGCTGATGGTGGTGCAGGAGGAGGAAGGGGAGGCAAGGGTCATGGTCCGACCCAATGCGCATGCGGCAAGAAAGGCGAACATTATCCCGAAACAGCCTTCGAAGGTACTCTTCCCAGCTCGCCTGAAAAGATTTTCAACTTGATGTTTACGAGTGGATGGTTCAAGACGTTTCTTGTCGAGAATCAGAAACTCCGTGATCTTGAATCATCAGATTGGGAGCCCGAGACTGACGGGTCGAGCTTGTTGTCGAGGACAATGTCTTATATCAAGCCTTTGAATGGGTCTATCGGGCCGAAGCAGACGAAATGTCATATCAAGGATGTGACGGATCATCAAGATTTCGATGATTATGTGTCGATGATCACGACGACGAGAACGCCAGATGTACCGAGTGGGGGGGTCTTTAGTGTCAAGACACGGACGTGTTTGACTTGGGCTGGGGCCAATTCAACAAAGATCGTGGTGACGACTGTTGTTGAATGGACGGGCAAGAGTTGGGTCAAAGGTGAGTTGGTTAGGTGTTGATAAGACGCGAGCTGATGAAGGTAGGCATCATTGAGAAATCCTGCATCGAAGGCCAGAAAACGTATCACGACGACTTGATCAAAGCCATGCGCGCACACATCAAGGAGCACGCGACAGAGTTTGCAGGCGAAGGAGGCGTTGAAGAGGCAGAGGATGAGGCTGAAGCAACTGCTTCGGCTGATGGCAAGCTCACTGCTGCTGAAGAGTATGCCGCCAATAACCGTCGTCAGCGCCAAAACGAAGACATGTCGGCTCTCAGCTGGTCTATCGATGCCGTTCTCAGCGGTGTCAAGACAATCGGCGGAGGTCTATGGGGCGTCGTGGAATCTTTGGGTGATTTGCTCGGCGATATCCCCATCAACAAAGAAACAGCATTGATAGGCCTCATCTTCATCCTTCTCCTATCCAACATATGGACATATTTCTTCCTGAGGTCTACTGGCTCGACTTTGACGCCGCATCGCACAAAGAGGCATCGGCTGCAACAAACGTACGAGGCCGACGACGTGGCAGAGGCAATGAGGTTGTTGCTTGGTGAACATCATCGTTCGGTGAGGCCGCGCGAGACGGAGGCTGTGGCTGTTCAGACGCCGTTGAAGGAGGCGAATGACCTCTTGGTGGTGCTTGCGGATGTTGAGAAGCAGTTGGCGAGAATCAAGGCGGAGGTGGCGGGTGTCAAGGACCCTTTGGCGCCCGCGATGCTGGACAAGCAGGATTGAGGGAGAAAGGAAAGGATCGGCTTGTCAAACACGACGGGATGAATTCACGATGCATCTTTTGAACTTGATTTCGCATCGGATAGTCCACAGATCGCTTGACATACTGCACAACATGCATGTTACAGCTACATACAGCTTTTTGGGTAATCTACCACCTGGCAAGAGTCGATGATGCGTATTCGCCCGCGAGGGCCAAGCCGTGATACTCGGCGACTGTTGTCAGCACACTCGAAAGCCGTACTCACTGCTCAGGATCATTCGCAGTTTCCGCCGGCCGTCAAGCTTGTTGGAACTGTGGCGGAAGCCACCGCCGCAGTTACAGGTCGCGGCCAGATTGTCCGACTTTGTCTGATTGCACTTGACGCAAGCAATCTCATGGTCAGCTCAGAGCTGCTTGAGGACCTACATCTTGCATCTGAAACCCGGTGCGAACCCTCGAGATGAGCTCGATGAGTGGTTGCTCCACCTGCAGTCTGTCGTACTCTGACCCGCATTTCTGACATGAGCATTTCGCAAGGATGTCTGAATGAAACTCACCTGGCAGACCCAAGTCTTCTTGACTGGCGGCAAGAGCTCGCCAGTCTCCAGGTCAACGCTGGGCAGTCGGTCCGGATCGCGACTGAGATCAAGATCCCTGAGCGCGTTGCACTTGCCGCAGATGACCATTGGCAAGACGAGCGAGTCACAGGGATTCTTGAAAGCCGCCTCGCTGGAGAACTCTCGGACACCGACAAGATCCAAGAGATTGCGCTTGAGGATGCCAACCTCGACCGAGTGATCGCTGGCGAGCGAGTACACTTCGGTGACAGCCTTGACGAGCTCGAGGGCAGGGTTGCGACCTTCGAGATGAGAGCCGGGTAGGACAGGGAAAGTAAGGGCAGCCGCTTCAACCGGATCGATCGCAGCAGCCGCTTGCCGTCTCTTGACCTCGGCAACATCAGACAACAACTTGCGCGTGAAGGTGTGCGATATGCTCTCTTGCGCAGCTGCCTTCTCCTTCTCCTTTGCTGGGTTGACCAACGGCTTGGCTGCCTCGCCGGGCTTGTCGATATCGAGATTGTGAATGGCCCGCAAAGGTGTGCGGCCGTCACTAGCTTTCAGCTTCGCTTGGTAAAGATGGAAGATGAGGTTGGCGACAGCTCTTTCAAAGACCGGCTGTAAGGTAGGAGGTAGAAATGCCATGATGTTCCATTCCATGCTGATATCGAAACGGCGCGTTGGCAGCTGGCGAACAGCAGCCTCTTCGGGCGGCACCCTGATGCCACCATAGTTTGCGACATCGAGCCAGGCGAGGTAGTTCCAGAACTGGGTGACTTCGATGCTGAGGTGACGGAAAAGTTCTTGCGAATTGGCGGCAGTCACAAGATACCTCGAGAACGCGTACGCGCTGCCAGCGTCAGGCTTGGACGTCAAGAGGAAAATGCGGTTGAAGTCGGCGTAGACAACCTGAGTGCCCAAGCGTTTGAGCTCGGCCAAGAGCTGCAAGAATGTCTTGCGCATGATGCCGTGCAAGAAGCGATGAAGCGCCGGCTCAAACATGCACGACGCAGATGAGCTCAGCCAACGCCAGAATTGGCCTACGACGACGTCGGCGACACCCCCTTCGCTCCCTTTCAGGTGCGCTCGCGCCTTGTCGGCAAACCAAGACCGGATCATGGTCTTGAGGATACCAAAGGTCTGCGTTGACAAGACCGCATCACCAAGCACGACACTCGAGTGCGCCTGCCCCTTGGCATAGTCGTCGAGGTTGTGCGACGCCGAGTCGAATGCGAGAGATCCTGTGCCGCTGCCTTCCATCTCGTTGACAATGGCAGACTGAAGCACGGCGTTTATGGCCAAGTCGGCGACATCCATCTCGAGGACGACGCTCGAGTAAGCGCCGCGGGAGGAAATGCGTGGCGACACAAGCTCTTCGGCAACGTAAGAGCTGTTGGTGTCTTCTTCTTGGCCACCAAGATCGGGACGGGATGAAGGCGACCACCACAGCACCATGTCCTGAGCTTGCAGACGGCGAGCAAAGTCGAGATCAGCAGTAAAGATCGCCGGATCGGCGCCGAGGTTCTAATCGTTAGTTCAACTTCAACCGAGATGCTACTCACTCCTAGGGGTACATCATAGTGTGACGCAAACTCCAGCTGACCCTTCAGCAGCAGCGACGCCGCCAGGTAACGTGTCACCATACGGCGAGAGGAGTGCAAAAGCCACATGAGTGACGAATCCTCCTCCTTGCCTGGCTTCGACATCACCACAGGAAAGTCGGAAAAGACACTGGACTTGACCTGATAGTAACTCAAGTCGTGTGGAGCGCACATGAGTAGCATGGTCGGTCCGTGCCTGTTCGTGTGGAGCTCTTTAGCTAGACCACGCAAAGCAGCTTGTTCTGTGCCAAAGTACGATGTGGTGAAGTCGACGTTGCTCGGATAGGGGAACACCCCAGGCTTTTGCTCCTTCTGTTGGACCGCCAGTTGCTCCCGATAGTAGGAGGCGGGATTAGTGAGCTGTTGTCGGTTGCGAGCCGCATCGACGACATAGACCTTGCAAGTGCCGTCTGCAAAGAAGAGGCTGTAAATGTGCCGAGTATCCATTGCAGCGTGGAAAAGGAAGATGTAGCGACCGCCTTGACCGTGATCAAGGTATTCGTGTCGTGTGACGGTCACACCAGCTTTCTCAAGATCGGTGAGGTCAAAGCCGCGATCAAGACCTTTGTTCAAGCCTCCGGTGGCGGTCGAGCTGAGGGTGCAAGCTGTGCCGAATTGAAGCAAGGCGCGAACGTCAAGAGGTACCTGAAGTCAGACGCATCGTAGTGATGAGCTCACCTGTAGCTCAAAAGCGCCATCAACATTCGGATTGTTGATCAGGCTGGAGAAGTGCGAATTGCCGTCGACGAAAACTCGCTCTTCGACCGAGATGGCATAAAGATGTCGGGAAGCCTGACCACGAGGCAACGTCTTCGTGACAGTCAAAGCTTGGTACATATCGCTGAAGGTACCCGGAGAAGGCTCCGCCTTCAGGTTAAGGTAAAACTGCCGCGGCACGCGTAGACGGACACTCTGGAAGCTGCCATCGATGGCGAGCCAGAGTTTGAACTCTCCAGGACGTGACGTTTGCATGACTTGAATGACGTCCCAGCGCTGGGAAGACATGCCTCGCGAGCGATTCTGCATCATGGCCGAGATGGTACCACGAGCCGCACCAATAGTGGAGACGCCGCTCTTGCGCTCCTGCGCACGCTTGGCAAGCTGCTCACGCCAGTGCCGCCTCTTCACCCTGATCCAGCCGCTGTAGTCTGCCATCGGGCTGGGAGCAATCTCCTCAATCTCCGGCTCGGCCACCTGCTTTGGCTTCGATCGCCTTTTGGCCACATACTTTTTTGGAACGCTGTCAACCCCGCCGAAGTCTTCCATGTCACCGCTCGCTTGATTTGCGCTTTGTATCCTCGCAAACATGTCGGTGAGTTTGTGCTGCTGGAATTTGTCCTCTTTCGCGGCGACGCGCTTGAAAAGCCAGTCTGGATGCCGGATGCGAGGGACAGGGTTGGCCACCTTCTGAAGCGCTGCGGGAATGGTGATAAGCTTTTGGATGACAGACCCGAGCCGCTCGGTGTAGTAGGACCAGTCGAGGATGGAGCGGAGGTCAAAGTCGGTCAAGCTGCTGTCTTTAAGCCACTTGCGGAGGAAGTGTCGTTTGATGGAGGGTTCGGCGGTGAAGATGGCGACTGGCACAGCGCGCTCGGTGACTGGTGCACCGGCTGGCTTGGCGGAGATGATAAAGCGACAAGACAGACCCTTGTCTTTGACCATCTGGTCACCAAGGAACTCGGCCAAGCGGCGAGCTGTGCTGATTGACGTTGACTTTTGCGAGCCGTACTCGGCAAGGGTCTTCGACATGCTGCGATTCTCCGCAATGAGCTCCACCAGCTCGTTGTCGTGAAGACTGGAGGCCTTGCTCTGCAAGATGTCGAGCCATTGATCGGCAACGACAGCCACAGCTGCGTAGCACTCCTCAGTGGTCGTACCAAGCAGGAACTTGTCAAAGATCTGCGATTGGAAGATCTTGATGAGCTGCAGCTCGCCTCTCCGCTTGACCTCGAAGCCTTTGAGCTCGGCGAGAGAGCCGTCTGGGTTGAAGACGGCATAACGCTTCTTGAGCAGCTTGTCCTCTTCTTTCGATGACGGGAGGATCATGGCCTTGTACGGTCCATCAAGTTCAAAGAAGATACTGTTCTCCTTCTTGACGGCGTAGACGCCCGAATCCTTGTCGACAAGCTCGTGGTACTGGTCGTTGGTGAACTGCGCGTGGACCAGGTGATTGAGCATGGTGCAGGGGTAGGAGATGCCAAACTTCTTGCCGTTCTTGAGCTTGAAGTCGAAGTTTTCTGGAAAGACGCCTGGCAGCATGCACCAGATACCGTCGGTGTCGAGCTCGAGAGGGCGACCGATCTGCTCGACAAGCTGCCGAGCCATTTGAATGATGCTGGCACCCGTGAGGCAAGTGATGCCGGCCATCTCCATCGAGTACCAGCGCGCACCCTTGCGCATGACGTAGCCGTAGAAGGAGTTGAGGATACACTTGTGTGCAAGCTGAAGGGAATCGTACAGCACGATCATCTTCTTCGCCTCGTCCACCTCTGCCACAACACCTCCGTTATCCATCGCCTTGTCAAGGTTCTTCTTCCATGTTTTGTGGAGACCCTTGTACTCGTAGCGACGGTCTCTGAAAGCGCGCACAGTGTCAATGTAGAACGAGTTTTCACGTTGACAGATGATGGCGGTCTTGTTGACGACTTTAGTCTCGTGCGTCTTCTTGTAGACTTTGCGCGAGTAGTCACCCAGCCGCTTTTGCATGAGAGCCGACTGCTCGGCCTTGCTAAGATCGTTGAAGCGACGTTTGGGCTGGTTGGGAAATCGACCTGGAAACATCTCTTGCTCGAGCGCATGCTTAACCATGTTGATCTCGTCACGCTTGGCAGGGAAGTATTCGCCTCGCCAAGCCCACTCCATCCGCCGATCACAAGTCTTGTCGGGTCTGTTGTAGTCGCAGACAGCACATGTAGCTTCGTCAACGACGGCATCTGGTTGCAAGCGGTTTGACAACATGATGTTAGGGTACATGGCGGCAACGTCGAGGTGGTAGATCAGAGGCTTGTCGAATCGATTTGGCTCGTCGCGCATGAGCTCAAGAGCTTTCTGGATCTCGGCTTTGACTTCATCGTAGTTGGCGACGTCGTCAAGCTCAATCTTGCCTTCCTCCTTGAGACTGAAGACCAACGCGGCGTCAAGATCGTCGAGAAGCTGACGTTAGTTTACCTTCCAGTGTACAATGATGAAACTCACCCCTTGAATAGCCGTAGGCTCGACCCTAAAGTGCGTCGCAATATCACTGCGGAACACACCAGCCTCGAGGGCCTCGACGTGTCCACCAACATACGTCTCCGAAGAAAGCAGATGCCCTTCATAAGTCGTCCCATGAGGCTCTTCATGTCGGTTCGGCATGATGATGTGAGCATCGTACGCTTCCACCTGACTGTCAGCTCATTCTGCCCCTTCACTCACCATCAAAAGTGTTTCGCACAAAGTGCCACTGCCTTTTCGCAAGACTTCGTCGGGGTTGAGGGGGATGATGTTGCAGAGAGAAAAGATGAAGGGATGGACGTATTTCATGTAGAGGTAATACGTGGCGACGGCGTCGGAGACAGAGTACGAAGCGAGAACTTGAGGTTGTTCAAGCGCATATCTGTCTCATCAGCTCTTGCTTAGTGTACTGACCCAAGAATACGCACGGTGTCATGAGCTCTGGATCAAGTTCAATGGGGTTGTACCCAAGCTTGGCAGTCGTAACAGCTTTGAGACCTTGACTCCCTTGCGGCAAATACGAATCGCGCTTGACCCATCTACATTCATCAGCATGCCCCTCTTCAGATGCTCAACAAACCTGAAGCAGTCCATGTGCATACAACTTCTGCTCTTGTATTCTCCCTCATTATCGGGCTTGAACCCGATCTCGGCGTACATGCTGATCCCATGGATATTGGCACGAGTTTCAACGAATGGAAAGTCGAAAGAATCACCATTGTACGTCGCGATGACTGTTGGCTTGGAGTCTCTGATGTGCTCAAACCACCGTCGAATCAGTGCGGGCTGTTCATCAGCCTTCATCCATCCTTCCCCTAAAGACTACTCACCTCGTCCGGCTCATTGAAGATTGTAAACTCGCCTTCATACTCCGGCTTAGGCGTATACTCAAAGTCCTCAATGTCTTCACCGACAATCTCGCGGTTCGTGATGAGATAGCCTTGCCCGTCAATCATGTACGAAATCATCATGATTTGATCCGTCTGCGCTTCTGGAAACTTGAGGGGTTGTTTGGACGTCTCGATGTCGTACGCCATGACGACTGGTTCTGCACGCTTCACGATGGAAGGGATGCGATCAAGCGTGATGACGCCAGTGAGAGATCGAACGGAGTACCAAAGCCCAACACGAACATCTGCTGGTCAGCTCTTCCTTTGACAGCAAGTCACTCACTCAGGTCGATCGCAACACGCAAATAGTAGTTGATGTCGTATTCCCGTACGTCAATCACACAGTTGGAAGGCTCCTGGTCTTTGCGCTTGGGATCATTCATGCCCTCATCACCCCACGCTCGGGTTTCGTGTTCTTCTCCATCATCAAAGCTTGAAGCTGCTGCTTCGGCACTGACGACTTCTGCGTATGCGTCGACAGCGTCTAGTGATGCCGAGTTGGCCTCTGCGAGCGGGAGAATCTCGCGGCGAACGGCGTAAAGGTCGGCTGTGTTGTGGAATGTGAGCTTGAGGAATACTGGTGGGGCTGAAAGCAGGTGATTGGGCTGGAGGTCAGCCAATTCTGATGGTTGCGAGGCAGATACTCACGACATTGAGATCCCACTTCTTCTCGCGCTCGACGCGGATGACGAGCCCCTCGTATAGCTTGAGCAGCCACTCCTCGACTATTGTCTCTGTCCCAAACTTGGGATCAGCACAAGACCAGAAACGCCGTACAAGATACTCACTCGGCAGCCAACATAAAAGTAGGGCTCGTAAGGTTGAGTAGCCTTGAACATTGATCCGTCATCTTGAATGAAGTAAAAGTCTACAGCTGCCAACCCTCCTGCATGTGTCGGTGAAACAAGCAGAGTCTGACTGTCAGCGCACTCCTTTACGCTGAAACGCTGACTTGGTGCATGTTCACGAGCCACCCGACTTTAGTCTCGCCCGCCGCAGCTGCACTCTCAAATCGATAAAAGCCCATGCGCTCATCAACCTCGTCTGCAATCTTGATTTCCTCAAACTTCTCCTGGGCTTGCGTCCCGTCATCTTCTCGTTTAGGTGCTTGTGCATCTTTCCCGCGGCCTGCTCCGCCTCCTCGTCCTCGAAAGCTGCTGCCTCCTCGCTTGCCCGTGAAACGAGTGTTGGACCCTCTGCCTCGTCCTCCGCCGCCTGTCTTGCGGCCTTCTCGGTAAGACATCTTGACACTTCCGTGTCCTATCTTGAACTTGATAGACAGTAAGAGCAGAGGCTTTTTTTCAACGAGTTGGTCTGTAAGTGGCTCAAGCTGTACAAACGCGTCGCGTCCGCCGCGCGCGAGCTCAATGCAAAGGCGTCGTCCACCACGTGAAAGATTGTATCAGCGAAGTGATGTGCAGCATGCAGCTGCCGTGCATCTGTTCAAGCTGAAAGCAACTTATTGTAGGGAGATGGTCACTACCCGCAGCTCTGACTATATCTCGCACGCTGCACCTGCAGCCGGCAAGAAGAAATCACAGTCCGAAAAAAACAAGAGCCTCATCAAAGCTAGTAAGCCCGTGGGCAAGCAGTCTGCAAGCGCTCGCATGACGAGGCAGCTTCAGGGAGAGGGAGAAATACTGCAAGAGGCTATACCTGTAGTACATGACGAGCGCGCAAGAAGCGAAAAGTGAGTCATTGAGTGCCTCGACCTTGTTCGAGGCTGAGCTGACCCTCTAGGTCGCGTGGTCCTTCCGAGGCTTCAACGCTCACCGAGACTGTCGACACTGCAGGTATTCAGCTGCCGTTCGATGTCATCCAAGACATTGTCATCCACGCAGACGACCAGCAAACGCTGCACATTTGGCAAAAGGTGTGCTACTACACCTACTGTCTCGCCACCACTCTCCTCTACACCCGACGCGTAACTCTGAGCACAGCTCGTGGGTACAAGTCATTCATACGAGGCGCGATGCCGACGACAGCGAGAGCCAAAGGACCGAAGCAGTACCCTCGCGTCGTCTCCAAGACCGAGTTGCTTCCTCTGCTCACCACGGTCAAGATCTCGACCTCTATGCGGAAGCGGCTCGACGGGTGCTTGTTAAAGTATATCAAGGTTCCTGTCAAACTCTTCAGTGGCCTGAAGACAACCACCATCACAGGGCGTCTCGATCTCGGCTCTAATGACCGCGCACTTCTTTTTAAGTTGGTCTCCTGGGCCAGCCAACTGCGCATCGACCGTCTGCAGCTTGGTGACGATAAAGTACAAGTGACCTCGCACGAGACCGTTTTTCCATGCTGGTCAATTCACTCCTTCCTTCGGCAGCGGTATTTTTTCAATGCTCACAGCCAAAGTCGAGCTGCTGTACTTCGTCTGTACGGTCCTTACTGCGACTTGGTTCGTGTACTGGGGCCAGGTCCGAAAACCCTCGTCCAATGCATCAACCCCGAGGCCAAACAACTCATGAATATCCTCAGCATGTCCTCCTGCGAGCTTGCAGGTGTTCATGTTTACGTCAATGTTCTCAATCCCGAGCACCTCGGCAGTGCTCTTCGAGCTCTTGGCCCCTGGCACCCGTACCTTCAGCAACAGGCTCAATTCAACGAGGCCGAGCACGTTGGCCAAGGCACCGAAGCTGCGTGTCAAGCGTGGGTCGAAAGCACCTTCCGGCACCTCAACAATAACCCCTCTCGCCCTCACTGGCAGTCCAAGCTCAAATTCTTCCTCGAGTCCGAGCTCAGGCCGCTCGAAGACATGGAATGAGGCGTCGAGGGTCGTTTTGAAGGGTGAAGAGTTAATTTCAGTATATTTCAGTATCATCTCATGCATCTCTTCGCGATGGTTTACCCTTGAGCATGTCATGGAAGCTCAGCATTTCATAGCAGTGATCTGCTGCTACAGCTGTGTGTAGGAGGCCATGTTTCTTCACAGTCTACCCAAAGCAAAGCATTGAGAATCTCCGGCCGTTCGCGCGACTGCAAAGTCCATCAACCAAGACCATGGCCGTCACTTGCAGTTCCAGGTCTACTCAGCATCGCGAAATTATCAAACGACATGCATGCATTGCTCTAGTACACCTGCAAACTCCCACCACAGTCCCCTCAAAACCCCTCAAGCGCGCTCAGCATAAAGCACAAGCTTACCCTCTTTGGCAAGCCAATCCGCCAACTCGCGATCATTTTCAATATCGCGATACATTCCTCCGCTCCCACCAGGCGCCGTCCCCGTCCCACCCGAGATCCTATATCTCAAACTCCGCACTTCGTGCCCGAGACGATCGCGCACCTTGTCGAGCAGTTGGCTGTATGTGACTTTCGGTGGGGCGCGGATGGCGATCAAGTCGTCTGTTGTTGGATCGAAGATCTTGATTTTGATGAATGGGGGAGGTTGAGCTTGAGCTTGGGATTGGTGTTGTGGTGCAGGAGTGGAAGTTTGCGATGCGTATGGGTGATTCGAGCCCCATGAGCTTGCCGATGCGCCCGTCGACGGACCAGCAGCGCTGTACTGCCCGCCACTAGGCAAGTTGTAAGGCGATGTCGGTCTTCGAGAAGTGTCAATTTGCGGCAAAGGTGACGCGCCTCGTGAAGAGCTGGAAGTACTACCATGCTGATTCCAAGAATGCGGTGAAGCGCGATCCCCTGCTCCACCTGCACCAGCAGATTGCCTCGCCGACGACCGCGACACAATGCTCTGCGACCGCTCCGCAGGATATCCACCACTCCCACTTCCAGCAGACTCCGGCCCAACTCCAAGATCCGCCAACCTCTCCTCCAACCCATCTTCGACATCTCGTCGATCAACTTCGGTACAGCGATCTCCCGCTCGCACGCTAAAGAACTCGCGTACAAGCTCATGGCGAAGGATATAAGCTGCGTCGATATCGCGGAGATCAAGTAGATCATTGAGGTACGCATGTAGATCTTCACGCCTAGCTTCTGTGATTTCATCATTGACTTCTTCTAGCGGACCTGGCATGAACGGCAAGATGCGCGGTGGAGGTGACGAGGAGCCTGGTGCCGGCGATGTCGAGCGCCCAGCTTCACGAGGAAAGGCAGCGAGGAGGGCGATTTGAAATTCGTAGAAATCTTCATATAGCCTGAAGAGCGCGAGGGAGAGAGCCGGCTGGGATGGGTTGTCGGGGAGGTAGGTCGCGTGTACGCGGAACCAGTATTGTTCCTCAAAGTGGAATGATACCACGCTAGCAGCAAGCAAAGAGCCTGGACCAAGCAAGTGATCGTTGATCGGTGGCTTGGAGCTCGAGCTAGCCTGTCTCGCATGCTGACTCCCTCTCGGCCCAGCCCCGGCCGATCCAGAAGAAGCAGCACCAAGACTCGCTATAGAAGTCGAATTCTTGATACCCGAGTGCGATTGCGAAGCCGAGTCTCTCTGCTGCTGCGGCGCATAAGGGCTATTCGCAACCCCACCAGCCTGCGAAGGATCGAAATCGAATCTCCCAAGTGGGATCGAAGAAGCTTTATATTCCGCTGTTGCCTTTTTCCATTCTTCGACTTGAGGGATATCTTTTGGCATGACGTCGAGTGCTTTGCCGGTTGTTGGATCTCTGATTTCGACGAACGAGACGGGGATGAGGCCTGGACCGCCTAGACGACCGATGGGCTTGGCGACGAACCTGACTGTTAGTGTGAAGAGGCACGGTAGGCTTACCATTCGTGGTTGCTTTGAGCAATGACGACGATTGGCTCGCCTGCGACTGCATTGAGCTCGTCGGGTCTCTCTGCTTCAAAGTCGTATTGAACGATAGCGTATAGTCTGATGGTCAGTATCAGTCTCGAGAGCAAAGCATAGACCTACGGCGCTGGCTTGGGTTTGACTGCACCCGCACTCGTCCCTAGAGCAGGTGATTGTACCCTATTCGAGCCTGACGCCAACGACGTGCTAGACTCGTTCCGTCCAACTGGCGTTCCAGACGTTGATCTAACATCAGCTCCGAAGCACCAACGCAACAACTCACCTTTCGCCATGGCTGACTCTTGCCCCAGCTCCAGCAGGCGCCTGTCCAGATCCACTCGCTCGACCTCCTTTCGTAAACTCTTCAAACTGATCTTTCGGCACCAAGCCTCGCGAGCCCGTCAACGGATCTATCAACCATCAGCATCCCTCCCAATGTCGTTCCCGCAAAGAACTCACTCAGAGCTTCATACCACCCGTCACGTTCACTCGTCACATACCAGAAATCACCCTGGCTGTAGCTGAGCTCTTGTGGGTTCTTGGAACGAAAAGTGGAGAGGGCGCGGATAACTTTTTGGGGTGGTGCGATCTTTGCGCTGGGTCGGGAGATGCCCGTTGGGTGCGGCTGTGTTGGGAGGGGTGGGGAGGATTGGGCATTGCTCGAGTTGAGGGATCGTCGGAGGGATCGCATAGTGGAAGCGATTAAAAAGTCTCTCTTGTACTGTAGATACTCTAGAGTCTAAAGAATAGAAGAAAAGGGTGGATATGAAGAGTGTAGTAATAGCCTTTGCCGCCAATACTGGTCGAAGCTTGCAAAGGCAGCTCTAACGGAATGATCAAAGCCGGTAAGACTCTGTCCTTTACTCCTTGGTAATTATACCCTCTCACTAGAGACTCGCAAGATCTCTTTGTGATGTGTACACTTGCGATTGGTATTTAACCTGTTCTTGTCTTTTATTCTCGTTGTAAAATGAGAAGAAGAAGTTTGTTGACGTTGTTTGTTCTTGCCGAATGCGAGCTTTGTCCTCTTTGGGAGAATTCAAGTAGAAAGGTGGATGTTGCACGTCAAGCTTGTTCTTTAATCTTGTGAATGCGATGATGGCGATTGATAAGGACTCTGGCGGTGTAGATGACTCTTTTGTATTGTTGCGCCGGCCAGAGAACAGCTCAGGGTCAAGAGAGAACAATGCAGCTGCAGACGTGATTCGCCACTCTCGTCAGCTTGCTGTGTTTGTCTTGTACTTTAGCTGGCAGCATGGCCTAGAGTATGTATGATTAAATTGGATAGGTCTGGCCAAAATGACGGACAGCATGAGACAGACGCTTCGCAACTGCCAGCAGGTTGAATGAAGCTCAGCAGGCGGGTCAGCTGCAGACGACCAGTTTCCACCTTGCAGAACGAGCTACAACTTTCCTGATGCGCTTCAAAGTCGCAGTAGAATACACAGCAATTATAGAGGTAGCACAGATTGTTCATCATGTAGCGTAGCCTGCAAGCGCGCAAAGTATATATCGACAAGCTCGGTAAGTTGAGTCCAAGGAAGGCCTTAAGGGTCTGTCTAGCGTAATCTGATCCCGCTCGTCATCGCCTAGGCTCTCCGGCTGTCAAACCGGCGGCGCGGTGTCTTCAGGTGTCAGCTTTGAACAGAATAGAAAGCAAACATGGCTAAAGGTATGTAGCGGTCTTGAAGAGTCAAGAGACGAAGCCTCGTCTTCTCATCTCATCTCTAGTTCATATACTGACACTCTCTTCTCGCCGCCTCCTTCCTTTCCTTCACCTTGATCTGAAACCCATCACGTCGCCTCATAGTCCCACGTTCATTCCGCCTTCTCGAGGAGCTCGATAAAGGAGAGAAAGGTCTCGGAGACGGTAGCTGCAGCTACGGTCTCAAGGTGCGTCCCTCCTCTCCCACCTTCCGGCTTGCCGCTGACCTTACAGGATAGTGATGATCTTGAGATGAGAGAATGGAACGGTACCATTCTCGGTCCCCCTCACGTTCGTCTTTTCCTTCCCTCCCTTCTCTCAGAGCTAACACTACAGACGGCCCACGAAAACAGAATCTATAGCCTAACGCTCCACTGTTCCGACACGTACCCCGATACTCCCCCCCTCGTCAAATTCGAAAACAGAATCAATCTGCCCTGTGTCGATACGCGTGGCGTGGTTGATCCGAGTCGGGTACCTGCGCTTGCGGGATGGAAGAGGCACATGACGATGGAGACTGTTCTTATTGAATTGAGGCGGTGAGTTGCGAGCCTGACGCCAGAAGGGCATGCATGGGCTGGGTTGGGCTGATGGAAACAGTGATATGGCTGCACCGGCAAATCGCAAGACTGCACAACCTCCAGAGGGCTCTGAATTTCCGCCTCTGGATCTTGCAAAGCTTGCCAAAAGCCAGATCCGCAAGTGATTTCGGGGTTCATTTCGTTATGCATACAATGTACATACATCTTCAAGCGACACTAGGCGCCTTCTTCCATGGCTTCTTCAGAGACATCGGCTTCTGTCGCATCAGATCCACCATCACCGTCGTGATCCATGTCTTCGACAATTTGATCGAGGTCAACGACGGCTTCTTCTTCTTCTGTTTGGATGTCGGGTGCTGGTGATTCGGAGCCGTCATTACGGTCTTCTTGTCTCCTTTCGCGATCTGGTTCAGAGGGTGTACCTCTCTACGGACGTCAGCCCTTCATTCCAATTCATAGAACATACACCATCCATAGCGTACTCCATAGCAGTCTGCCGTCTCCCAATAGGCATCAGAAACCGATAGCCAAACGATGCCTCTTCCCTCTTTTCATCAGCTCGGCTCTTCCTCAATACAGCACTTGAGATCTCACCTTGTCGTGAGAAGCTTGATCCTCTTCCTCACTCAGCTCGCCATCATCGACGTCTAAACCTGAGCCGGCGCGAGGAGCACCCATAAGAGTCCGCCGTTGGGACGGACCAGCTTGTGTGTTTGTGTGGTTTTGGCGGGCATTTTGGGAGTGAGAGGATGTTGGTGCGTTCAAGGGGAAGATTGGGAGGTTGCTCATTGGGTTTGTAGAGGTTTCAATGTCTCTTTGGACGGGTATACATATAAGCTGCAGCTAGTGCAGCTGTAGGAGGCTGCGCGTGATAGATTCGGAGAGCGCTCGAGCTCCGCGCGGCCAACGCAAGAAGATCTTCGCCAGCTGCAGTCATCCTTCGACGCTGCAGATGAGGAGTTGGTCTCCCTCCTCTTCCAAACATTCCGCCCGTCGCAAGTGACGGATCGCTCAGATACAACGTCGATGGTCTGTCCAAACTTCCTCCACAATTATGAAAGCGCGTACTTCCTTCCACCGCAAACTCCCTTCACGTCCGTCCTCCTGTCTCACTATCAGCTTCATTTACCTCAGGGACAGTCCACCTCTGCGCGCTCATTTTGAACTCGGTCTGTGGGCATCGGCTCCCATGGGCATCGCATCAAGTCTCCGAACGATACTGAAGGGCTGGGGTTCTTTTGAAGATATCATTACCACGCTCGTCTGTCCAAACAAGGAGTGTCACCACAGCTTGTTGGCGGACAGGAAGAAGGACGAGGCGAAGGATATGAGTTGGGTGTGTGCGCTGGTTGAGTCGATTGTTGTCCTTGCTCAACTCGCTCATCTTGCTCTTCTCTCACCCGCGCCTCGTAACCTATTTGTCTTGCCTTCTCGACGACGACGTTGATGTACTTCGAGAACCGCGTTCGGCAGCCCAAAGACTGAGCTGAGTACGAGCGCGCAGAGGTGGACTGTCTCTGAGGTGAATGAAGCTGATAGTGAGACCGGAGAGACGGGCTTGGAGGGAGTTGGCGGTGGAAGGAAATGCGCGCTTTCATAATTGTGGAGGAAGTCGGTCAGACCATCGGCGTTGTATCTGAGCGGTCGATCACTTGCGGCGGGCGGGATGTCTGGAAGGGGAGGGAAATCTAACTCCTCATCTGCGTCGAAGGATGACTGGAGGAGATCTTGCGAAGGCTGGATGACAGCCCCAGTCCTCGAAGACGTCCTTCCTCAACATCGTGGAGATCAAAGCCAGGGACGAGAGATTGTTTGAGCTCTGGGAGCTCAGACCGAATGCCTCGGTAGCTGCAGACGCCTGAGTCACTCGCTGGTATCACAAGCCAAGTCAGTACAGCTAGGCCACTGCACTTGACATGCATTGAATGTTTTAAACGCAAGGTAACATGAGGAAGCCTCGCAAAACGAGTCCCGTGGCGTCGTGCAGCCTCCATCTCTCTTGATCAGACCACTCGACCGGGAGATTGCTGCGCAGGGCTTCATCTTCGAGCGTGCTCGCGTCACCCACAAGGTCACCCGCTGTCGCAAGGCTGCCAATGACATTATTGATCAATACGCCTGCTACCTGGCGCAGAATGATTCAGAGCAGATGATGATGGGTCATGTGGGCTGTCCAGGGCTGACTGCAGACCAATCACCGTTATCGAATTGCCAAGGGCCATCAGCATCCGCAGAGCAAGTCAGCACATCTCAACATTTCCCTTGGGCGTCAACATTGCAAGACACAAAGTCGAAAATGCTTAGCAGATGACACGACGGAAGTTCGGAACGCAACAAACGTCAACTCTGACGATTTCTCCGTCGACATGAGGTTGGCTTCGATGAGCCGTAACCGTACGACTTTGACAGTGTCTACGATTGGTGCAGCGTCTTGCTTGAAGGCAGCAAGAGATGAGTGCGGATGCTGTTGGATCTTGATCACTACTAGTCCGGTACTGATGCTAGGTAGAAGCGAGCTGGATTGACCTTGCTGCCGTCGCGTTCGACCGTGAGCAGGAGCGTTCGTGTCTCGGATAGCATTGATGTCAGTCCTAAGTGGATCAGTGCTTGTTGTTGTGACAGTGCGAGCCTTTCCTTCTTCGTCCCTCCTCGTTCCATGTCACGCAGAATGTAGCAAGAATGTGCTCCCGTGCGTGAAGGTTGCGTGTAAGGGTGCAGAACCGACCGGTGTTATCCTAGGCAAAGTATTGACATGACAAAAAGTATCTTACTCATCTGCAGCAGTCCGTCAACTAAAACACTCCAGTCTACTTGTACGATCCCCAGACCTTGTCCCAAGCGACTTTGCCGTCCCTCTCAATCACATCACCATGGCAAGGGATGATCCGGGTGAAATCAGCCGCGTGGATGGGCGCAAGCTCCTTCAAGATGCTCCTGTATTGTCAGCATTCTCCGAACATACAGAGTACTTACGCTCGGTCCTTGACAACGCCCTTGACCATCAAATCATGCATCTTGCCTCCAGGGCTCATACTCGCTCCGCTTCCCGTAAGCTTGAAAAAGAACGGAAGATTGGTCTTGGAGTATTGTTCAGTTGGAGGAAGATTGAACAGCATGTCTCCTTCGATGAGAGTTTTGGAAGGGTGGTGGATTGCGACGATTTCTTTGTTTTGATGGGATGGCACCCAGAAGAGGGAGATCTGTGAAATGTTAGTGGTGAGGGGATCGGGGCAGGAAGGGAAAGACAAACCTCGGGTTCGAAACCGTATGTTTGAGATTCTCCACCTTGGCCAAAGAGACCGGCCCATTTGACTTTAGGCTTTGACTTTTCGTGACCATCGACGCCGATCGCCCTTCCTCATCAGCTCATGCTCTTTGCCTTCTCAAAGACGTACTTGGCATTAGGGTAGGCCTGTGCAAACTCCGTAATGAACATTGCATGCTCAAAGTCGGGCGTCACAATGTACCTGTATCGTCAGCTTTCAGCTTCACACAAACGCCAGCACAGACATACTTGACTTCGCCCATCGAGTCGATGGTAGCCTTTGTTTCCTGTGAGAGAGGAGTCGAGGCATAGACGAAGACATCTCCTGATTCGAGTCTGACCGCTGTGCTGCGTCCACCTATGGGGACGAGACCGGCTCTGGTCTGGAAAGTCAGCGATGACGCGGTGCTGAGCGACTTGCGAATGGCTTGGAAAAGGTCGTGATTTGTTCAGTCACTTTGCGGATTACAATGTCAGCCATGGTAATGAATGAATGAATTCTGTTGTAGAGGGTGTTGTAGACTGCTTGCTTATATGCTTATCGCTTTGTCGTCGTCGTCGTTGTGGAAAGCAAAAGCCGGTTTGCGCTCGCCACCCTGCCGCGAGCTCGTGCAGCGTCATCAACGGCGAGCTATCCCCGGCCCGTACGCGTCTTTCAGCTGGATAACAACAAGGCAAGCAGGATGGCAGATAACCTGCTGGGTGTACTATTTATCACTTCCTCACCCAGAGGTAGGACAATATTTCGATACCCTCCAGATCCATTATCACCCATTCCACGACTTGCTCAACCCATCTATCCCAAATCAACTTACACTGCAACAGATGGCGTACCAGACACTCATCTCTCAAGTCATCATGGCAAAGCGAGAAGACCACCGCCTATCGATACACACAGAGCGAGTGGAGGGACAGTCAAGCCGGCTCGCAAGAAGGAAAAGGATGAGTTTGTGTTGAGTAGCGAGGACGATACGGGCAAAAGTACTGGAGATGATGGAGATGGAGATGCGGCAGAGCAACCACAGACTTATTACCTCTCTGATAGAGATGATGACTCCATTGACTCGAGCGAGGATGATTCGGATGGGTTGTGGACGCCGTTGGGGGCTCAGCCGAGGTCTTCACCCAAGGCATCCAAGAAAGAATTTCGTTCTGTGAGTGGTGCGAACCCGCCTCATATTACCAGCTCGGATCCTTCGAGTGGGACGGGCACGCCTATCAAGCAGTTGATCGTCGAGCCAACGAGCTTGCTGTCTGCGCAAGTGGAGCGCTCCAGGCTCGCTTCGAGTCAGTCGCATTCGCATCAAGCAGCCTCGGTCCCAACATCACCAACAGGTCTAGGTCCAGACCTAGCCCACTACAGAAAGCACACCCATCACCCTCCATCACTAGACGTCTTCACGCCACGCTCATATACCCACGCCCTCTCCTACCCACTCAATTTTCTCAGCGACCTCTTGACACCCCGACGACTCGAATGCAATAAGAAGTTTGAATTGATTGTGGATGAGCTGGCTTTCATTGGGCATCCTGTTAGTGTCGGACCTGATGGCAAGTGGGAGATACCGAAGGGGGAGGAGGAGGATGAGGAAAATGCACAGCCTATGGAGTTGGTACCCATTAGAGGACGAGCCGGGAGGAAAGAGGGCAGGCAGGCGAATTCTTCAGGTGGTGGTGGACTTGGGACGGTGGTTGAAGGTCAGCAAACGCCATCTGGAGAATCAGAAGGCAAGATTAAAGCTGGCGACAACGAGACTTCACCAGCACCGACGCTTGACGTCTTTCATCTCGTGCTGATCCTCGATCGACCTGATCCGACGGCTGAAGCGCAGCTCGTCGATAATGGGCGGAAAAGGAAAGGAGCGTATGATGAAATCTATGCGCAGGTTGCATTCAAGTGGACGGCGGCAGCTTGGGAACTGCAGTGTCGCTCAGGGTGGATCGCGAGGGAGACGGAAAAGATTGTGTCGATTAGGGAAGACTGTTACCAGAGACGTGAGTTTTGGAGCTGATGTGATAAAGCTGATATCAGGTGTGCCAATTGTCAATTGTTTGCAGAGTGTCTTGAAGGCTTCGTCTCTCGCACGATCTCTCTCTGCGCTCTTCAACGGTCTACATCACCATGCTCTCCACCCTCCATTACAGCTCGCATCCTTGCCCACAACACTCTCAATACCAGTTGCAGACCATTTCCTCACAATTCACCTGTCGGCCCGTCCAGAAGACGCCACAGCCGAAGCATGGACACAATGGGGAAACTCAGACGACGGTCTAGAAACTCAATCATCCGATGAAGAAGGCTCAAGCGCATGGGATAGCATGGAAGAAGAAGACGAATGGAATGAAATGTTGATTCAGGGCAGGAGACACAAAGGCAAAGGAGGGAGCAAGGAAGCTCATGTCGAGCCTTGGAAGACGTTGCTCCCGCTGGAAGATGAGAGTACGGCTCGGCTGCGGCATGAGGAGGCGCTGGATGATCTGGCGGGTTTGGGAATTGTATTTCCTGGGACAAGGCAGAATTCGGTCGAGTTGGACAAAGCTATGGCGGCGAGGGAGGACGCAGCGCTGAGGAAGACTTTTGTGACTGCTTTGAATGTTTCCAAGCCGTGAGTCTTTGAGGCTGTTTAGACTTGGCACTGATGTTTCGCAGGCTCTTTGACATTGCCGATACCCTCATGTACGATCTCGAGACTGTTGTCCTCCCCCTCGCACGCGACTTGATCTACTCGCGCAAAGCACGGCTAATCGACGTCGTCACACCCCGATTTAGAGGAATTTTCATGCCTACAACAGTCGCCAAGCGTTCCACAAGCGTCGCAGGCTACGCAACGCGCTTCAATCACCTCTTTCCCACCTTGCTCCCATTCCCAGCTTTCATGGCTAAATTGTCGGCTTCGCCTCAGCCTTTCAAAGTGATGCTTCCTTCTGGCGCCTCTTCTGAAACGCGACAGATATACCTTGATTGTCTGCTTTGGTTACTGCGGCAGGATTTGTTGGTGCAAGTGCACATGCGTGTGAGGATCTTTGCGAGGAGGGAAGTCAAAGTTGAGGCTTGGAGACGGGCGTGGGTAAGGGGAAGGGAGAAATGGTTGAAGAAGGAAGAAAGGCAGAAGGCGGCAATGGACTTGGATATGGAGACGCCGACGGCTGAGAGCTACGCTTCTGTACCGCCACCTCTAGGACGTGGTGATGATCGACGAGGATCGGTGATTACTATTGGGGATCTGAGTGATCTGGAGCTTGATTCGGATAGGGAAGATGGGCCTGTGGGAGGAGATACGCCGGGCGGCTTCAGCTACAGTCTGGAAGAAAGCAAGCCTCCGCTGCCACCAAAGTTTGAGGATTCATTCATCTTTAAGCCTGCGCGGGCGTTGAAGGAAGAGACGAGGTGGTTGAGGGTGATCAAAGATGCACAGGATGAGGTTTGGGCCAGCAAGTTTGATCTGTACGTTGTGGCTCGAGTGCAGTGGAGCTAACGAAGTAGGTGCTTGCAATACTTTGATGGCAGTACTACCCCTGATGAGATCTTGTATCGGACTGGATTGCATCGCCGGGACTTTGATAAGATTCTCAAGCTGTTTCAAAAGGATGTGAGCTGTTTGTGGAATGTCTGAGCATCGCTGATGGGCAGCTCATCACCTTCTTACATCCTTAAATCCTTCGATCTCGTTGTCATGATACCCATGTTGTACAGCATATTCACTTGCATTTGATACTTCAGCTTCTTTATGGATACCTCCTTGCTGTCTCCTCGAGACGCTCAGAATGACTGAGGAACCAGCTCAACCCAGTCTAAACAAGTCAGCATGAAACGAGTCTGCACACTACATACACCCTATGACGTCAGTATGGTTGCAACTCTCAATGAACTCACCATCAGGATCATAGATGAAAGCAATGTTCTTCATGCGACCCTCCTCCGGCCTCTTCTTGAATTTGACATCGTGCTTGTCAAAGTGTGCAACAGCTGCCTCCATGTCGGGAACGGAGACGGCAATGTGGCCGAAACCACGGTGAGGCTCCTCGTTTCCGCTCACGTATTTGAAGTCGGCGTCATTCTCTATATGTAATCAGCTTCAAAGGCAATGCAGGTGAGCTAAACTAACCGGTACCAAAGTTGTGGCAGAGCTCGAGGACGCCCTCCCGCTTGAGAAGCTGCTTCTTCTTCTCGTCGGCTGAGAGATCCGAGTCCATGTCGTCAAAGGCGAGAAAGTAGTTGCAAAAATCGGAGCCTGGGCTTTCACGAACGAGCTGTCTTGTTAGTTTTATGCGCTCGCGTGATGCGGATGACTCACCTGCATGCCAAGGACTTCAGTGTAAAAGTGCAAGCTGAGATATCAGAAGATCCAGAAATAGCTTCCTCGCACCTCTTCTTGATGTCCTTGACGCGGAGCATGGTGTGATTCAGCTTGAAGCCGGCAGTAACAGAGTTGGAGGCCATTCTGATGGTATTGTGTTGTTGCTGTAGTTTGAAGACTTGAAGTGAGTGACGAAGGATCGACATGCAGTGACTCTCAACCAGTCGAGCTCTTAGCCGAGATCTCCTTGGGTGGAGGTCTTGACATCTGTGGCACTCGATCTGGTCAATGGCATTGGCCGGACAATGGAGAACAACCGAGAAAAGAGAGTTCGTGCGGACTTCCTATTTGACTCTATCGTTGTGAGAACGGGTTGTTATCTCACAAAGACGACAACCATGGCACCAACCTCAGAACTCGGTGTTTCTTACATTGCCTGCAGCAATAAACATATCCTCTTCTACAGTGGACCGTGGTCCGTACAGCTCCGTCCAAATTTTGCATGACTCCTATTCAGTATGTCTCAAATCTCCTTGCCGAGGATGTCATGATCCTCAATGTGTAGGTCAACTCACGCAGGTATCCTACATTCGTCCCGCAAATCATTCACCGGGTGAAGACGACCTCATCAACGTTGAGAACAAGCTCCTGTGGTATCTGCGAGAAGCATATTCCGGCTACGAAATTGAAAAACGTAGGCTGTCATGAGGTTAGCAGTCTTTAGATCGAAGGTAAACGATCTTCTCCTTGGCTGTCATGCCTTTATCGACTCCAAGTCATCATCAGTCATGTGGCAACGTAAAATCGTCGACAAAAGTGGCACTTTTCTATCGTGAACGGATCCTCATACAAAGGATATTTATATCGGTGTAGGAAAGAGCTGAGACAAGAACCACCATTGAAAGACAAAATCGGACTGTTGTAGTTTGTACAGTCTTATTCCTCATCATCATGGCCACATCGACTCAACTGGGCATCTCTTTCGTTGCGTGCTGTAACGACCACATCCTCTTCTACACCGGCCCGCGCAAGTCCGTCGATGCTGCCCACAGCAAGTACATGGATGCTCTAAAGTTTGGTGCCCCCGGATGGCACCAAGCAGAGTGCATTGGCACACTCCTCCATGTGTCTCCTATTCGCCTGGCGAGTCACTCGGGTGGCGAAGATGATGTGGAGAATGTCGGCAACGAGCTTTTGTGGTTTCTCGAGCACAAGGGATAAACTGGCTATCTCGTTGAGAAGACTCAGCTTCCTTGAGGTTAAGCAGCACCTGCAGCACGCTCAGCAAAGCAAAGGATACGCGCACGCGCACCGGTGGGCACGCGCTGATAGTTGTGCTTTAGAGCCCACAGTAATGTGATGCAGATAGGTTGTAGCGCTGTACGACATCCGAAGATCACAGGGAAGAGAGATGAGGCAGCTCAGCTCAGCACGACTAGCAGCCCAAATCTGGTTGCTGTCTCCTCGTCTCACTCACACTCAAGCGCGCTATTTGACTGTCACGCCTACTGTCACCACTGGCACCCCAAAGAATGCTGGGGCTAGTCATTTATGACCATCTCTGGACGACTTCGGACTATCCAGCCATTTACAGCCGGCAATGGGCGACCGTTGCTGACTTTGCAGCCTGTTATTGGCGTAGCTACACCCGCTTGTTCAAAAAAGGGTCTCCCGGTCGGCGGGGTGTGTAGTGAGGCTGACTTGCGATCCAAGCTGGAGAATGTGCCCAGCACCATGTCTAAGTATCCTGTGAGCCGGGCGCAACAGTTTTGATTCTGCAGAGCGTGATGCAACCATGCCAGAGATCTCAGCCGTCAAGTACATTCAAGTGCCACTTTTGTTTTGCCACCCGGTGACAAAAGTCAAGGAATCACAGATGCATTTAGTAAACCACCCGGTGACCCGCAGGCTTTGGCTTCTTTTCCTCCAAAGTCTACGCTCTACCTCGCAGCTCACCATCTTTGCTTGACTTGGATCATACGGAGGGAATCAGAGGATGTACTGGCTTGGGCTTGAAATGAATCAAATACACGATCGCGACAATTCTGCGGTCTGAGTCTTACGCTGTCACTGACCGGTGTCGGCATGAGCTGAACATATGCTCGTCGGCCAAGGCGAAAAGAGGGTTCCGGCGATAGCACAAAGGGTCGTAGTCTGCCGACGCGGAGTACGCACTTTAAAAGGAGCTCAAGATAGGTTCAAACCGCCAGTTCAAGCTCTTTCGATCTCACATACAAACGATGCCATCTGAAGAGGAACCCCGGCCTTACGGCTACTACTACACGCAGTGCTCGCAAGGTAGACACGGTGCAATCTTCACTGGCTTCCTGCCGACAGTCAAACGCAATCAGAAACTGTCAGTCGACGGCCGTGCGGTTTGTGGACAAGACGGATGCGAAAGTAAGTTTTGGACCGTAACTTACGTCTCTCGAACGTCTAAAGACACTTTGGTCGAGAGAACGACGGAGCTGCTCAAGTCTTTGAAGGAGACTCAAGGCAGCTACAGTTGGAATGTGAAGGCTTTAGATGATACTTTAACAGTCAGATACTAGCAATCAGAATTGACGAGCCGATTTTCTCCGGAAGGAGCTCCAAGTTCTGAAAGTCTGTGAGCCGTTAGCAAAGAGATGTCCTCCTCAGCCGATAGCTAGCGTCGATAAGCTCGTGTTACATCCCATACCTCGACAGTACTTCCATCACTCGAGTTGACAAAGGGATGATGTCGGACTGCCGAATGGTAACCAGCAGTCTGAAGAGAGCCCACTGCCACTGCCACTGTTATCATCTCATTCTTGATTGAAATTCTTCCTCCCTTCCCTCGCGCTCTGTATTCAGCTGATTGTGATCAGACCTGTCACACACGGCTAATATGATCTACAAGGATTCTGCGGTCAGTGGACAGCATGACTATGCTCGTCTGTCTTCGAAGTCTATGGCGCTTTGAGTGCTGATGGCTTGCAGATGCTGCTGGAGAACTGCTGGCTGTTGAGCGATGAGTCGACGTGAATTGTGACTTTGTGAACTAGCGTTGGTGCAGCGTGATGTAATTCTGATCATCTAGCTTCAGTGAGCTAGGTCAATTGATCTGGTGGGTTCATGAGGCTAATGCATTCTGGCGGAGAGTTGAACATATACTTTAAGTTGTGGTCATGAAGGGAGTGTGACGAGGGTGCGAGGCTGAGATTTTGTCAGTTTGCCGCCCGGGTCTTGGGATTACTCACTTATCACGATGAAGAAACGTGAGGATGTAAGAGGGTGATGAGATGGGGACGATGAGATGAATGGATATTATACGTGGTACTGATGGAGCGTGAATTTCAGTCGAGCACAGACTGAGCCTCTGGGGTACTTACGTTGAGGTGTGCGACGGTGCCCAGATCTGAGCTGAAAAGCAAAACAAGGCGAAGGAACATTATATGCAGCCTGAGGAACATGAGCCGAGATCATGATCTCTTGCACGTACGTGAATGTCAAAGATAAAAGCAAAGCAGAAGAAAACACAAAAGAGATCGGCACGGCCATACGCTAAGCGCGCCTTGCACAGCGCTCATACCGCCTCGTCCTCAGATTCGATCCCTCGCGCGACATATCCAATGCGATCGGCGTGAAAGCAATCTTGTTCTTGATCTTGTTCTCTGGCTTGTCCCTCTTTGCACTACGCGCCGAGACGGGCGTACCGGGCGTTTTGACGTTGAGTGATTGGCATGCAGGTGATGGAGGAACGATGAGTACTAGCGAGCTGAGGGTCGAGCGTGTAAAGAGGTTGAATGGGAACATTGTTAGTGGGTGGAGAGAGATGATTGGCGCTCACGTCGCCTACATATTTGTAGCTTTTCAGAAAGTGTTTCAAGCTGAGACAAATGCCACAGCCACCGAATCGAGTTCCGACGCCACTACGTGCCTGACCGGTTGATTGATTGTTCTCTGCTTTATTGTTGACCACTTTCGAACGAATTTCAAGCTTTAGAGGATGATGCAAGATGTGGGCCTAGCGCCGGGAGAGGGCACGGACCTCTGGAGAAAAGACATTGAGCAAGAGATAGCTGGATTATATACGGGATAGCATGCAAGACGGTCAGAGATATTGTGGAGACGGTGGAATGTCGTCTACTACTGGGGTCAGCTTTGAGATTGCAGAGGATGGAGAGATGGTCGAGAGTGGAAGTGAGGGTGAAGGAAAAAGTTTGCGATTGGAGCGGATAAAGGTTGAGAAAGAGGGAGGAGATGGTTGCAGATTAGAGGGATCGCCGACGCTAGATGATTTCGGGTAAGCTACGACCCCCTATTCTCGCCCGGTTCCTGACTCTAACTTTAGGTCCGACGCTTTGACCTGTTCGAAAGGAGGTGAAAAGTTAAAATTGAACGAACAGCAGAGAGATTGTAGTAACAAGCAAGAGATTACTACTACATCATCATCATCCAAGCATAACAGTATCGATTCAATCACTACCTCTACTTCTTATTCTTCAAATCAACCTTCCACGAACCCATCCACACCCCCTCACCCCTCTTCGCCCCTTTCTACCTTTTCAAAAGTCTTCCCAACCCCACCAATCACCGCAGAGTACGCTCACTTGAAACAGGTAGATCAAACAAACCACCAAGGCGCGTCATTACCTGCTCTTCTTCCTCCTTCCGCAGCACTCAGACTGAAATCAATGTCTTATTGTTCCCCTGAAGCGGGACCGGATCAAGACATGCTGTACGGCTCGAGCTCAAACTCATTCTTGTCATCAGGGGCACAAATCAATAAACGCCAGCATCAGCAACCTCTGCACAGTTCGCATAAAGCACCATCTGTGCTTTCACACTCGAGATCATTGCCTTCGGTCGCTTGGTCTACTCAGGGCAGTACTCACTCTTCTTGGTCGGGTCCATCGGGTTACCCTTCGAGTTGTTCACCACCACCGTCTGATCGGCTTCCACCGCAGCCGCACAGTATCAATACCGTTTACGAAGACGATTGGCAGAGCAACATCAGTGACCAAAGGCTTACCAGGCAAAAGGACGCGACGATCCCATCCTTTCATCCTATCAGCCCACGCGCTCGCTCTGGTACACTCTCATCCACTTCTTCAACAATCGCCACTTGCAAATCGTCCCTGAACCATCACCCCTTTGCGACCACGCCGTCCTCTATCCCTTCACTTTTACCTCCGACAACCATCTTTTTGAACCACCACTACTCCCCCTCGAATCCCCATCCACAATCGAGGTCAATGCCGCCTGCACCGACGTATGCACAGCCTCTGCCTCCTGCGCATCAGGTCAATCTTGTTAGTCAGGAGGACACGCTAGAGGATGATGAGACTTGTCCGATCTGTGTAGAAAGTCTTGGGTTTAGTTATCGCTTGCCGGGAGAGAAACCGCATGTGATTCCAGAGTGTGGGCATTCGTTGCACGAGGTGAGTGTCCTTTGCGTCTTGATCAAGCTGATAGCAGGCATGCTTTGTTGCCGTGTACGGGCCGGTCCCACGCTCTGATGGGCCTCGAAAACTCAATCTTGGCGTCTGTGGAGTGTGTCGCAAACCGATGAGGATTGGTGATGGTGATGCGGGTGGAGGCAGCAACAGTGAGTTGTGACGAGTGGCGAAAGCTGACAATAGAACTCGCAATGCTCATGGGCACTGGTAACGGCAATTCATCCACCTCGCGCTCTCGAGGTGCACCACCTCCTCTCAACTCTCCATCTCGAAACGGCTATCGAGCAGATTCCCACCTCGATCTCCAACCGTCTTCCCCCGATCTCACAGCCGATGACCCACTCGAGCCATCCAGCGCCGCAACACGCATGGCAGTTGATTCCCAGTCTACCCCTCCTCGAGTCGTTATCCCTTCCATCTCAATCAGAAGCGAGCATCCCTCCATCTCGAGAATCAAAGATGGCGTCAAGGGCAAACAGCTCGTGACGGCTGTGCTTTCGATTGATGTCCCGCCTGCGGGTGATCGTGGACGGTATCCGACTTTGATGGCACAGGCGTCTTCCCCTATGATACGGGGAGCTTCGAGTTCGAGCAGTGATGGGCCGCAGGATCAGCTTTCTCCTCAGCTCCCTCCTTCTCCTCGATCGGCTTCGAGTCTTGCGAATCATCCGACGTCTTCGAGCACTGCGCTTGTTCCACCACCCACTGCAGGTGGCTACGATGCGTTTACACATCTATCAGCAGACCTCAGGCATCGCGTTCAAGACTACAAAGCCCACGGTCTCGACGCCCTCGGTCCCATCAAGCTCTTTGACCTTCTCAAAGTCCGCAAAGGCTCCCAGATCCGAGAGTTCCACGTCTACCTCTTTCAAGACGCTCTCATCTGCATCTCGGAAGAAAAGAAAAAAGGTCTACGAAACTTTTTATCTTCTTCTTCATCGCACCATAACGCCGATGGCTCTTCGTCGAACAAGGGCGTGCTGAAGTTGAAGGGTCGCATCTTCTTGCGCCACGTGAGGAGGGTGTTCGATTCGACTATTCAGGGAGAGTCGTCGTTGACGATTGTGATGGAGGATGAGACGCTTGATTCTTTTATTTTGACTTTTAAGGATCAGGCAAGTCATGAGACTTGGAAATCGAATTTGACGCGCTTGATGGAGCTGGCTAAGGGATTGGCTCCGTCTGTTGCTACGCCTCAGATGGGGTCGAGTGGTGGAGGGTCTAAAGCTTGTAGGATGATGGGTGATGGTGCTCCCGCTCAACCGACTCATACACCTTTCTCACCTGCTTCGACACTGTCGTCCTTGCGCTCTGAAGATCATCTTCGTGGACACGCATCAAGCTCTATTCGCTCGGCGTCAACATTCACCAACTTTACCTCCTCCTCGCCCATCGCAGCTACACACGCTTTCCAGCAATCGCTTGCGCCAGTGCATACACCTATCGATCTCACTATCGTTCTCTCGATCCCATCACTCTCGACTGCGACTGCTTCTTCAGCAACAGTACTGAAGACTCGCCTCGTCCGAGGGTCTCTGTCATTTGCGCTATCGCTCATGGGACCAAGAGACCGTATCTCAATCGTGACGTGCGAGCTTGGACCGGGTGGCAAAGTCCGCAAGACGCCCTTGCTTGCGCCGACGCGCAAAGATTCTCGTCGAAGACTAGAGAGCTTTGTTGAGCTGATTGGCGTTCAGCGGGGTAATGAGGAGAAAGACGAGTTTGATGTGCCGATGAATGACGAGAAGCAGGATGTGGTGGCTGCTGTCAATGTCGGTGAGTGCTTGCTTTGGGTTTGGACGTTTGCAGCGCTGACGACGTAGGTTTGGATGTCGTGCTTCAGCGCAAAACGAAGAATACGCTTGCTGGAATGATCTTGATTTGTGATACGGCGGAAAGTATCAAGCGCGCGCAAATGGATCTGGTGCTTGCTCGTCTTGAAGCTGCAAAGTGAGTCTCACTCTCGGCTGCTGAAGGTTGATGCTGATTAGAAGCGTGCCTATCCATGCGATGGGCTATGGCAAAGCTCATGACCCTTCACCGCTTTGGATGCTTTCCAACAATACCAACGGCTCGTACACTTTCGTCAAAGAATGGTGAGTAATTTGACGAAGATCACGCTGACTTGCAGGTATCACCTCCGCGACTCGCTCGCCGGCGTTATTGGAGGTCTCATGTCCATCGCACTCACCAACATGAAGGTACACCTTTCCTGCCAAGACAACGAGTTTCGCGTCCACAAAATCTCGGGTACTACCCAAGCAGTGGTCTCGACCAACGGCAAAGACGTCGACATCGAGCTGCGCGAGCTCCGTCATGGCGAGCGCAAAGAGATCCTCATCGAGCTCGAGATTGATCTCTCACCCGATCGCTCGTCCGCTTCTGTCAGCCAGCGCGGGTCATCAGACGACCTTCAGCATGGTCTTGGGATCAATGGGCTGTCACTCGAAGACTCTGACAACATCTACGAGGAGCAGCTCATTGATGAAGTCCCCGTCGTCGAAGTCGATTGCAGCTTTCACGATCCCGCTGTTGGTCGCTCTGTCGCTCGTCTTGCGCATCCCGTCCTCCTCACTGTCGCCATCCTTCCCAAAGCGACTGCACCACCCATCGCAGACCCCACCGTCCAGCGCCGCAAAATGGAGCTCTTTGCTTCAGACATGATAACTCGCGCTCTGCTGCTAGCTTCCAGACGAAACTGGAGTCAAGGCTCTCGCATCCTCGTCGAGTCCAAGCGCATGATCCACACGGTCATGCAACAGCTGCAAAGCAATCCTGGGGCGTCACGATCGAAGAGAGAGACGCAGGTGCATGCTGCTGTCGAAGCGCTTGGTGCGGTGGTGCAGGATCTTGACACTCTGCAAGAGGGGATCGATGAGCAGCGTGATCTCTTTGATCGCGATCACCGCAATTATGCAGCGCAGCAGGTGAGTTCTTCTTCTGATGATGAAGGCGATACTGACAATCAGGCGATGATCTTACGCGGACAGAAGAGCTGGACGACGAGGACGAATACAGAGCGTCTGTACTGCACTGAAGATACACAGCAGATCATTCAGCTGAGTGGAGAGTGGAACTCGCGAGCGTGAATAGATGGACTGAGGATCTTGGGCTTAGTGTTGTCATGTACATCTATCTTGTTCAGGCATGGAACGGCTACAGGCAATCACAAGCTGAGGAACGAAAGGGCCGTGCAACGAGCATGCATGGCAAGTATCAAGAAAAGCAGTGCAAACGGCAAGCAGACGCTGGAGCCGGCATCTTGCTGACGCTCGACTCGGTGAAGCTCAGAGCATCAGCAGACAATGACAGGTATCGTCAGCGCATCCTAAAGAACAAAAACTCACAAACATCATCATAGTGCTGGTCGTGGGCCGCAAGCGGCAAGAGCCTGGAATCCTCGTCTTGATGGCCTGCAGCGACTGATTCGAAGTCGCACACAAGCAGCAGACAGTCCCAGCTGGTTTTTCGCGGAGGAGCGGGCGGGCTGAAGCTGCAGGAGACCGTTGAAGGAGATGACTCCGAGGAGGACTCTTGCTGAGTCAAGCGCTTGGCTTTGGCATTTTCTCGATCTCGTCGCTGCCCACAAGGGTTGCAGACGCGCTCTCCTCGCCACTGGAACTGAGTAGGTCAGCTTCAATTCAGGATATAGCTGTACTCACCGTGGACCAGAATGTGCCGCAAAATCTACACGAGTTTTGATTTCTTGGCGTCTTTTGGTCTTCCAGGATATATTGAGCCACGAGTCGAGGCTTCTGGCTAGGCCTACCGTGGTCGGTGTTCTTCGTTCTGCGGATGGGTGGCATGTTGGTGCTTGGGCCTGAGGTTGGTAGTGGTGGTGGTAGTGGTGTTGGTGAAAGCTCTGTAGAAGCTCTACTGGGGTGGGATCAATGTGAGTCTGAAGATAGGGAAGATGGAAAGACAAAGACAGCTGAATTATACACCCAAAACGGCAAATGAATGCTTCCGCTCGTGACGTCCACCTTGATCCTCCTCCCGTGACTTTTCATTGATCTTGTGATCCTGGAGGCGCCGTCAAGAATCTGGTCTGATCCTTGCTATGTGGCGGTTTGTATTTCGCAGACGCAACTTATTCTTTTCACGACTTTGTTCCATCTCAGAAACTGACTTGTGTATTCGAGGATCAGTTGTCGCCTGATCTTGATAGAAGCTGAGCTGGCTTGTTGACATCGGTACCTTGGCGTTTCACGCACTCCCGTGGGTAGTAAGGTTCATTTTCGCTGTGACATCCAGGCGCTTTTCACAGACTAGCTCTGTACGGCCGGAGACATGAAGAGCGATACATCCACGCCGCTACGTATACGGTCTGAAACAGTTGATGAATTGCATGAAACTCACGCGCAAAAAGCGTGACGAACAACTGCGAGTTGCTGGAGACGACGAGAGACTTGACTCCGTTCGAATCAATTAGAGTTTGCTCCTCGCGTTTCTCTTTTCAAGGCAGGTTGTGCAACACTCGTCAAACTGGAAAATGCCAGTTAAGCAAGGCGCGCGGCTGCCACGTTGTTTCCAAAATTTGCCACCGCCTATGGCCTATGGATTTGCAAGGACACAGAGACATAGCTGCTCACAAACACGTACAGCAGATCAGATCTATGTAGAGTATAGCAGAGAAGACGTATGCACTCATGAGGTCATTCATCATATCAAGATACAACATTTGAAAAGAGGACACCGCGCCAGCGACAGAGTGGGGGAGAGGAATCCAGAGGATACCTGAAGACATCAGCAACGCTCAGCAAATAAGTTCAGTCACTCACCGTTCTACATGATGTAGCTTGCGCCGCTGAGCAGCAGCAAGATCTCCGCCCCTTCTTCATCAGACAGCTCTGACGAGGCAGCCACACGCCGGAATTGTGCCGCAGCTGCCTTGGCTGGCTCCACAGAGCTGGGACTCTGCAGGGACCGAGGAAGCGGCGGGGCAGTCTCACACTGGCTATGCTTCACTTGAAGCCTTGCCGAGTGGTACTTGTCATTATCAGCCCAGCGAACAAAGCAAACAACCGAATCGCTCACCTTGATAATCGGCTGCTCCGAGAGGGAGGAGGTGGAAGAGGCCGGAGAGAAGGTAGCTGGCTTGATCGCAGCTGCTGACTTGCGGCCCTCTCGCTGACCGCACTTGTTGCAGTAGTGGGTTCTACGCCACTGGTGCTATTGAGATCAGTATCTGCACAGATTCGCCGTCGATCACCACTCACAGCCCAGTACGTTCCACAAGATCTACAAGGTAGCCTATTGGCCGGTACACGCTCGTGCTTGAGTGTACCGACCGGGTACCTGCATTTGAGGACTGATGGACGTGATGGGTCGTCGAGACCGTAGATGGCGTAGGTGGGGCGCGAGTAGGGGGTGGCGTTTGTTATAGGCGTTGAGTTGGCAGAGGCACGCATGGTAGCAAGAATGTGATGTGAGGGGGATATAGAGGGAGATGTAGAAGAAATGAAGACGATGGTAATAAATAGGTGATTAAACGCGGCCGGTCGGTGGCTTTTCGGGTTTCGGGTTTCGTGATCTTGCCACATTAGTAAGGCGCACGGATGCAGTGCCATTTTTTGGGTCACCGATCACGCGCCGATGCTTACAGCGTGACTTGTGGGTGGAGTTTGTTCAAGATTGATAGAGTTCAATTAGGTAGGTAGGCTAGGTCATTGCACCTGCCGAGAGAATGGTTGCGCTGTTGGTGAATGAATGGGTGGCGAACAAGAGGGACGTTTGGTTGGTGCTGGTGCTGATGCTGATTGGTGCGTCGAGGTCGGAAATGCTTGTAGATGTCTGCTTGATGGATTTATGGGATGACCTATCATGTTCTGATGTATGTTAGAGGTTGTAGCAGATGTTGGCAAGTACGATCACTCACAAATGTAATACATCAATACAAAATGCATCAAGCTCAGCTTGAGCTCAACATCCTTTATGTTGCTCTGGGCCGGGCCCAATCTCGATCACACCCTCTACATCCGTCACATGCAGTCACACAGATGCTATCACACTATGCATAGCTGCAAGAGTCTCTCATATGCATCAAGTTCACGACCACAACGACCACCAAGCTCAAAAGATCATCCGACACAATAATCGAGCCCAGCCCCAGCCTCATGATCTCATCCTCTGCACCCACATCAGCCATCCCTTCCGCAAACTAGACCGCACCCCAGACGAGAGCACTGTATCCATAGTCATATACATGCATCATTTCCACCACGTAAGCGAAGGCAACCAAGCTTTCGACGACCCCTTTGAAACATTCAGCAATGCCGTCCTCTCCCCCGCTTCCTCTTCCTCATCAGGCATCCGCACGTATCCTACCCTCGTCTGCGTTGCCGGAATCGGTTCGGGCTCTGCAGCGTCGACCACTGAGACAGTGTTGTCGGGTACAAGATCTGCGATGGTGTGATGCGGGTCATTGCTTGCGAGTGGGTTACCAAAGTCATCCAAACCCTCCCGAGCTTGGCGACGTTTCCACATGATACAGATGACCTGAAATCCCATCAGCAACCACCGACCGTAGGCTAGGCGCAACACATACCAGCAGTGCACCCTGCATTCCACCCGTGACTGCATAAGGCAGCCAACTCGTCCAATTCGCTCCAGGCCGCAACGCGATACTCAACACGAACGCCACACTCCCCGGAACCTGGATCATCATCGTCCCGATACTTAGTGCGCCGACGTGCTTGGCGTTGTAGGTCTTGATGATCTGGGGTGCATATTGGAGGATCGCGAGAAGGGTGCCTGAGAGGCCGAGGAAGGTCGCTAGGGTGTGGAGTAGGGGATGAGATGATGAGAGGGAGGTGACGAGGAAGAGGGAGAGGGAGAGGAGGAGGAGGAGATGGACAGCTACGACTGATGCTAGGGTTGTGGCGAGTCGCCACTCTGGTGTTGTGCTGATTCTTGGTGGGGTATTTGAGGGGACTGGGGAGAGGGGACGGACGCTTTGATACTTGAGATGAAGAGGGAAGTAGATTAGATAGAGGATCAAGCTTCATGTCAGTCGGTACAATGAAACGCGCGTACATGATGGTGAAAAGCGCCCATTGCAGGAAGACTTGAATCAAGCCAAGGAGGCTTTCAAAGCACATGCCACCGCTCTGCAAGTCAGCCAGCGGCTTCCTTTAGACTCACAATGAAACGACAGCATCTCAAAAGAGGCCATTGTAGAATCAGGAGGTTCAGCAGCCCCGAAGCTGAGGAAGTCGCACCGAGGAGAAGATACCACTGTCGTCAGTCAACCTTTTGCAAGCTGCAACTAACGGGTGAGAATCCTTCCGATGTACCAGCGTGTATGATGCGTAGATGCTGGAGCAAGGTCAGCTTCTATAGGACGCGAAAAGACGTACTTGCGGCAAGTAGCTGATGACGAGCCCAACGCAGAGGAAGGAGGAAAGTACCAACGTCGTCACATCGTGTGTCTGCTCTGTTAGTCATTATACCTAGCGTACTACTCACTGGCCTGCACCCTTCACTGCTCGACATGGTAAACAAATGATGAACGCACAGACACACTGCTCAGTTTGAGCTTGGCCGGTCAGAAGCTGGGGTCTCCGTCTGTGCGCCTGCACGCCTACTTTGAGGTCCATCAGCGCGCCTTTTTGACAATTATCTGTGCGCGTCGCAAAAGTTGGTTATCGCTCAGCTTTCGCCGTTCAGTGCAGCAAACAATCTCATATCCCTGCACATCACATCAAAAGAGTGTCTCTAGGTTCATCATGTTCTCTGTAAGTCTCGCTCAAGAGTGTAGGGGTCGATGAGGCGCTGTTTGCTTGACCGGTCATGACTGATAGCTCAGCGCAACTCTACCACGCTCGCCCGGACTGCTGCTCGTTCGGTTCGGTAAGTGTACCGTGCAGGGCTGTAGGGAACTGATGAAAGACCAACAAGAACACAGTTTATCATCCGCGCCTTCTCTGCTTCACCACTGGCGCGAGACGCAGAGCCAAGTGCCAAGATCGCACCCATCGTCGAATCGATCTCGACTCTCTCCCTTCTCGAGGTCTCCGAGCTTGTGACTGCTCTCAAGGTGAGTCTTTCCTTGCGTCAGAATATAGCTGACATGAAAAGACACGACTGAACATCACCGAGATCGCCATGCCCGCAGCCTCAGCAGCAGCACCCGCAGCAGCAGCAGCACCCGCCGAAACAGCAGAAGAAGACAAACCTAAAGAAAAGACAATCTTCAGCGTCAAGCTAGAAAAGTTTGATGCTACTAGCAAGGCAAAGATTATCAGGGAAGTTAAGGCTTTGATGCCCAACATGAACTTGGTAGAGGTGCGTTCATCGCTGACATCGATGGAGTTGCTGTGGCTAACGAATATAGGCAAAGAAGTTTGTAGAGTCGGTGCCGCAGATTATCAAGGAAAACTTGCCAAAGGACGAGGCGGAGAAATTGCAAAAGACATTGGTGGCGCTCGGTGCGACTGTTTCGCTCGAGTAGAGATGTCATGGTTTTTACTCTTTCCTGTTGGCAGGGGATTGTGCTTGCGGTTTTCCTGTCGCGTGATGCGTAGTGGCCAGCTGCAGATTTCTGACTTGACGCTCGCACAGTGAAGGATGTCTTCATTGTCTTTGTAGCAACATCTTGATCCCTTTCATCACATCTATGATAATCTATAGCCCCGCATCAACACACACAGTCCCGTAAGCACCGTCCCACCTAACACAACCCAAAGGAACACGGCCCTCACAGAAGTCAAATAAGCCAGCCTTGCCTCCATCTGCACGACGCCATCCAACAAAGGGAGCACCCTCGCCGGCTCCTGGATAATCGATCTGATCGTCTGAGCACTCTCATTCGGGAGCCTTCTGAGAAGGGCACGCGAGAGGACGGATTGTTGGATCGCAGCTGCAAGTGAGACGCCTAGGACTTGACCTATGGCGCGGAAGAGATAGCATGCTGAGATGGCAACTGATAACTGCGAGGGGTCAACTGATGCTATCAGCGCGGCTGGATCGTCAGCTTGTGCGGTGTAGGGAAGGACAGGGACTAACTAAGAAGACTGGTGACTACTGCCCCGCCACCGATGGACCCAATGGCATTCTCGATCCAGAGCTGGTGGATGTTGGATGATATCTTCCAATCTACTAGCACCGAGATGCCTTGAGCGACAGTCAAGACGTTCATCCAAACTTGAAACCATTTGTACGTCCCGAATCGCTGCTCGTCAGCACTCAAACCACCCTGCACAGCCACGCACGCGCATGTAGTAGCCAGCCCCTAGCGAAGCAGCAGATCCAGTAATCGAAGCAGGAAGCAGTACCAGACCCGCTTCCCGACCATTCAGTCCTCGTGGAATATGCAGATACACAGGAATCATAAAGAGCCTTGAAAAGTTAACGGCGGAGTTGAGGGTGAAAGATGCGAGAACGAGAGCGGGAGACCATTTGGTGAGAAGGTCGAGGGGGAGGATGGGGTGTGCAGCTTTGCGTTCGACAAAGATGAAGATTGCAGATGCGAGAAGGCAGGTTAGGCTTAAACTCCAGACTGCTGGATGGGTGAGAGGGTAGTTTGATGATGTTGCGAGTGATGAAGCGACCATCAAGCTTGACGTCTACCAGTCAGTCTGTAGAAGCGCAGTGAGACTCACAGCAGTGACGATGAAGAAGCTGCCAGTCCAATCGATAGACTTGAATAGCTCCCAAGGAGTACGCCCATCTTTATCCTCGTCGTGAGGAAGATGAACTTTCCAGAAGATGAGGAGGAAGGAGATGACTATGGGTGATAGTTGAATGAAGAAGCTTGCTCGCCAACCATAGGCATCGGCAATCCATCCACCTACAACGCTTCCTGTTGCTGATCCTAGTCCGAAAAGGACATTGACGCCGCCTGTCATCAGTCATCGAGGTTAGAGAGGGCCGTACCTTGGTATAAACCACGATCTGCCAACGACACGAGATCACTGACGATGATGGCCTCAACGATCAGCCGCAGCCAAGTGTCAAGTCCATGATACTTGCAGTGATAGTTAGGAGGCCGCCACCCCCGCATCCACCAATGATTCGCGCAAAGATGATGAAATTCATTGAAGGAGCAATACTGCACAGTGCAGTCCCAACTACACGTAAGCTCGCGCGCACATTGCTGAGACTCACTTGTAAATAAGGCAAGTGCAAACAGCATAGCTCCCCGTTTACCCATGACTTCTGTCAAACGACCCCAGAGCGGAGTGAAAGCTGCCATACCGAGTAGGTATGCACTTCCAAGCCATGATGCCTGTTTATCAACCCCATGTCACGGTATCTATCATGACATACCAGAGAGCCAGACGAAAAGTACGATGCAATGTCTATTTGCAGGTTGGCAACGATCGTAGAGCTCAGAGCGGCACAGAAGACTCTGAAAGTATATCAGCTTCTTCTACAATAGAGACTCACGACTCACGCAGTCCACAATCCTAAGCAAATAGGCGCGATTTCTCTAAAGGGTTTGTAGACCTTGCTCTTCGCAACCTCGTCCAACACTGACGCAGTGCTCTCCGAATCGGTATCGCTGAGCGCACCGTACGACTGGCGCCGCCGATCCTGCTGTTCCTCCCTCAACAATATCTCGCCTTCACCACGCGCCATCGTTGCAGTGTTCGTGCGAGCTGTATACAAACTACAAATCAAACTGCTTGCACATCTTTTTGAGGAATGCCTTCGGCCATGTCCGAAGGGAGCCCCGACGGTGGCGATTAATGGTATCAAAAGATGATACATGCGTCTACTCGTTCATGGCCGTCTCCTCCGAAGGTACAGCAGCAGCAGCAGCCATCTCACTACCTTCAGGCTGCTCCGACATAATCTCAGCTTCAGAACCAGCCTCGACCTTCTTCTTTTTATTCTTGTTCCTCTTGCCCTCTCCAGGACCAGGCCGCGTCTCATCTTTCGGCTTGGCAGGCAACAATCCCTTTGCCTTCATGCGACCGAGCTTGCGGCGTCCAGCTTTGCTGATATCATCTGCGTCGACTGTTGCTTCGCCTGCGAGATCATCATCCTCTTCGCCGCCAGCCCAGCGTGGTAGTAGGCCCAAGTTCGGGTAGAGAGCGTAGTCGGTCAAGGTCTGGACTGGTGCTTGGATGTCAGCTTTGATGTGAAGTCAGGACATACAGAGGACGACACCTGCTTGAAGTCCTTCCAGAAGCTCAGAGTACTCGCTCGACACATCAGTGAGCTACAAGTCAGCTGCCTCATCCAGGTTTCATAATCTTACCTCGGCACCAGCAGAAACCTTGACGAGCTTGAGTCCTCGTCCCTGAAGCGACATGACGACTTCTTCATTAATCTCAGGGAGTCCCTTGTCACCACCACGTTCACCGTTAGCGTTCAGAACGCCCCACGTCAGATCAAGAGATACAAGCAGAAGCCCAGGATGGCTTGCCAAGGGCTTAAAGGTCAGCACTGGCGCCGAGAAGGCGAGGGTGGTGATTGTTGGTGATGCTGAAGACTCTGAAAGGTCTTTGCCCAAAGTGAAGCCGTGGATAGCTTTGCACCTGCCCTGTCAGTACATGCGCGGGAAAAGTGCACTCACCCTTCGGAGAAGAAGATGACTGCCGTTTCATCGCCGACAGACACGCTCTCAATACTCCCGATACAGAGCCCATGACCATAAGGCAGCATATACCCCTCTGGAGGCGTCGCAAAGTCATCCGGCGTACTCGCATCGATCCCCTCAACAGCTTTACGCTTCCTCTGCAGTTTATCACGCCGCATCTCGGCTTTCACACATCGATGAGGAAAGACTGCCGTGCCGAGAGGAAGCGTGAAGAAGAGGTTGCCTGTCGCCCATCGCCAGATGAAGAGTGACGAGTCACCGCCGCCGGAGATGAGGAGATCCGGGTGGGAGGAAGGGATATGCAGAGCGGAGACAAAACTACTGTTAGTGTGGTTCGGGCGTGGATGGCTTACGATTCGTGGCCTAGACAGAGGGTGTCGATCACGTAGGATTTCGGGTAACGGCTAACGCGGATATGCTCGTCACGGTCCGCAGTGATGAGGTGAGAGTCGTTTTTGCTCATGACAAGAGAGGTAACGACGGAGACATGGCCTGAAGTGAGCTTGGTTCGACTCGAAAGCAGATGAGCTCACCCGTCAGCAAGTCAGCGTCTGGATTCAAGGATGGATCAGCTGCTAATTCGCCGAGAGTCGGACGAGGTTTGGCTTCGGCCGAGTCCTGCGCGACAGGTTCCAGAGGATAGCTGGATCGTCAGCCGTGTGTCTTCAGAAGCGCACCTAAAGACATCTCCCGAACGATCAGCGACCAAGATCTGATGATCCGCCGAGAATGCCAAACAACTAGCTTTCTTGATAATCTTTCTACATCCATCAGCTCACCCCGGCCACGCAAAAGCTCACCGCTCGCTCTTGAGCTTCCAGCCCTCGACCTGCCATACTCTCAGCATCTTGTCCTCACCCAAGCTGACCGCCGTCTTGCCATCTTCAGTCGCGATCAAGTAGCGAACTATATGGTTCTGCCCTCCATGGCGCGCGCGCTTGTCATCCGGGACGATTGGTAGCGAAGCTGAAGCGGAAGAAGAGGAAGCGACTGTTGAGCCGAGGAGCTTGCCTGTTTTGGCTTCAAATGCTTGGATTGTTGCTTCTGAGCCGAGGAAGAGAGTGGATGGCGTCGAGAAGACGATGGATGTTGGTGCAGCGACCGACATGTTGACGCTCGCTATGCTGGTTGATGATTTCATGCTTGCTAATAGCTGGGCCAAACAACTTTTGGTACATTCAGGCACGGCTAACATCGTTCACGTGTTGCTCCATTTCTACTTTACTTTTTGTGCATGCCATGCTCGACATACCAGTTGAGAGCTAGAAGAGCTAGACGTCAGCATCATTCAATTTCGCATGCAGGACTTACAAGGCTCCTTCAAGCTCATGTGCTGATAGCCAAGAATGTTGACGCCACCGGCATCAGCTTGGAAGTTATAACCTGCGCTGAGCGGGAAGTCACACCAGCGCGCAATGAAGACTCTGGAAAAGTGACCGTGAGAGAAGATGATAACGTCGGCGTACTCGACGTCTTCGCGGCTTGTGCAGGATTCTTCGGCCTAGAAAGTCAGTGTGAGTGCTGGTAAAGGAGGGGTGCAGTACAAGAGAGCGGGTCAAGCAGGATCCAAACGCTAGTAAGACGCAGTCCATCATCAATCTTACTGGATCGGCGGGGTTCGGTCGTCTATCGGCGCGTGAAACAAGCGTGAGAAAAGGCCCGACCCGAAAGCAGCTGAATCGCTCATTAATCCTCGCGCCACCCGCAGCCTTCTTGGACCATGACGAGCGCCGAAAGGCTAATGGTAACGACTTATATTCTCTTCCGACCAGATCAGAGAAGGCCTTGACAACAAGTGGCCACAGATATCCGACCTGCAACAAAGCACGACACGCTTGACGAAGCATGTTTCAGAGTAAAATCAGCGTGAGGGACCCTTGACGTCCGACACACTAGCCGCGCGGAGGCTATGATCGACGACTCGTAATCCCTCCAAACGCGATACGATGAAACGCGCCTCCCTTGGTAGGCCCTTGGTAGGAGGCATAGGGCAATGCACTTCTTTCCAGCTGATTATTGCCTGAATCTTCTCTCCTGATATCAGACAGGTGAGTCTGTAGGCACGCAGCCGTTTGATCGGGAACGTTCACGAGGCCCATCCTGAGTCGCAGTCGTCTGTCAAGGGTGGTCGAGAAAGACTACGCAGCTCCGGCGAAAGCCCTGTCCGACAGCGAGGTAGCAGCTTGAAGCACTTTTTCAAGATCTCTTCAGTAGCACAAGCAGTGTTGGACGATGCGAGCACCTGACGCCACCTTCAAATCCGTGAACGCGTAGACGAATGTTAGCTGATCGTTTAATCGACTTGCCTTCCAAGAAAGAGTGGAAGACCGAGGAAAACAAATGCAGCCGATTTTCCTTGCTCTGATCGCAGAGAAGGCTTTGACCACATGCGGGCGGGCAGTCCCTGGAGTCTGATCTCAGACTCTCGGGCTGTCATCTCCTCAGCGCCCAGCCAAATGCGCATGCAGACCGCTAACGGATAACCGGCGCGCCGTCTCTCTCAACAAAACGGACAGTTTGACGGAAAAGTGAGCCGCCTTCCTTCTTCCCCACGTCGAAGAGGCTGGTATCTGGAAAGATTGCCCCCCCACTCGCGCGATCATGAGGTGTGAAGCGGATATGAGGGGCGCTGTCGTAGATCCACCAACCTGTCGAAGTTGCGTTATATCCATGGAAATGACACCTTCTGCTGAGCCTGATCAAGTTCGATCCGCCAACGAGAGGTCCGAGACATGAAGACAGCTGCGTACCAGCTGAATTCAATGTCTCTCCGCCCGCCGACGCTTACAACGAGGAGAATGCCATTTCTCAACATGGCAGAGCGCTGAGATAGCGACTGATAATGTTCACGCCGTCCTCCCAAGAAAGGTGTGAAGCCTACAGTGGCTCCACTCAGCTGACTTTGGCCACCCCGATGGTCCGCCGGACCCAAGCCTGGAGCAGATGGGATCAATGTTTGCGAGCGTGCCACGGTCACGTCACAGCCCACTATGTTCGCCTGCTTGTGAAAGAAAGCTGCAACTTCAAGGTCACCGTGGCGCTAGTGTGAGCTCCACCACGAGGCTCGTGCAATCGCAAGAGGTAGCCTAGCAAGGCTGAACTCTGCGACAGCAATTCCCTCGAAGCAAATCCCCGCCCCTCAAAACTCAATCCCCAACGATCAAGCAATCTCGTTGCCGGCTGAACATGCCTCGCGATCCTCCCCAAAGCAGAGGAAGGTCGGACACAGTACTATCAGCCGACTGAGTTTGCTCGATCTTTGGCAAGGCTTGTGTCGAGTCTCCGTCGTCCCTCAAAGTTAGAAAGCCAGGAAAGAGCTCGGGATCAGCGGCGACAGGTAAGAGAGCGCGAGCATCCCGTCACCTGTTTAAGAACGCCACACTTATTGAACAATTCCCGAACGCATCCTCACAAGCATTGGACAGACCGATCCAAGCTAAATGAAAAAAAACGCTGGGATGAACGAATATCAATTCCTAGGTCCAAGGCTGATCAGACGCTGAATCAGGTATGATGATAGCAACACCGGCAGCCGGCTAGTCATCGACCTCCATCTCCCCCAGGAAAGGTTAGAAGAGGCAGTTGTTGGAAGAACCCAGCCAGCTCCGGTCGTCCCCCGCTGACAAGACCTTCAGACATGCGCAATTCCTCGAATGCATTCGCTCAATGGGAAAAGCTGCGAGGAGCCTCAAAATCAGATACATAGCTTCCTGGAGTTGCAACGTACCCACGTCGGTAGCTTGACAGAGTCGTAAAGTACGATATATGCGGCGAGGACCTGCCAAACATGGAGCTAGCCATTGATCGGCTGACTCACAGTCCCCTAGTCCCTCAAACCCTGCAGTACACCGCTCTAAACCTCTCACAGATGCTCGAACGTACGCCGACCGTCCGCTGATGCTCTCCTCGCTGCCCTCCACAAAACAATGTAGGACCAGAACAGGCACCTTGGCCGCTTACCATCGCGCAGCACGAGAAGGCTGATGACACGCTCAAGAAACCCCAAACTCGATGCCATTATGATTGCAGATGAAGTTGTGAGGACCATTACCGGATGGGACTTTGAGCCTTTAACATGCCATGTGTGTCGGAAACAGCAGCCGTCCTCTACCAGACAACGGAACAGTAATGTCTGCCGCCAGGAAGACAGGTCTGACAACGTTTCAGCCAGACAAGACGGCTCGCGTCCCTCGACGTCCGTACATTCACCTCCAGGCGCCGATGATTGGACCGTCTTCGTTATCGGCTGATCATCTTCGTGCATCCTCCAAAAGCAGAGAAAGGTCGGACGAAGTAGCTTCAGCCGAATTGATTTGCTCGAGCGTAGACTAAGCCAATCTCGACTTTTGTCGTCCCTCTGAAGCGCAGAAGGGAGAGAGCTGGCTGAGCATCAGTTTGCGTTGCCTTCCAAGCAACGTTTGTCATGAGGAAAATCTCCTTACGCACCCTTCCCAGCATTGAGCAGACAGATGCATGCAAAACGGAATGCTGAAAGAAGGGTTTGTAGTCTTGAGACTGGTCAGACGCCTAGGCAAGACCGGCAGCCGGCTAGTCGTCAATCTGCGTCCCTCCCAGAAGACTGGGAGAAGCAAGCAAAACTTTTAGCCATCTCTGTTCACTTTGACCTCTGACAAGGCTGTCATCAGACACGCGCGATCCCTCAATGCACTCGCGCAGTGAGGAACAGATCCATAGCCCTCCGTGCCTCACACAATGTACGCAAATCAACAGCTGATCCTCTCCTCGCTGCCCTTTCATTCGAAATCATGAAAGGTTCAAAAGACACATTGGCCTCTTTTCACCACCCAGCGTGTTTAGAAGGCTGATGAGATCCCTCAGACTCGATTTCACCCTGTGAAAATGTATTACAAAGGACCCTCAGGAGTGAATCTCCACAGCCTGTGTTGTGCCTTTGCGCGTCGGAACAGCTCGACGATCACCGCGATACCCACTTCTTCAACAGAGCACAGCCTGACAACGCCATGTTCGCAGCCGTGCAATCTTTCGAAGCGCCACTTCGCTTGCAAGCGGAGAACAAGACCTTGCTGAAGGTACAATCCCCTACTCCGACCACACACACCCAACTCACCTTGCGATGCAATTCCCTAACCCTAGCAATGACCCCATCCACCCGATCCTGCATCTCTTGAACGCTCTCTCCCTTGTGCAACGCATCGCCTGGACAGCCATCACGCCAGATACTCCACTCTGGATTCTGGTTTTTGATCTCGGACGTAATCAGACCTTCGTAGGCTCCGTAATCCCATTCTGCAACGCTTTCAGAAGTTTCGAATGCAATGTTTGAAAAAGTGTCTTTGCCGAAGAGCTGTCGGTCAGCGAATTGGAGTGGAGGAGGGAAGAGAGACTTACGAGTTCGGCTGTTTTTTGAGCGCGTTGACGTGGCGAGATGATGATATGTTTCAAGTGATCGGGATTGATTAATTCTTGTTGTTATCAGTTTCTTGACTTGCGTGGTTGGCTGATGCAAGGTGCACCTGGCGTCGAGCTCCAGCTAGCTTGCACATGCACATACATCCACTCGACTCGACTCACTGCCGGGACCAACAACTCTCTCTCGCATGTTTTCAATCAGTTTGACACCATTGTCCGTCAGTGGGATATCCGACGTTCCAGTCTTTGATAGGGTCAGTAGGTATTGCTGAATAGTCGACAAACGTGGCGGCCTGAGGATTAGTATGAGATTAGATGGGAGGGTAGAGACGGACCGTTCAAGCTCCATTCTGTCTCGCCTGGTTGTTAGCTTTTAATTGGGAGGAATGGGCTTACCGTGGCGGATCAGGTATACTCTGGGCATACGAGGTGCCATGTTTGATTAATGTTCGTTTGAGAGATGAACGTAGAGCTTTGCTAATTAAGTGGAGCTGAGGTGTAGCTGTATTCCCACGAGGTATTCTACCACGTCATTCCGTTGACTGTTTGATAAAACGGAGATGAACATGATCCCCGTCTTTCGTTCCCCCATTGATTCCCCCACAGAATTATAATTGTCGTGGGGAATCTACGTGGGTCCCTTTTGAACCAATCTTTTTGGTGGGGAAATTGAAACTACCTCGATAGAAATATCATAAACAGCCAGGTGAGTTGTTAGTCTGATAGAATGGGATTGTGTATTGGGTCAGGATGAAACGACTTCAAAAAGAGGCAGAGACCTCCTGACAGAGAACCAACAACGGCTCAGCTGGCAGAGACTGAACACATTGAAATACTCACGAATCGTAACGCGTTTCTTCCCATTCCATTCCACGACCCTTGCTGACTCGTCAGACACAATCCACCATGACAATGGCCACCCTCTCTCAATCCCAAAGGCGTTCTCCACTCTCAACCCCTCCAATCTCGCAATCACCAGATGACGAATTCAATTTCGAATACAACTTTCTCTCCTCTCTACCTTCTTCCTCTCCACCACCACCACCGCAAAAACGATCACCTCTATCCACACCGTGCTCATCACCCAAAGCAACTTTTAACACTCGCCCTCTTAAACCATTGACGAGTCTGAATGCTCAGGCGGTGACAAAGAGTCAACCTCTACACCGTACAATGTTTGCCCAGAATCCGAGGCCGAGTATGGGCATGCCTCAGAATCAAAAAGAAAAGAAGAATACAAAACTTATTCAGACGACCAAGGGTTTTCCCAGGCGATTCGAGCTCAAGCTGACGGCTGAGGAGCTGGCGAGGAGGTGTTAGGCGAGGCTTGGGGGGGGAGACGAGTTGCATAATGCAGAAAAGGAGGAAAGAAGCAGCAAGCAAGCAAGCAAACAAACGAGCAACGTGTATTATGTGTATTGTAATGTACAGGGTGAATAGTGAATAACCAGCGTGAACACGGCTTGGCCATCAGGCCTGGCATTTTCAAAACGTTTCAAGGTGCATCTCATCTAGAAGTTCCCAGCTCACCCAAACACTTTACAAACGCCGTCGGACTCAACACCTCTGTACTCCCATAAACCACACTCTTCCCTCCAGGCTGCCTTGCCGCCCATTCCGTCAAATTCCCATATTCAACATAACCTCCACCACCGACAACAAACACGATCGAGTCGTGAAACTGCGAACGCTGTTTACCACCTTGTGCCTGTCCGCGAGCACGCGTCGCACGGGGATCAAACACGAGGTAATCATCTGTATCTTGAAGTGCTTGAGTTGAAGCCGTGCTTGGTTCCATGAGGGATTCAACGACCCGAGTAATAGTCAGTTCTTTTCGGGCGGGAAGAAAGTTTTTGACGCCTGAAATGAGATTGTCCAGGCCGACGCCGGTGATGCCGCCTTCGCGTAGACGATCGGTAATCTATCATTAGCTTGAAAGGTCTTGATAAAGACTCACTCTGTTACCGAGCACACTGAATCCTCTTGTCCATTCACCCGCCTGCGTAGGTGGCGCTACAGTCGGTTGACTCGCCATCAAGCTCATCCGCGTCACCTCTCTAACCTTTTTCACATATTCCAAAGCACCCACATCCGCTCCAGCCTCACTCAACGCACCCGCCAATTCCGATAAATCCTCTTTACTGATCGCGTGATCCGCAACAGACAAGAAATAAATAATCACCAATCGGAGCTGATCTTCAGCTGTGGGTTTCGCAGTGACGTCTGGTTCGTCGGTTTGGCCTTTCATCGTTGCGAGAATAGTGGATTTAGCTTGCTTGGCGGCTCCTTCTTCGACTTGGAAGAGGGTGTCGAGGCCGCGCTCTTTGATGGCTTGAAGCAGGGCGGTGGCAATGTTCATGTGTGTGTCGAGAGTGTGCTTGCGGGCTGTTAGCTCGGGAAGGGCGGTGATGGCTGTTTTCAGGTTGGCGGCGTTGGAAGAAAAATCGCTATTGTCAGCTTGCCGAAGTCTAGCTTGCTTACATTTGCGAGACATCATTCACATCGCTGACGCCCGTCGAGCGTGTAATCTCAGCCGCATCAGACTTGTATCTTTCAATCAGCCGCCTTCATCTTCCCGCATCGCTCTACTCACCGATTCAATTCAGAGTCGATATCCTCCGCGACCTGAGGAAAAGGGTTCCCAGCATTCTTTGCCCAGAAGAAATCTTTGGCATCAAAGTCATACGACTTTTTCTGAAGCTTGCCGTTCTCTGGCGACTCGACAGTGACTCTGTTGAGCTTCATCTCGAGAACGTCGTGCACGAGAGCTTGGTAGGTCCATGAATGGGAGAGCATGGGGATCAGGTCGAGATTGCGGTCGAGAATGACGAGCACTGCTTGTCAGACTGTGGTCTGAGGGTCAGAGAAGACTCACGAGGTCGTTGAAGACCGGCAACTTCCGCTCTTGATGAAGCAATGTGGTCACGGAGTCTGGCGTCAAGCTTGCGTGCTACCATTTCGGCTGCGTTTCCTCTCGGGCACCTGATGAGCGGAATGACATCTATCTCACATCAGCTCCACACGGTGCATTCTCGCAAACTGACTCATGGTAAGAATCACACTGAACAAGCCTTTGGCCACTCGATCCACTTCACTCTCAATCTCTTGTTCACCCGCTTTAGGATCATTGAGCACCACATAGCTCGGTCGCACATCCACGCCCTGCGCTGGCCGCTTTGGGACAAGCGAAAAGAGGTTGGGGGAGGGAACGATGAAATCAAGGTATTGGTCGTGGACTGAATTGATGAGTTGGGCTGTTTGGCCTGAAGGATCTGCTTGAAGGATGAGGCTTGCAAGTTCTTCAAGGAGAGCTCGAGGGAGAGAAGAGGTGAAGGAGAGGTGGTATGCTGAATACAGCGGTGGGTTGAGATCCTGTTGGGTCAGTAGAGGGAGGAGAGGGAGTGGAGACGTACGGCTGCAATCCGTTGAATATTGGCTAGTGTCGGCGAGACAAAGTAGACTGCCGGTACATCAGAAAGCGGAGGTCGCGGTGAATGCAATTGACTATCTTATCAGCCTCTCGCACAATCCTTCAACTCTTAATGCAACGCACATATGCAACGTGACGCCCTGCTCTCTGAGATCTTGAACGCGCAACGTTGTCGCCAAGATATCTTTACTGACTTCATCAAGTACAAGCACTTTCCATACCAGCGGTCCTTGTGGTTGCTCTGCAGGTGAAGTTGGACGCGTGGAAGCGGCAGAGGTCGTGGTGGAGCTCGAGGATTGGGAGGGTGGTGCTTGGTTTAGATTGAGTAGGGTCAGCAGGGCATTTGTTTGAGCTTGGAGGAGAGTTAGAGCGGTCATCTCGAGCTTGAGGGTGCTGTTAGTCTATAGGAAGGCGCTCTGTTACTTTCTTTATGCTGAGCGGTGTTGAGAGGGTGCGCAGATGCTCGTGCACACCGTCACGACCCGCGCGCCTATTATTGAATAAATCGCGCCTGAGCCGAGATGCTGAAAGGCGCCTAATCATATGCAAGGCGCGCGATATTGAGCGGCAAAATGCTGGGTCAGTCCTGTCAGCTCGAGCACTCGCAGCAGAACTCATTCACCGTTCTGAGCACTCGTCTCAAGCTTGCTGAGTATCCATAGCTCATCACAGAAAGTCAGGCGGCAGTATCTGTTCGTGTGAGTCAAGCTTCAAGGTATGTCCTGGTGCAGCCGGACTGTAGCAACAAGTAGCCTTGTTGAGACGAGATCCTGCCAGCAGGCGTTTGCTGACGAGTAGCACCATGGCCGCCAGGACAGCAGCTCAACAGGCGTATCAATTTAATACGAAAGAATACGTCAGCCAAGATGCACCTAAACGAATGTCAGTCATCTTTTACCAGGTAGATGTGAGCTGACGCTCGCAGCAAACATATCCAGTTTGCACCCATGCCGCCAAAGGATATCGTGCAGATCTCAGAATTTGAAGTCTCCACATCTGAACTGTATCAATTCCAAGGTGATCGCAAGGTGCCAGCGAAAGGCGGTGTTCTCGACAACAGACTCGTGAGTCCTCGAAAGTCTGCTGGCAATCAAGACTGACATCTCAGGGACCAAACGAAAAAGGCGACAAGTGCGAAACGTGCCATCAGCTCTCCACACTTTGCGTAGGCCATTTCGCCTACATCAAGCTCGCGCTCCCCGTCTTCCACATTGGCTACTTTAGACCCGTCATCAACATTCTCTCCTGTATCTGCAAGACCTGTGCCCGGATCCTCCTACCCAAAGAAGAACGCGCAGGCCACCTCCGTCGATTCAGGAAACCCAATATCGAAACTCTTGAGCGCGCGACGCTGAATAAAAAGGTGTTGACGGCTTGCAAGAAATTGATCAGTTGTTCGCATTGTGGGGCGCTCAATGGAACGGTCAAAAAGAGTGGGACGCTCAAGATTTCGCATGAGCCATTTAGAGCAAAGAGCTTGGCGGGGGCAAAGGAAGAGTACATGCAGGAGTTCAGTACTGCCATTGCGGACGACAAGAATTTGGCGCTGCATCTCAGCAAGGCTGTGGAGGATATGAACCCGCTCAAGGTGCTCGAGCTCTTCAAGCGTATCTCGGCAGAGGTAAGTCTATTCTGGAAGGATGGAGCTGATGCCTAGGATGCAGAGCTACTTGCGCTGAGGCCAGAGATTGGTCGCCCGGAAGACTACATCTGGCAGTACATCTCGGTCCCACCGTCCTGTATTCGTCCTTCTGTCAAACAGGAAGCTGGCAAGTGCGTCTCAAGCTTTTTGAAAATCGCGCTGACGTGATAGCAATGAGGACGACTTGACGATGAAACTCATGGAGATTGTCAATGTCAACGCTCATCTGAAAGCTGCCATGATCCGCGGTCAAGGTATTCAGACGACGCTGGTGAGTTCTGCCGGAGAAGGCAACAGAAGCTGACACGCATGTAGAACAACTGGGAGACTTTGGGACATTGCGTTGCGCTTTACATCAACTCGGAGACACCTGGTATGCCTCCTGCCGTCGTGAGTTCTTCCTTGTGAGGCACAATGCTCACGAACAGAACAACAAACCTACCAAAGGTTTCTGCCAGCGTCTCAAAGGCAAAACAGGTCGTTTCAGAGGAAACCTCTCCGGCAAGCGTGTCGACTTCTCAGGTCGAACAGTCATCGGACCCGACCCCAACCTCCGCATCGACGAAGTAGCCGTTCCCGAAAAAGTCGCACTCAAGCTCACCTACCCTGAGCGCGTGACAGACTACAACATCGAAGCGATGCGTCAGTGCGTCATCCATGGCTCAAAACTGCATCCCGGTGCGAATATTCTGGAGAGTATCGGGCATGACGGATTGCCTTTTAGACGGTCGATTGCGTTCATGGCAGAGGAGAGCGCGAGGAAACAGGCGGCTTCGAGGTTGAAAGTGGGGGATGTTGTGCATCGCCATTTGAGGGATGGAGAGTGAGTGGAGAAGGTGTGGGTGGCGCTGCGGCTGATGGTTAGTATCATTCTCTTCAACCGCCAGCCGAGTCTGCACAAGCTTTCCATCATGTCGCATAGGGTCAGTCACAAGGTATCATTGGGGCTTATTGACAATGGCAGGCCAAGATCCGACCTTGGCGCACGTTCCGCCTCAACGAGTGTGTCTGTAATCCCTACAACGCCGACTTTGACGGTGACGAGATGAACTTGCGTACGTCGTTATGGCTGCTAATGCTAGTTGCTGACGAACAGACGTCCCACAAACGGAAGAAGCTCGCACAGAGGCCCTCGAGCTCATGTCGGTCAAGAAGAACATGGTCACGCCTCGTAATGGAGAGCCAATCATTGCCGCCATTCAAGACTTCATCACCGCCTCCTTCCTCCTCTCGCGTCGAGACCGCTTTTACGACCGACAGCAGTTTACCCAGATCTGTGCCTACCTCGCCGATGGCAACATCCAGATTGACGTGCCGCCGCCGACGATCTGGAAGCCCGAACGTCTTTGGACAGGCAAGCAAGTCTTCAACTGCCTCATGCGACCCAACAAGGATTCCAAGATTTTTGTTAACCTCGAAGCGCAGTGCAGGACATACGAAAAGCCTAACCCGAGCCACAACTTTCCCAACGACATGGCACCGAACGATGGCTGGCTTGTCATTCAGAATAGCGAGATCATGTGCGGTGTCATGGACAAGAATACTGTGGGTGACGGAAAGAAGAATTCGCTCTTCGGTGTCATCTTGCGTGATTACGGGCCAGACGAGGCGGCAAAGGCGATGAACCGCTTGGCAAAGCTTGCGGCTCGCTGGCTCGCGAATCTTGGATTCTCGCTCGGGATCAATGATGTTATTGCGAGCAAGAATCTGAGAGAGCGCAAGGCGGTATTGGTGGCCAAGGCCAATGAGGACTGTGACTACAACATTCTGCTCGCAAAGCAAGGCAAGCTCGTCAACTCTCCGGGTTGCGACCAAGAGGCGACACTCGAGCAGAAAGTCTCTGGCATTCTGTCCGGTGTTCGTGAGGCCGCCGGTAAGATTTGTATGAGCGAGTTGAGCAGGCACAATGCGCCTTTAATCATGGCTACTTGTGGTTCCAAGGGTGAGTCTCTGCTTTCGTTGGTGATTGAACTGATGTGTAGGATCCCAAATCAACGTTGCTCAAATGGTGGCCTGTGTCGGTCAGCAAATTATCGCAGGTAGTCGTGTTCCCAACGGTTTCCAAGATCGCTCGCTTCCTCATTTCCCCAAGAAAGACAAGAGACCTGCTTCCAAGGGTTTCGTGGCCAATTCCTTCTACTCTGGTCTCACCCCGCCTGAATTCCTCTTTCACGCTATCAGTGGTCGTGAAGGTTTGGTCGATACAGCTGTCAAGACTGCAGAGACTGGTTACATGGCTCGTCGTTTGATGAAGGTTCGCCTTTTGTGACTTTAGGCGACATCTCGCTAACGTACAGGCTCTTGAGGATCTCTCGACGCAGTACGACCTCAGTGTACGCAACTCTGTTGGTGGTGTCGTGCAGTTCAAGTACGGAGACGACATGCTGGATCCTGCGTGCCTTGAAGGTGACGCCATGCCTGTCGAATACTTCCGCAGTTGGTCGCACGCTTGCGTACGTTGTGCTCTTGCGTTCGTCTCACTTACATTTTAGCGCACCGCCTCTCGTCGTGGACAAGCCCTCTACCCGTACCAGGTCGCCCAGATCGCTACTGAGGAGATCAACTCGCCAGACTGGGTTCGCGACTGCCACGAAAAGTATCGCGAGAACACGCTAGAGTTCATCACGAACAACGTTGTGACGGTCATGGCGGATCAGCGGCAGGCGCGCGGCATGAACCGTGCGGATGTCGAGGTCGACGAGGACTATGCGCATATGCTCGAGTTGGGAGCTGATGGTCTTGAAGCCGAGGGTGAGTTGCCGGGGTAGCCGAGCTGACTCTGCAGATGACATCAAGGCTGTCATTGACAATGCCAACAAAGTCACCCAAGCTCAAATCACAGAGTTCTTGAAGACTTGCCGTGTCAAGTACTTGCGAGCCAAGATCGAGCCTGGATCTACCGTCGGCGCCGTCGGAGCACAGTCGATCGGTGAACCTGGAACGCAAATGACGCTCAAGACCTTCCATTTCGCCGGTGTAGCGTCCATGAACGTTACTCTTGGTGTCCCTCGTATCAAGGAGATCATCAACGCTGCCAAGCTCATCAGTACTCCGATCATTACGGCCGAGCTCAATTGCCCGACTGATGAGATTACGGCGAGAATCGTGCAAGGGCGTATTGAAAAGTGTTTGCTCGGAGACGTGAGTGGCGTCAGCATGATTGAGCTGACGTCAGATTGCTTCAGTCATTGAAGAAGCCTGGACAGACGTTGGCGCTCACATCTCAATCCATATTGACATGGAGGCTGTCACCAAGCTGCAGCTTGAGCTGACCCTCGAGGACATTCGCTTCCAAATTCAGAAAGCCCCAAAGCTTAAGATTGCTGGCACGGTGAGTAGAATGGCTCTTGCGACGAGCACTGCTGACTTGTAGAACATAACTGTTGTCGAGCGGACGAATCGTATCCGCGTCCATGTCGATGGCGACTCTCCAGATGGCACGTACATTCGTCTCAAGAGTCTCAAGCGGGCCATTCCATCGATCCAAGTCAAGGTCAGTACCGAGCTCTTGCTAAGACTTGCGCTTATATTCAGGGTCTCACTACTGTCAACCGTGCTGTTATCTCGCGCAAGGAAAAGATGGAGCACATGTGTCAGCTTCTCGTCACTGGCTATGGTCTTCGCGAGGTCATGGGAACCGAGGGTGAGTGACCATGGGTGATCGCTGCTAACAACCAGGTGTCAATGGTCTTTTGACCAAGACCAACCACGTTATCGAGACTGCCAAAGTCTTGGGTATCGAGGCCGCTCGTTCGACCATTTACGAGGAGATTCAGCACACGATGAAGTCGCACGGTATGAGCATTGATCCTCGACACGTCATGTTGCTCGGAGATGTCATGACTTACAAGGTGGGTTGTCATGGTAAACATGGATAACTGACGATCGCAGGGCGAGGTACTGGGTATCACTCGTTTCGGTGTCTCGAAGATGAAAGACTCGGTTCTCATGTTGGCTAGTTTCGAAAAGACTACGGATCACTTGGTGCGTTTCTGGCTGGGAGGAATGAAGATCGACGACTGACGATCAGTTTGACGCTTCGCTCTTCTCCAAGCGAGATGCGATTCAAGGTGTATCAGAGTGTATCATCATGGGCACTCCGGCTCCCGGCTGCGGTACCTCTTTGTAGGTTCTTCAACAAGACCTCATTTGCTGACAATCAGGCCTGCGCTCGTCACCCCTGCACCCCCTTTGCCGCGCAAGAAGCCTCTGCTTTTTGAGACGGCATTCGCGGCTGGCAGGCAGACTCGTCAGCGGAGGGGACCACGCCCGATGCGTCTCTTCTCAGAGGTGCAGGTGTGCTGAGCGGGCAATGTCATGGTAACGCCGAACAGAAGACGTGTTGTACGATAGCATATTTGATGCACAGATTGATGTCACTAGCACTGCAAGGTTCAAGAAGCATGACATCTAAGAGAAGAATGTAGACTAGGCTGCTGTTTTGAGGATCGGCCCGACGGCCTTTTGAACGTGGGAGTACACGGTATCGCGGTCAAACGTGGCGTCGACCTCGACAACCTTGTTGCGCTGGCGATAGTAGTCCACGACAGGCATCGACGTCTCCTCAAAAGTACCTGCTTGTCAGTCTCGATACACTCCACAAGAAGCAACTAACGGAAGCGTTTGACGATACTCTCCCTGTTATCGTCATCACGACCCGAAGTCTTGCCGCGCTCCATCAGCCGCTCAAGCATGACCTCTTCCGTGCAAGTGAAGAAGAGAACAGCAGTAGAGAGACAGACTGTCTCATCGAATTTGATGGCTTGGTCCATCTTGCGTGGGAAGCCGTCAATGAGGAATCGGCCTTTGCCGTTCTGCCAGGCTTCGGCTGGAACGGAGGGCGGCGAGGATAGAGTGTCACGCATGGCGTTCTCCAGGAGCTTGAGGTGTCAGAAGGTGGTTTGAGGGGGAAGAGGTGAACTTGCCTTGACGGTGACTTCCATGGGCACGATGATACCTTCTTTGATGTGCTCTTTGATCATTGCGCCGTATGTTGAGCCTTCGCGATTCTGTTCTGCGCGAAGTAGATCACCGGCTGACGCGTCAGCTTGATCTAAGAGGTCCTGGAGCACGGCACGGACCTGAGAGATGCTTGAAGCCATAGTCTGCTACGAGGCGTTCACACTGCGTGCCCTTGCCTGGCAGTCAGATAAGGCTCATCAATTATAGCAGACTGACCAACACCGGGACCACCAAGAACAAAGATGACAGTAATGTGACGGCTGTCAAAGACAGGAGTTGCAGTTGTGGACGCGGCGGCTGAAGTGGTAGGCAGAACTGGAACGCCTTTAGCTTCGCGCTCTGCGTCGCGCTCTTCGGCGGCTGAGGGAGCTGCTTCAGAGTTACTGTGCAGAGCGTGCTTGATCTTGTCTAGGACGGCGGGCATGGTTTATGGGTGTTGGAAGATGGCGAGAACAGGTTGCAGATAGGTCAAGGCGCGCTGATCTTTACACGTGACGGTCGGAATGTTCAAGCTGCTGCAGCTGCAGCAGAGTAGCTTGAGGAGCAGCAATTTCAAGGCGAAATCTTAAGCGTTCGAAGCGTTTAGATGCACTCTCAGGCTCTACGGAGAGCTTTGCCTCTTGTAGGCTGCTCAAGATGTCTGGTCACTCGGAGCAACACAGCGATCAAGACGAGCTTGAGAGCGCCTCGTAGGTCCACTTTAGTGCGGACGCGTCTGCTACCAAGATCGAGAAAGCAGAGCTCCGTACCAGGTAGGTTTCATTCAAAACGCCCCAGAAGATGCTGACAGTCAGTACCACCTGAGACAGTAGTCAACGGCCAAATATATCCTCGCGATTCATGGTCCAACACCCCTCCCTCCATTCTCGAGCGCGTACCTCGACAACTCCACCTTCTCCCCAATCACCCCATCAGCATCCTCCGCGAAATCGCAGAATCTCATTTCAATTCGTACAAGTCCCTCACACCCTCCACCCCCGTCGTCTCCATCGCTCAAAACTTTGATGACCTAGGTTTTGCGCCTGATCATCCCGGGCGATCACCTTCAGATTCATACTACTTCAACAAAGATTGGATGCTTCGGACGCATACATCTGCGCATGAAATTGAGGCGTATAAGCAGGGCCTTGACCAATGGCTTCTGAGCGCTGATGTTTACCGACGAGACGAGATTGATGCGTCGCATTATCCCGTCTTTCATCAGATGGAAGGATCGCGCGTCTGGTCACCTGAAGAGCTCAAAGAGCTTCCAGAGCTCAATGCAAAGCTCGCTGCGGATCTTGCAGCTTGTCCACTGGAGATTCAAGATGAGACGACGATTGGGCCATCGAATCCTGTACAGCCGGAACATACAAATGAGCAAGCTGCGCAGATCGCTCAGCACCTCAAACACTCGCTCAACTCGCTCATCTTCAGGCTGTTTGGTCAATCCAAAGGGCTTGGTGATGAACCACTCAAAGTCCGTTGGATTGAGGCGTTCTTTCCGTTCACGACGCCGAGCTATGAAGTTGAAGTCTTTTGGAACGGCGAGTGGCTCGAGCTGCTTGGCTGCGGTGTCGTCATGCAAAAGACGCTACAGAACTCCGGTAAGCTGCCTCTCGCTCACACTTTGACCCAAGCTGACTCCTAGGCGTCCCACAGAAATCAGGCTGGGCATTCGGTCTAGGCCTAGAAAGAATCGCAATGGTCCTCTTCTCAATTCCCGACATTCGCTTATTCTGGTCCCAAGATCCACGCTTTCTCTCCCAATTCAAATCAGGAGAAATCACCACGTTCAAACCGTATTCGCGCTACCCGCCTTGCTACAAGGATATGAGCTTTTGGTTGCCTGCTGCGCCTTCGGCTGCGGAGGGAGGGATTGAGGCGTTTGTGGAGAATGACTTTTATGAAGTTGTTAGGGACGTTGCGGGGGATCTGGTGGAAGGTGTTGAGTTGGTGAGGGGTTTGAAAGGGAGTTGGAGGACGGGCTGATGTGCAGATTGATGATTTTGTGCATCCTAAAACTGGAAAGCGTTCAAAATGCTATCGTCTGAATTATCGCAGCATGGATCGGTAAGTTTTACTTTCAACACGTATACGAAAGCTGAGATTATCACAGCTCACTTTCTAATGAAGAAGTCAACCGCCTCCAAGACGTAGTCATCAAGCGCGTCGTCGACGAGATGCACATTGAGATGCGATAACATCATGTACACAAGCTATGCATCACTCGTCTCTTGTCTCACTCGTCTCTCGTCTCTACAATCTCCATCGGCCTAGGTTCGGCAGGCTCATCAGCCGCATCCAAAGCCCTCTTTGCAATCTGCGCCAGTATATCAGGTCGATCGGCAAACTCTATCAAGCGAAGCCGAAGAGCATAGCAGACTTTTTCAATCTTCTCAAGAGAACGCTGGGTTTCTTCTTGTTTTTGGCTTAGCTTGCGAAGGATGTAGGGTGGGATGACGTCGAAGACTTTTTGTGAGTAAAGGGAATGAGTTGGAGGGAGGGACGAACCTGCTTTAATTTCACGGACCATGCTGCAGACCTGAAGTGGCGTTTCGTGATCTCCTGTTCCGATGGCTTGATATCAACCTGCGTTCATGAGCTTGAGGTGAAGCTTACCGTTCGTCGCGTATCGCATGAGTTCACCAGTCAGATCACTGATGCCGAGGATATAGTCTTCTGACGTCACGTAGAGCAGCTGAGGCGTCAATACAAGCCAGGACTGTGGTGAGGTGAACGCACGGCTTGGCCTGTTTCGCGATTTGAGAGCTGCTGTTGGACCTGCTTCAGAGTGATCAGGGAACCGAATTCGAGATAGTGGAGAAACGAGAGAGCTTCAATGTATTCTTCCAGTCCAGGCGATCTATCAATCAGCCAATGCTCCTGCCGCCATCAGTGCAACGCACACTTGTCGTTGATATCGCCAAAAACTCTCCTCTTCCGTTCCTTCAGTCATACCCTTCAACTCATGATGCACATCGACAAACAACGCATAGATCGTTTGTTCCTTTTTCTTGCCTTCTGCTACTAGCTTGCGCCTGCCTTGAGCGTCCGTGCCAACTGCTCCGCGATGGAGATGGAAAATCAATTTTTTGGAGAGGGAGGTGATTTGTCGAGAGGCGACTATCAGTCTCTCGCGGCGCTCATTCTGTAGTGTCAGGAGCTGCTTGAAGTCAAGATGAATGCATGAAGCTTACAGAGGCATCGAGATTGAACCGGAAGGCTTCGAAAGTCGCGCTTAGGGTTGCTCTCCTACTTGATTCTCCTGCCTCCTGCATGGGCGGAGCTCGTACGCTTGCTTGTGCCATTGTAGATAGACGTGAATGTTAAAGAGGACAGGCTTGTCGATGTATAATGCTACTGCAGCAGGAGCACACGTGATCGAGTCCGGGGTACGCGAGCTCGAGCTGTCCGGCCTGCCGCCCTGAGCTGCTATCTTACCTGTATTAATCAGTCTCGAGCAAGCCTAGGATAGCTTCTCAACACTTAACCGGGAGTCGAGAGCGATCTCAAGAGAATTCGCCATGTCGTCTCTTCGTCGGCCATCAGGCGCGATCCCAGGAGCAAGCAACAAGCCGCCGGCATCCACAGCTCGTCCACCTCTTCCAGGTGATGCAGCCAAAAAGCGCGATGCCAGGATGAGCAAGGTGGGAGAGAAGATCAAGAAGCGCTTGTCTATGCGGTAAGTGCTCGCCCTTTACACGCGTGCTGTGCTCATACATCCAGGTATGCTGGTTCGCCTACGGTGACAGCTCCGCCGCCCATGCCGTTCGCGGTCTCTGCGCCCAGGGAAATGCGCAAGGTCTACCTGGAGAGTGACAGCTATGCTCCTATCAGCCAACCCGTGGATGACGATGATGACCTCGTCTCGGAAGGCGTTGGTGCTTCACGCTTTGGCATGCTAGACAAGGGTGTGCCAGAAGATGAGAAGATTGTCAGAAGAGGAGCAGCAGACTTGACTCTGGCCGATACATGGGACCTTGAGGACCTCTCGAGAGAAGGCGTTGACGTCAAATCATGTGAGTTTTCACTGAATGAGTAGAGATGCTGACCCTCAGTCTTGCGCAATGCAATATCGGGCGTAGATGAAGACGAGCTGAATCGGTTCAGAGCGGCAGTAGAGAGACGAAAACAGCAAACAGCCAAGGACGTGAGTCATGCGGCAGCTTTGAAAAAGACATTGACAGACCAGCTGCAACGGAACGTCTTCCGAAAGTGAGCAAAACTATAGAGTCGAAATTGATGCGTCAGCTATGCCGAGTTTGTCCTCATGTCCAAAGAGATTTCTACACTCGAAAGCGACATCATGGAGCTCAAGGATTTATTAACTGAATGGAAAGCAGTCCCGCAACTCCTCGGCATTGACGAATCAAGCAGCGCAGACCGTACGTCCACTTCCTCCTTGAACAACACTAACGATCCAGAATCACGACGCACAACCTATCGCAACTCCATAATGGACCTTCAAAGCCTCTACCGAACCCAACTCACAACCCTCTGGTCAACCATCGAAGGCTCCCAAAAATTCCTGCCACTCGTACCAGGTCGTCATCTCGTTTGTGAAGCTACAAACTTTGTTGAATTGAATGCGGCAACGTATAAAGTTAAGCAGAGTGTGGAGCTTTTCTTGTTGAATGACTTGTTGCTTGTAGCTGGGAGACGAAGGAAGCGAGGGGAGGCGCAGGGAGTAGGAGCGGGAGACGAGAGAGATCGGTCGAGAGGGAGGCTTGTGGCTGAGCGCTGTTGGATGCTGAGCGAGGTTGTGGTCGTTGACGTCAAAGACAGTGGTGGTGAGCTAGCTCTGAGAAGCGCCCAAGCTAATGTCAGACTTGACCAACGCTATCAAGATCCGCCGTGCCAAAGAAACATTCGTCTACCGTACCTCAAGAGCAGAAGACAAGAAGGCTCTACTAGCTGCATTCCGTCAAGTCGCCCAAGAACTCGCGGCGAAGAAGCGCAAGGACAGTGAGAAGGAGCAAGAGCGGCGCAAGAGCATGTGGCAGGGCGATGTGAGTTTTTGTGAGCATTGGAGACGCAGCTGATGATAGATGTCGACACTTGGTGCGACACCGCCCATGCCAAGCGTGATGGCTGGCTCACGTCCGCTGTCTGTCGTGAGCTTGTCAGGTGTCGACTCGAAAGACTCGCGCTGGATCGAAGAGTTTGGAGACGAGTTGACGATGGAGATTGCATTGAGAGATTGGCAAGAGGCTCTTTCACTTGTTGAGAAAGGTGTGTTTTGAGCAGGTATATCTGCTGATTGTAAGGTCGGAAACATCTGATCGACTTGGCAGATAACGAGTCTGGGAGGGAGCTCTTATCCGCCAGATTAGCCTTACTCCTTCCGAACCTCGTCGCACAACTTTGTCACGATCTGTCCTCGCCAACGATACGCAAGACATCCACCATCCACCTCGTCCAACTCATGTCTCGTCTCGATGAAGCCGATGAAGCGCGTGATACCTTTCTAAAGGCTCGGCATGCGCTCCTCATCAAGCGCGTTCGCTCAATCCGGTTTGAAGGTGATATCAGCCTTTATATCAGTGAACTTGCCGTCGTTTTCTTTACCATTGTAAGACATACAAGCGAGTGGTTCATGGCCGCTTTCAAAGAGACAAGAATGGCTTCGGGTGAGTGTCCTTGGTAAGGGTACAGGCGAAGCTGATGCGGGGTCAGGTTTGGTAGTCTGGACCAAGGAGCAGATCGCGTCTTTTGCGGATCTCTTCGGGCGGCAAGTCCATGGACCGTCGGTGACCCAGCAGGTTGTCGATGAAAGCTATCGCGTCACTGCTACGCATAATCGAAAAGTGGGTATTTGGTCTGAAATCGACGCTGACGAATAGATCCTTCGCGATGCGGGTTTAGACTTTACACATCTCCTCGCCACCCAGTTGCAGCCAGATCCTTCAACTGTAGACGTCAAGCCTCATCCAGCGTTCGCAATCGCCAGCGCCATTTCATCAACACCGCACGCAGTCGATACAGCTCAAGTCACATCAGGCAGACACGTATCCGAGACGCCGCGCGCACGTACGCCGACAACCACGGCTCCGCTGGCTTTGGGGTTCAAGTCTCCCAAGAAGAGCGCGGCTTCGCCTGCGTCTCGCAATCAGGAGTCCCCCAGACCGCCGCCTAGGAGTGAGAGGCGCGCGAGGCCGCCTCCGCGAGAGTCTGGCGAAGGGCTATAGTAGATGGAGTCATGGCATTACGTTAACGGTAGTACCCAGTCGAGCCGGCCGACTCGAACGCGTGCCTGATGGTACTCAAAGGGCGCAGAGGCCACAAACCTCCTGCACCAACGGAATGTTGACATGAGTGCTTGATAAGTTGCTCTGAGACTCCACTCAGAGAAAGAACGGACCATCGAGTCGTGAAATACTCCTCGAATCCCAAATTTGTAAGGCAAGCAGACCCTGAATTTCAGGATACTCGCTTGCATCGCCTGTGTGTGCATGCGGTCATAGAATACTGCGAAGGGCAAAAAGACCTAGCGTCTCCTGGTCTCGATCCAGGGACCCTGGGGTATCCAATGAAAGTCTAAGACCACATATATGAGCCCCATACTCTTCCAACTGAGCCAAGACGCTGCCAGAAATTGCTCAAAAACATAGGCTAGTAGGTGACTATTTCGCAGGTTTTGTCGGCGTGACCGAGAAGAAGTCTTTGATGCCATTGGTCTGCGATGGGTCAATGACTTTCTTCTTCGGCATGGTCTTGGCTGGAGATGCCCCAGGCTTCTTCTCGACAATTCCAATAGCGTCGCAAAGTCGTTGAAATTCGCCCTGACTGTCAGCTTGCCTCAGATATAACGTGCTTTGTCAATGATACCCCCTGTCGCCTCTTTGTGACCTCTTGCGAAGTCTCCCCCGACAGCTTCACGAAACCCAGCGACGCTGTCTCCATACCCTTCGAGTAGCGCGATGAGGTTCGCTGACTATGAGCACAGCAGCATCTCCAAAAAGACTTACGTCTCTCGTGATCTGGCAGTGATCGTAGATTGGCTGCAATGCGACATGAGAAGGAAACTTTTGTGGGGTCTGGGTTGAAGGCGGTGTTCGCGCACTGACTTGTCAGCGGCTAATGTTTGAGCAAAGCTCACCATAATCATGACGAGCTTCTTGCTCTTGCGACCCAGCGTCCCTGCCCAGCGCGTAGCAATCACTGGATGAACTATTTGTCAGCGCGGGTCTTGTTTCAAAATTGAACGTACTCTGAAACCCAGACTGAACGGTAATGAGGGCGACCTTGCCATCGGCAGAGAATTTGGGAGCTGGCAAATCAGGCCACGCACGGCCGCTTTGAGGGTAGACTGACGAGTTCTCGCCCAGCTCTCGATCTCATCGTTAACATCCAGTCGACAGAGCTTCAACCACGCATTGGAAGCCACTTGAGCAGGATTCGCAGCTGCGATCAAGATCTGCAGTGTCAGCCGCTTTTCTTGTGCATGTACAGCTCACGTCCCAAGCCTTCTGTACTGAAAAAGTGTCAGATGTGGTCGGGGCAGTGAAAGTCATAAACTCACCGTTGTAGTCTGCTGTGCGTCTCGGAGCGTTGATCGCGCCGACGGCCTCCGCAATATTCTTGCTTCCGTATCTTGTTGTAAGCGAAGGCCATGTGCCCTAGCAGTGGACGAACCGCTTGGTCGTTGCCGCCAGGTGACTCGGCCAAGGCGCTTTCCCCCACTTAGCCGTACCTGCACCCAGATCTGCAGCTTCAGAGCACGACGAGAATATGACTGGGACTCACCGCCTACAACACCCATCACAGCGGCCCAGTCAGTCAATTCAGTAACTTTCGGATGCAGTGGTAGACACGTCAGATAGATCAACAAGGAAGTTGTGGCGATTGGCGATGATTGGCAGGCAGTGAGTACCAGTGATCCTTCGGGCCACTGCTTCATCAGCGTGTTTTCAGCGCCATACACACCTCCGTCGACATATGATGGTCAACGATAAGGACTCGTTTGTCCTCCGAACTTGTTGCTGTCACAATCGACGGGCCTGGTCGACTCCCTTGATCAAGAACGATGACGTGATCGCAGCCACATGCGTCCATCACTCGTCTTTCATCGCCGCTGTGAACGTTGGTACCTTTGGAGAGTACGTGAACTTTGATCAGGTCGGGAGGCAGGCCCAAGAGGGTCAAAGTTTTGTGCAGAACGTAGCCGGCTAGCGATCAGCTCAGCTTCTCAGTTGCATTTACGAACCCGTTAATCCGTCTGCATCCTTGTCAGGAACAATCAAGACAGAGTGCATATTCCGAACGCTATCCAGTGAGTCTCATTATTTCAAGGTGTGACAACTTGCACATTCAAGATGAATTCGCGAGCAGCATCGAGCTGCCTACGCGGCGCAGGCCACTCGCTCCAAGCCTCGCCGTACTCGTTAACAGCATCAAACTTGTCCTTGGCAGTGATTGAGGCGTCAAGTCGGGGTCTCTTAGGTGACTGAGCTATACCGGATCAGATGCGGGTCGGCATGTCGCTCACCTGGGGAGTCTGATTTGCCGCTGTCAGGAGAAGTTGACACCTGTCGCTTGGGCATTTTGGTTGGCCTGTTGAAGAAGGGTGTGATCAGATACCTAGATCGACGTGAGTTTATCACAAATCGCAGCATGGAGACGAGAAGGACTTCGCGAATTATGACGTCTCATTCTTCAGGAAGCCCGACCCGATCGACACCGGAGCCGAAAGTGGCACTGCGTCTCTTCCCTGAAGCCTGGCCCACCTGTTGGGCTGTGACTGGACGCGGCTGACCAGGCGCCCGGTATTGGGCCAATGATTAGCTCAGGGAGTTGAACCATGAGAACGCGCGAACATGGCAAATCTTCGTTAGAAGCACGAACGCCTGCCTAGGTCTCTTTCTGAGCCTGGATATCGGCTCTTGCTTGGTGACCGAGCTTTTGTTGATGGGAAATCTTACCCCGCGCTCTGCGCAGTGACCAACTTCGGGAGTGGTTGGGTGAGCGACATCTTCTTCCTCCTCCAGTGACGGCGGAGGAAGGGAAATGTCCACTGCCTTTCCTTGCCTTTGCCTTGGTCCACACCTGCCGTAGGGATGCGCTGAGAAGGTGTTTCAGCCATGTTTCTTGGTTTTCTCTTTTGCGTAGATCGTCGAGGTGACCGTTGAAAGTTTGGCGTCTTAGCGCTGCTTTCGGCCGGCTCACTTTATCGGGCTCGATGCACCACGTATCACCGCTGCGCTCTAATGCTAGACATTGCTGGTGTCAACAAACACTGGCTGACACTCAAGTGGCATCAGGCGCTTGTTCCGGGTTCAGCCTGTGCGCGAGTAGGAAAAGCACCAACAGAGTAGATAGACCATGAATCCACGCGCAAACGCAAATCTCTGTTATGTAATCTCTGGCATGCGTTGCTCCAGATTCTACTAAGTTAGGCTGGGACCATGATCACTGGCATGCCCATGGATATCGCTTATGTGTGTGCTCGTTGCCTGCTGCTGCTGATTCAACTCCGAGAATACAAGTATCACCGCGTCGGAGGCAAACAGACATATGATCTCCATTCGAGGCAGCAGACACATCTATGCTGGCGTCAATTATGAGCTGTTGATCAACCGCGAGCGTGAGTCTACGCCTTCAGCCATCAATTATCCGATCTTGCCATATTGATCCTATGCAATATGACGCATCTGCTGCAGCTGCAGCTGCAGCTGCATACGCCATTTTTGATTCCGAGCACATGCAATTGACCATCATGCGATCCGAAAAAGGCGGATAGATAGATCAAAAAGGTTCAGGGTCGGGAAAATAAAGTTTCACTAGAACACAAATTGAGTTCCGACCCTGTGAAGCTTAAACAATTGAGTTGTTCTGCCATCGGGCTTGAGATCGGCGGTCTCGGGAACCGCGAACATCGTCGTACGTGTACATCTCCGCTCAATCCCGACCTCCACCACTACCTTCACCATCCCCGACTTGCAGTGTTTCCACACCTTTCGTTGCGCCCGCGACTGACTCTTCGTGGCCCTCTTTGGCCTCTCCTTCATTCTCTTCAGTGATGACATCCCCTGCGCCATTGTTGAGACCGTGCAACTCGTTTTCGGCACGGTTCTCATCCTCTTCGCGCTACGCAATCAGCTTCCACCTTCATAGAGCCAACACTCACGTATCGCGCCAGCAATCTCGAGATATCCCAATCGTCCTGGTCGTCCTCCTCTTCTGCCTCGCCGTAGAGCTCGCCACCAAACTCGAACATCTCCTTGCCAGACATGCCGGTCATCTTGCCAGCGGCACGTTGTGACGCTTTAGCCTTTTCGGCTGCCTCAGACTCGGCCTGCTTCTTGTCCTGTCGAGTCTTCTTCCATGCTGCGAATGACTCGGTAGTGACTGGAGTCAGAGGTGGCTTGAGCTTGTGGCGCTTTATGCGGTCAGCCTCCAAGATCCGCGTTGCGCAACAGAACGCACCTCGACCTCCAAGAAGTCTTCCAGGGAAATGGTCTCCTTCTTCGCGGCCTCTTCTCTCGCCTTCTTCTCACTCTTCAATACGAAACCGGGAGGCAGGGCATGGCGGTACATGCAGTCGACGCCGTTTGGCTAGATGGTCAGTGGACAGCCTGGTCGATCCGCGAAGTGACTGACGCATTCCCAGCTGTAGATGTCAGTTTATCCCTCTAGGATTTCGGCAACTCACAACCACCCATACTTCTGATCCTCAATAGCCTGAATGAAAAACTTGCATACAATCTGGAGCGTGAGCGATGGCACCAAGTCACACGAGCACCGTACCTCGGTCGTCGTCCGGTTGGTAGCCGTCTTCGAGTTGACGACGCTGGCAAGCTTTTCGTCGTCCCAAGTGTCCATGGTATCTTTGAGGTAAGCAATCACAGTCACATCAGTGACTCACCCAGCTTCTTGTCCACGGGCTTGCCGCGCGTGTCCTCGTACAAGTTGACTTTTTCGGCCTTGCGCTCAATGTTCTTGTCGTGTGAGAATTTACACTTGTTACCTGACCAATCAGCTCAAGCAATGAAAGCGAAATCTTCACGTACCCTTCTCGCAAAGACCAGCTTTGAAGAAACTGCACAGCACCGTCTTGGGGTCGACACCGAATGCAACCGTCTGCTTCTGAATAGGCTTGCCATACAGTGCCAGCTCCTCTCTCTTGCGCTTGTCTTCGGCCTCTTTCAGTCTCAGCTTGTCGAGCTTCTCCTTCTCCTTTGCGAGCTGAGGTCACGTCAGCTGCAACCTAATGGAAAGTTATGCAACATACCGCCTCCTTGTTCTTGCCCTTCATCTTCTCCTGGTCTTGTACCTGAGCTACATACTTTTGTACCTTGGCCGACTTGTTCTTGTTCTTCATACCGAAGGTCTAGAAACGTCAGCCATTGCATGATCACTGCAATGTCAGAGCTGCACACACCTTGTCCTCGGTGACCTTTTTGGGAGGCATGATGAATGAGTTTTTATCGGTTCAAGGGCTGCCCGCCGGAAATGATTGTATTTAGTCGTTCGTTTATGGACTCGTGGTTTATTTTGCCAATATTCTAGGATAGCTCTTGGGTTGCTGAGCTTGTACCCTTGACTGCGTGTAGACGTCAGAGCTTTTCGAAAGCTGCAGCTGCCTGTCGGGATCCGCGGATCATAGTATAGATCTTGAGACTTTTTCATGTGTCGTAGGTTCCCGTGCCTGCAGCTAGCTAGCTAGCAGCTGCTGTTGCATCAAGCCTTGATCGTCGACTTCACCTTTAACATCATTGAGGGAACAGTAATCGCACTTTGATCCATGATTTGATATACAGAGACCTATCAGCAAGCTGTGATAGACAAGCGCGATGGGTAACGTCTCATCCTTGGCAAGAGCGTGAGTGGCCACAGTCTCGTTGCATTCGACGCTAAGCTGTAGCTCAACGGGACTCGACTCTTATGTAGCAGAGCTAGGAAACGACCTGTCGTACGACAAAAGGTGTGCTTGTGGCCCTAAAGCTGGCTGGAGCTAACAATCTTCTCTAGTCTCTCAAGCTCTCGCTTTCTCAAGACAATCCTAGCTCGACATGCCAAGGGACCGCTGGTGCTCAAGATCTTCATCAAGCCTGACCCTGGCATGAGCTTGAGAGTCATTCAGCGACGACTGAAGAGTCAGTACATATCTTTCTCCACAACCAGTTGCTCACCATCTAGTCGAACGGGATACACTCGCTGACCTACCCAACATACATACGTCACAAGCTTTTGTGGAGACCGACAAGGCAGGCTACCTCATCAGACAGTGGAGTCGATATCATCTTTACGATCGCATCAGGTGAGAATTGATGCGATCCATCTGACAACAGTACCCATCCGTACCTTGCCACTCTAGAGAAGACTTGGATTGCTTATCAGCTATTGACAGGACTGCGTGATGCAAGGAGTCGCAAGGTGAGCCAAAATCTCACTCTCACTGATCACGAGATTGCACACGGTGATGTCAAATCAGAGAACATCCTCGTTACATCCGACCTCACGGTTCTCATCACCGACTTCAGCACGGCGTTCAAGCCCACCTTCCTGCCACTAGACGACCCTTCAGACTTCTCCTTCTTCTTCGATACATCAGGCCGTCGCACATGCTATCTTGCGCCGGAGAGATTCTTTTCGTCCGACTCCCACATTGCTAAAGCGCGCCAGCACCGGGACAAGGACACTGATCAGTGGGGGAAGCGCGACGGAAAGGTGACTGAAGCGATGGACGTGTTCTCAGCGGGGTGTGTCTTGTTGGAGATGTGGACGGAAGGGCGTGGGGCTTTCAGCTTGAGCGATCTTTACTCGTATCGAGAAGGTGCCATCTCTCTCGACAGCTTGCTGGAAGGTCTCGAAGACAATGCCGTCAAGGTATGTCGCAGAATTTGAACTGCTGAATATAGTTGACATCTCCAGTCTTTGGTTCGGTCCATGCTTGAACTTGATCCTGAGCAACGACCGTCCTTTGATCGGATCCTCACGGCATACCGAGGGTCTGTCTTCCCGGAGTACTTCTACACATTCTTCGCCGACTACTGCCTCTCGCTCTCCGAGACATCACGAGACAGCGATGAGCCTCCGTCAGATCACACGATCCGTCGACTGAGTGAAGAGTGGGACTCTATCAAGGTAAACCTCGCGAAAGAAGTCTCGGACACTCCTGGCGAGCCGGGTTCGGTCGATGAATGTAGGTGGTCTGCGCCCCCGGCTCCGTGGCTCACAAAACAGCAAGTCCCGCACTGCTGTTGCTTAACCTGGTCTGCTCTCATGCTCGCAATTGCGTGTGGCCGACTTCACGCCTCCAAAGTCTCGATCTCTTGCAACGACTCGCGGCTTTCATGACTGATGAAGATGTCATCAACAGGGTCTTGCCTTTCGCAGTCAGTGCCCTGTCGGACGATGTGGCGAGCGTCCGCAGTGCAGCTTGTGAAACCTTGTCGGTAATGGTGAAATTGAGATGATCAAGTCGATCTTGCTAACGTTCAAGATCATAAGCATCACATCAATAACACTCCAAAACGCTCTCTTCATCCCGGAATACATCTTGCCGGCTTGCGAGCCGCTGACTCTTGACTCGGATGTCAATGTGAGATGCGTTTACGCGCGGAACCTCGTTGGAATTGCGACAAAGGCCATCGACATCCTTGAAATGGCTGTCGCACTCAAACTGCATAGTCACACCGAGGGAGACTCGCTGGGAGAAGAGGTCCGTTGTCCTCCTCATGACCGTTGTGTGAATCTGACGGTATCTCAGGTTGACTACGAGACACTGCTGGCAGATATCGTCGAGCTCGTGGAGGCTCACGCATCGGCACTATTCATGGACCCTTCCAGCCAGGTGAAGCGCGCGATGCTGTCGACGATTGCGGACATGTGTCTCTTCTTCGGGCGGCGAAAGTCGAACGACTTTATCTTGTCACATATCATGACATATCTGAACGACAAAGACTGGGCTTTGCGTTTTGCATTCTTTGAAGCTATCGTCGGCGTAGGTGCCTTTTTGGGACACGTCAGCATTGAAGAATACGTCTTGCCTCTGATGATGCAAGCCCTTGCCGGTAAGTGCACCTCAATCGCCTCTGCTGATATCAGATACCGAGGAGGCTGTCATTACTCGTGTTATCGCGTCGCTGGCGAGCCTAGCGTCTTTGGGTCTCTTTCCTTGTGGGCGTCTTTGGGGACTCTGCCAAATGCTGCGTCCTTACCTCGTACATCCAAACACCTGGATCAGCCATGGTGAGCTGCTAGTCAGCAATCTGGCTGACTTCAGGCGCTGTTGGTTTTCTAGTTGCTGCTGCTCAAAATCTACCTCCTACCGACGTGTGGTGCATCTTGTACCCCAGCATACGGAGTCTTCTGACTGCCGACGTCAAAGCCATGGACAGTCGACATCTGCTTGAAGTCTTGCGCCCTTCCGTAAGTCTACATTTTGCATGAGCTGATCAGCAGATTTCAAGATCGACGTTCAATGGCGCCAAGACCTGGGCAGTGCAAGACTCAGGTCATGCTTTCTGGAGCCAAGTCCCCGATTCTGGGCCCTCCGGTGGCAAGATGGCGATTCTCAAATCTTCTACAGAAAGGTCAGCCGTCACCTCAGCCAATGAAATGTATCTCGCGAGCAAAGGGCTGCCTATATCGGAGATGCCGAATCTCGTATTGTTGAAAGATCTGATTCTGAGACAAGCTCAGTCTCATCAAGGGTGAGTAAACTTGACGGAACTTCAGCTTACATCCACAGCCGCTCAAATTCAGAACCCACCAATGAACTCGAGGAATCCATCGCCGCCCCTTCGGTATCCCTCACGAATCTCGGCGTAACACCCATCACAGTCTTCATCCATCCTCGAGTGGTCGGTGCCGATCACAACACTGCGGCCCGCAGGCTTGGACGCCTGAACTTGACCGCCGAGACCGGCAGCCGGCGGTCTTCCTTTGCCAGCAGACCTAGAAGTGATATTAGTCCTTTGGAAGAGGTCCGCAAACGTCTTGCGTTGCTTGAGTCCAGCCACAAAGCACTCTCCGCCGACGAGAGACGCTCTGATGCGGGTGAGGGACTCGATTCCGTCATCTCTCAAGTCGAAGCTGCCAAGAGCTTAAGCTCGCTGGCCGAAATTGCTCCTCTTTCTTCAATGAGTAAGAGAGGCGTCTCAGATTCGGTCAAAGCCGCACCTGCAGTCGGCGCAGTACATGCCGTAGTGCAGGGAACTGTCGATTCCAGTCGTCGAAGCAGTGGCGCCGGTGCCACCTTTAGCGCAACCGAGGGCAGCGCCAGGGTGGACGGCAAGTCGCATGTGCAGCCGAGTTACACGAGCACGTACGAGGGACGAGATCCAGGCGTCAAAGCTTTGTTGGATCTCATCGATCTAGAAAACTATCGTCAACCGATCATCAACTTCGGTCCATGGGTTTCTTCTTCGTCATGGAAGAAAAGAACTCTTCGCGCAAGCTCTGCGCGAACGATGGGCGGCGGAGATCGAGGTGCGACATTGGTCGCACACCTGAGTCACCACACAAGCAACGTCACTTGCTTTGCTACATCCCCCGATCACCTCTTCTTTGCCTCGGGCTCTTCAGATGCCATGGTCTGCATTTGGGATTCAGCTAGAATGGAACGCAGCGTGTCGGCCAAACCTCGCTTGGTTTATCAAAGCCTCGGGGCACCGATCACTGCCATGTTCACCATCGTCAATTCGCACTGCCTGGCTGTCGCAGCGGCGAACGGCAGCCTGCACGTTCTGCGAATACACGTCTCTGTCGGAACTGGCTCGCCCAAATACAGTCGAATCGAGGCTCTGCAGACTTGGGAAGCTGCCCCGGGGGATGGCGCCATCACCTCCATCACTTCTGGTGAGTTCGTCATCTCATTCGAAGGCTAACCCCGCAGGCCCAGATGCAACGACGCTACTCGTAGTAATGGCTTCAGGCTCCATCGCTATGCTAGACATGCGGTCGTGGGTATTAAAATCGAGGCTACAACAGCCACTGGCTCATGGCCCTGTCACGAGTATTTGCGCCGACAAGTCGTCACACTGGGTCCTCGTAGGCACTGCATCAGGCAATCTGTCACTATGGGACCTGCGCTTTGGCCTGATGGTCAAAACGTGGCGCGCCAGCGGGCCTGTCGAGGCGATGCGGATACACCCAAACAGAAGCCGAGGTCGTTGGGTGGCCATCTCTGTCCGCTCAGCCACTCAGGCAAACGCGATCGAAGTGCATGACATCGAAACGGCACAGATCGTAGAGCGATACTTTACGGGCACTTTGACGGACAACACCGGGCTACCAAGCTCGATCAGCGCCGAAACTGCACCGTTATCCACAGCGACTGCCGTGGCAGAGCTAGCTATTGGGCACAATCACCACCCAAGTACGAGCTTTTCCGTTCCAGCTGTCCTCGATCTGGCAACTGGGGAGACTTTTGCCAGCTCTGCGAGCGGTGATGAGGGACATGTACCTCTCTCGCCGGTTCTAGAAGGCGAGGCCGGCAGCGCGACACCTAAAGGCTGGATGATCGCAGCAGGAGATGATCGAGCTGTTCGCTTTTGGGACCTTGGCGACGTCATGCAGAGTTTTGTCGTCTGCGGGTCGGGCAAGGACAAAGAGGCTATCTTCAGGTATGTGACCCCCAGTGATCTGGCTAACATCTTTAGCCAGAAGCCTGACGTGAAGCCGGCGACGTTTGTGGCGGAGCCGCTACGAGCTAGATCGCAGCTGTCGTCACGATCACGTTTAGCAAACAGCGCGCAAGCAGAGTCGACTGCTCGCCGTGATCCGGCCGGTGCTCCGTCCAAGCAGCTGCTGCGGCCTCATTACGATGCAGTATGCGCTCTTGGAACCATCGAAACAGGCTACTCGTCATGCTTGTTAACGGGTGACAGGTCTGGAGTTATCAAAGTCTGGAGGATCGAGGGCGTTCGTCCATAGAGCTGTACCTATAACAATACAGCATCATTTCATACAACAGGTGAAACACAAGCGACCGAGTTTTGTCTAGTCAAATAGCTCTTTCAGACTGGGTAATCTGCCGCCGGATCGTTCTTGCATAACGTGATTGCTGCTTGCGGTGGCTGCGGGCGAGGGCGTTGGTGCTTTTGAAATTGAAGAGTTGATTAGGAATGTTGAGAGGACCGGCGGAAGTCGATGAATGGAAGGTGATACCGGAGCATGTCCACTGTGAGGACGCGGATACAGCGGTGGACGCGAAGACGGCCCGGGGACATCATGTGCGGCATGGGGGGATGGCGGCAAGTTGGCAAAGCTGCTTGGCGAAGGGGTATGGTCGCCGCGAATGCTTGGGAGAGTCAAGCCAAGTCGCACCTCATGATGCGCGCCAAACTTGAGAGGGGAGAGTTGTGGCAAAGGATCGGTGTGTCGACGGTGGTTGCCGTGGTCCCATGTTGTTCGCTGCCCGGTGATGCCACTGGCAGATGATGTTTGTCGCGGCAGGGCGGCTGACCTGGAGTGTGCATCACGCTCCCCTTCTCGCGGGCGATCTTGCGAATGATGCCAAGTGGTTACCCAGTCTTGACGACCGGAAGCTGTTTGCCGCCCGTCTGCTTCGAAGACGGGAACGCTTGCTTCAGCGCGGTAGCTAAGTGGGCCTTCGGACAGGGGAGGATGTATAGAGTGCGGGGGTATGGATGGTCGATTCTCGAAGCAGGTGGCCGCGTGATGGACTCTTGGCCAATCGTAGAATGTGTGAGGACGAGGAGGTAGTGTGCCATTGTGTACAGAGTGCCGAGACTGGCTGAACGGTGAGGACTCTGTCGAAGGATTTTCGTGTCGCCAGCGATCAACCGTAGAGGATCCAAGAGACCCTTCCCCTACTTCGTCTCTCTCTGGTGACGGCCGCGTTGGAGACTCTGGGTAATGATCAAATGATGCTTCTTCTCGATGATCGGGGAGCCCCGAGCACTGCAGCATCTGACGTCGATATTTTTGCCTCTGGTTCTGAAAAGTCAGCAATTGTTGCACGATCAGTCCCAGCTTGACGCACCTGGAACCACACTTGTACTTGACGCGGAGTAAGACCAATTCTTCTCGCGAGCGCCTCTCTATCGGCAGTGACTGGAAACTTGTGCTATCAAGTCAGTATTGTCAATACCGAGATGAGACTCACCTGAAGCCAAACTGCATTGAGCTCCATTGTCTGCATTCTCGTCATGAGCACCCGAGTCCTCCGTCTCTTGAGAGGGAACGGATGAGCACTGTTGGTCGACGACGACTCGGGCCCACTCTCCATTGACCCTGGACTGGTAGGCCGTGTATACTCGGAGCTTGCTTCGCTGATCGAAGTCGCACTCGACGACGTCAAATCGGGAGCCTGCTCGTTGCTCCAAGCTAACGGGGCAGACTGTGGGCGTTGTTGAGCGACGGCACTGGAAGTCGAAGCCTCGGTTCTTGAGCTCCCGGAGCACGATGATGTGAGCCGAGGAGAGCTTGGCGGCCTGTGAGATGTAGATGCGCCGTCTTGCGCCGTCACGGTCATGGATAACCGAGGCGAGTTGGCAGATGACGAGCCCGAGGGCTGTGCGGATGGCTGCCAAGTGTCGCGAGGTGCTGGTGGACGATACCAGTAACCTCTGTCCTCGGCCGTCATTCTTTGCGGATACTTTGTCGCTGCTCCTTGGTGCGACGTCGTACGTGATGGGAGAGGGCGTTGATGGGGCGGGCGGGACGGCCTGAACGCAGGTGACCGAGGTCTTGCTTTTATAAGCGCGTCGTGCTGATGATAAAGTTGCGGAATATTACTGGGAGCGAGTTTGATTGATTGTACCAAATGATATTGATTCCCACTGGCATCAAGCTCGACGGGATCAGAATTGTCAATCCAGGGATTAGCACTTCGGGAGCTTTGTGAGGCGTCCTTAATGGGTGAACCTTGTATGTGCCACATGGTTGTGGCTTTGAATCAGGGAAGCCTACGGCATAAAGTCAGCCCACTTTCTTTGAACAAATTCAATTCGCTAGTGTCAGGTCCCGGCCCTGATCAACCTTACAGCACTCTTGCGCTTAAGATCGGGAAAAGAGTGCGTTCCTCGCCAGGTGATGTAAGCAAAGTGTCAGGGCTTGCCATGTGGTGATCGCACAGCATAGTCCCTGCTTCCCTGCCTGCCGATCAAAGATACGTCCGTCCAATGGTCTGACGATCACGATATCATAGCGTGCTGCGGATAACAAAGGCGGTTCGCCATCGGTGCTAATACGTACCAGCAGCACGTACACAAGGCTTCTTCGACCATTGCCATGTTCAGTCATAGCCGAGACCAGGACGTTGAAGACGGCAATGCCCATTCTGCGGTAGAAAGACTAACCTTGAAGCCAGTTGTACTCGTCAGCGACGTCAGCACTGCATTGTTAGCACTAAGAAATCTCTTAGTCTCATGACGTACAATGCACGGTCTCTTGCTCTGCTTGTCGATGTTCCATGTATCACCGACTAGGAAGATCTCAAGCTTGCAGTTGATGCAGCAGGACTAGAGAAATGACAACAGCCGTCGCATGTGCGATATTGACTCTGCAGGGCCCGAAGGAATAGGGGAACGTAACGACGACTGGGAAACATTCTCATGTCGGACGAAGGAAGGGGTACGGCACTGAGGGGCTTGAGACTAGTCGGGACCGCCCGTCACACAAAATGACTTTCGTCCATCTCAAAGGAATACGCTAGTGGCCGGGACAGGGGCACACGCGCAGTTGACGGGCAAGCGAGGCCGTCATTTGCATGGTCGATCAATATGCGGATCTTGCTGTGTATCCCTCTGAATGCCATGGTTTCCCACGATACGTATACAAAGCCGACTGCCACGTTCTCAACTGGCAAGTCTAATTACTTTTGGACGTGTGAGCTTGGGCCCTCAGGCACCCGCGTGGCTCCTGCGTTCGTGTGTCTTTGTCCCGCTTGGGGTCGCAAGGACGAGAGAACGACTTGCGTGTTCCCTACCGATACATGCGTCTCACGTTGAAAATAAACTGGTTTTCTTAGACAGGCCGACATGCATGAACTATGTACGCACTCATTTCAAGTCTCTCCTAATCAGTTCAGCGAGCCTTCTTTAGCCGTAGTCGGGCGGCTCAGTATCAAATAGGCGCGCGAGCGTCCCGCTCAGTCTTCGCGTTTGTTTGTGCCGTTGGCCCTTCTCTGTGCACCTAGCTTGTCCCTTCAAGATGGGCTTTTCGTTTGGGTCATTCGACAAGATCTGCACATCAGTGGCACTGATTCCATGCCCTCTTTTGGGAACCTCGCAAGGCCTTGAGCCGTCATGCTATAGCCGCAACGTGCAGCTTGGATCCCAGCTCATCTTTCAACCCGGTGAGTGCACTCGTTTCCTGTAGTGCTCGAAGCTGACATGACTCAGCGACATGCTTTGTGCACATTGCGGCTCTGGCCATGGCTGCCATCATGCTCTACCACGTACGATCAAAGTACACCGCCGTTGGCCGTAAGGAGATTGTCCTCTTCTTCTACCTTTACATGTTTGTCGAACTATTGGCCATCTTTCTCGACAGCGCCATTATCCCCACATCCAAGGGCATCTATCCCGTGAGCTTGACACGAGAAGCGTGAATTTGCTGACCTTTGTAGTGGTTCGCTGCCGTGTACGCAGGGGCCATCGGAGCCTTGTACTGGTGTTTATTGATTAATGGATTCGTTGGCTTCCAGTTTCACGAGGATGGTACTCCAATGAGTCTTTGGGTGAGTCAATTGGCTGCTTCGAAATCGATTTCTGACATTCGAGTTCCTTCGCCTCTCTTCTTTGGTCGTCTGGGGCGTCTGCTTCTTCGTCTCGATCGCGACCTTCAAGTCCTTTGCAAGCTTCTCATACACCAAGCCTCTGGCGCTTTGGATCACCTACCTCGTATTCCCTGCCGTCGTCGTTGTCATCTACACCGTTTCTCAGCTCATCCTTGTCATCCGGACGTTGGAGGACCGATGGGTTGTCGGAGACATCGTAAGTCGCGAGCATAACATTTCTGGCAGCTAGCTGAAAGTTAGCTCTTTGGCATTGCCTTTTTCGCCATCGGCTGCGTGATCCTCTTTGCCTTTTCGGTCAAGATCTGCGATGCTGTCGGACACTACATCGATGGTCTTTTCTTCTTCACACTCTGCATGTTGCTCAGTGTTATGATGGTTTACAAGTACTGGGACTGTGTGTCGCGTGGATTACCTGTCCGACGATACTGACGATCAGCCATCACCAAAGAGGACCTCGAGTTCTCCGTTGGCTCAAAAGCTGCTGTGTGGGAGGTCAAGGACCCTCTTCTTCCCGTGAGTCGCATCGCTTGACCCCACTGACCGTGCAGCCCAATCCTGACTTCATCGAGGAAGACACGCAGTCGTCTTACCGTGGTGGCGGCGGCTCACTCGTTGGAGGTTACGGCGGCCAGCAGTACTACCCTCAGAGTCAACCTCAGGCGCAGCAGCAGCAGCAGCAACCGCAGCAGCAACAGCCGTACAGCGGCTATGGCCAGCAAGGGCAAGGGCACTACCCTCCCGGGCATTACTAGTACTGTACTATACACGGACAATCTTCTCGTTCCTCTCTCATGGCCACTTGATGCATGTCATGATCCCCTTTCAATCAAAGTTATTAATGCCTCCCTTTTAGCAGAGCTCGCCTGCTCCCCAATATACAGATGGTTAGCCTGCTCGAATGATCAACTCAGACTATCATGGGTTCAGCAGCTTCCAGACCGGCCGAGGAGCACGTCCCACCGCGGCAGTCTTCCCGCTCGGCGTCACCTTCACTGGGTTCGTTGACAAAGGAATCACCTTCGCAATCAGAAGAGGAAGGGGATGATGACCAGCCTCCCTTATCCGGCGCACTACCAAGCGAGTTTCTGCCTGAAGATCGAGGCGCGTCTCCTTTGCATGCTGCTGAATCAAACTCGCGCTCGGAAGAGGCCGCGCCGTCGCTTTCTATGCGTCAGGCAGCTTTGAGGTTGGCTTTGGAAAAGAGTCGCCGCGGCGGACAGCGCAGAGCTACTCCACTTGTAGAAGTACAGGGCGAGGGTGATCAGGACACGGAGTCTGCTCCTTCGAGTGTCAACCTGCCATCCCCTGTCGGGGCCGCTGCGGCGTTGCAGGCTGCTGACGATGCTTCGCGCAATCTCGTGCCTTCGCAAAGTGTCGAAGAGGTGCTTGATCTTCCCTCTTTGTTGCCAGCAGCGTCTAGCTCTTTGATGAGTGGGCAGCACTTTGCAAAGGATGACAGCATGTCGGGCTCGCCAGCGCTGTCCACACAATATCAACCGGTCGAAGCGGCTTCGGAGGATGTTGAAATGAGTGAGGCAGAAGAGGGTGAAACATCGCCTATCGGGCAAGGTGCCAAGGGCGACTTGCAATCTTCCAAATCGCCTGTCGGGCTCACAAGCGAGCGACCTGTGATCCCTTCACCGCAGTCGGACTACATGGACATTGATTACGGGACTTCGGATCAAGATGAAGGTATGTGCACAGCAGACGAAAAACCATAGCTGACCAAGAAGACTCGCAAGATTCTTCCGTCTATCAAGAGTACATTGATACGCTCCATCAACTGCTGGCGTGGGGCATACCTCCCATTAGCCTCTTGCAGCATGGTGTCTCGGCTTACGACATTCGCCGCGTCCTCATGCCCCACTACCTCGCAACTCCTCCTCCCCCTCCTATCACAACCCCGCCTCCAGCTCCACCCCCTCCAGTTGTTCTGGCGCCTACTCCTTCTCTTCCAACTCCACCGCCCTCAACTCGACCATCTTCGAGCCTTCAAACTCTGTCAACCCCACCACCTGAAACCCCAGCAGCAGAAGAGGTTTCAGCCCGGCTCACAATTCACTCGCAATACAAGCCGACGGTTGAAGGAAAGTACAACGCCTTCGCGCCCGCGAGTGGACTCTTGCTTTCGCTTCCGGGCAGTTCAAGTTTACCACAATTAGTCGGCAATGCGCGTACAGGAGGGGGAAAGCCAAAGAACTGGGACGCTCCGCAAGAGGCTGCCGTGGTACTTCGCTACGAGTCGCGTTCTCCGTCTCCCCCGGCCGCGCAAGCTCCAACGCGTGCGGCTCCATCTCAAACTCAACAAACAGCTCAGTCGCTTTATGAAACCACAACAGCTAGCTTCGCAAGGCTTGTTTATCCAACCAGTCCAACTCCAGAGCTACCTGCCCCAGTGACGCCTGTGGATGCCGCTAGTGCTGCGCTCAGTGACGCGCAGGCAAGTCGGCAAGCTGCGCTGGAAAGTCTCCGAGCTAGGAAGCGCGCTCTGGCAGTCGCTGGCTTGGCGAGAGAAGCTTCGGGTACTCCCATTGCGAGCTTGGATGTCGAAAGCCAGTCCCCACTCGGTATTTCTGCCGCGGTGGTCACACTGGAACGCGAGGTGTCAGTGGAGGCTGAAAACGAGGGCATTAGGAGCTCGTCACCCGCCGAGGATGTTTTGCCTGTCGAAGATTGGTCTGGTGCGGAAGACGGTGAGGAAATGGAAATGGAAGAAGAGGAAGACGACGGTGAGGTGGCGGAAGAAGGCGAAATCAGCGAGCCAGACGCGGGACCAAGTGTCACACAGCAAGAAGGTTCGGCGTCTCCGCAAACATCTCGGGGCATCAAAAGGCCCGTGGCGTCTGATTTCGAAGCTCAACCTGCTTCAAGGGTAACACATCCCACCACCTTGCGAGCTCGTCGGCGTGGTCCTTTTGGTGGTGCGGCCCGGCGAGCGGCTCTCGTCGTTGAAGTGTCTGACACCTCGGACACTGAGGATGAGGATGCGCCGGCAACAGGCAGTTCATCAAGGGTTGATTCTGAAGTCGAGTCTCGCAAGCAGCGCTTGGCCGAGACGGAGAATAGGCTACGCGAGGCTCGAGAGCGACTTGACGAAGCCATTCGACAAAAGAGAGCGAACAGGAGAGCGGCGGCTGCCGCCCCATTCGCGATTTTGGAAGGGGCGCATCTACCCACAGGTGATTACGAAACATGCATCGAATTTGCTAACAAAGAGTGGCAGGCCCAATCATCCCAGACCAGCGGTTGCCGAGCGCTCCAGACGCAACCTTTGTCTCCGACAATCAAGAGTCGACGTCTGCGCCTATACAAGATCACGACATTCAGCCGTTGACGACGGCTGACGAAGGTGGGTTCCCTCTGTAACGTTGTTTTTGACCTGTCCAGAGGCGAGCCTTGTAGGAAGTGCGTCCTCGCCCCAGTGAAGGAGCACACTGATGTTGCAAGTCAGTTCGACTTCGAAGGACGGTGAGTGAGTCCTAGCTTGTCGATGCTGATGTCAGGCGACACAGACCAGCCTCTAGTCGGCTCCACTGAGATTTTTGTAAGCTCGCCTTTTTAGCAACCGCGCAAGTGCTCAACAGTTCCTTCCACCATTCACCTTTCAGCCCATAAACGATCCGTCTTCTACCCCTTCATTCTCTCCGGCGGTTTGTTGAATGCTCTAGGATTCGCGCATGACTGACTGCCCAGCACTTTTTTTCTCCTTATCGTTCTATGCTCGGCGGGTTTCCTTTGCAGACTCGTTATCGAGCGACATCTCAGCTTTCGGCGGAGGCCGTTGAACTGCGTGTAGACGAAGGTCTCATGTCGTCGATCGTACTTACTCGGGTGATGCGTGACCCAGCTTCACGGCTGTGCGCGTACGAACTCAGCGGAGTCTGTTCTGACGCGTCTTGCTCTTCCGTGCATCCTAGCAGGGATTTGCAAGTCACGGGTAAGCCCTTTGGTTGCGCTTAGACGTTTCGTACTGATCATCGCAGACTCTGACCTCATTGCGTATCTCTCGCGGACTATGCCGCCGACCGTCACAGCTAGCCAACTCACCTTTGCCATTCAAGAGTCTCGGCGCAACCAACCTTCGCAACCTCCGCTCCTGATATCCCTTCCTTCAATTCAAGCCATTCTTTCCGACGCGGTAGCGATCTTGGGACTGGCTGAATAGGCATATTTTGGCCTTCAAGCGGATTCACTCTAAATTGTCGCTCTCAATAATTTCCTCAACATCAAGCCGTGCAGGTGCACGCAAATTGCAATCGCAAGCAAATTCGCAGAAGCAGCAGTAGACGTAGCGCCATGACATTATTTATGTACAGCCGAAGTCTTTAGCGACCGCCCATTCCCCCTGACATGCCCGGCAACTCGCCGACACGCTGAGCAAAGTGATTCTCGGCTCCATGCCACGTTGCTTTGAGAACAAAGGCTTCGGAGAGCAGCAGAGCAACGTCGTGATCTGTCCAGTCTTGTGTGGGGAGGTTTTGCAAGAACATGATGATACCCTGAAGTCAGTTCTCACGCCGAGATCATATGTCACCTGAAAATCCTTGGCTTTGAGGGTCTCACTCCATTTGACCAAGAAAGCCGAGCAGACGTAGAGATGAAATTGGGAAAAGGCGTCAGTGCCTTCCGCCTGTTGGTCAATAGAGTCTGTGGCTTGACTCACCAAGTAGGTATCCCACATGCGAATCGTGCATTTGATGCTCATCTCTCGCATAAGCAAGCAGTTCATCCAGCGGAAAGCAAATTGCATGTATTCAACGCCCTGATCCTCCAAGTGAGCAGCCAGCGATGCTAGGACAGTCAGTGACATTCGGGCGAGTAGACCCACGCTCTATACGCCGCACCAGCTCGCACATCCGCTTGACAAGTCTTTGAATGCCCGGCTGCGCAGAGATGTAGTTGTCTTGGATGCCATCGAGCAGTTTGGCCAAGCACCAAAAGGAGTCTGCCTCGATGGCAGTGAGGATCTCAGTGTCCAAAAAAGCGGCGTCGAATGTTTCTGGGTCCGCGTCTGTTTGTCAGCGCCGTGATGCAGACGTTGTGAGCCGACTTGCCGATGTAAGCTCCGAGGAAGACTTGAAAGAATGGTGTCGCCAGGTCATTGATTCCTTGCACGTAGCCAGACGCGGGATGTCTGATAGCCCAAATGTACAGGATGCGCTCCAAACACTATTTGTCAGTCTTGCGCCTTCAGTAGGATCGGCTTGCCCGTTGTGCAGTCACGCAGCTCCACAGCGGGACGCCTGGTCTCGTCCGTGGAGCGTCTATAGATATTTGATGCCAAATCTGAAATGAGGTGATGCTCGAGATCACACAAGACGACTCACGGCTGCGTCGAGCGGACCAGCAGTGGTGCCAAAGTGCTGCTCGACCAGTTGAGCATACTCTGTCCGTTTTCGTTGCAGCGTTGCGAGCCGAGGTGCGGCTGGCAGAGGGAGGTAGTTCTGGCAGATCAGCTGGTGCGTTCACTCGAAGATTTGCTGGACCTACCAACAGCATTTGCCATGCGATTGGTCTCACTTCAGCTGGAACACCCGACCAAGCCTGTCGACGCAACTCGGCTGCCGTGTCAGCTATTATGTGCCAACACGCACGAACCAATATCAACCCCGGCGCTGGCTCCTTCGCGGCCCTTGAGGACTTTGGCAAACGTCTCTCGGCGCCTCTCGGTCCGCATACTTCTTTGACGTCCGAGCTTGGACGCAGTTGTGTCGGAAGAGCTAACGTTTGGGAGCAAGGTGGATCCAGACGCAGCTGCTGCCGACCGGGGAGTTCTTCGACCTGAGCCGCTCCCATTGCGTCGAAGATTCGAGTGAGAGCTTTCGACCTCTGAGCTGGGTGCATGGCAAGCAAAGTTGTCTAGCAAGCGCAATGGATCTGAGTAATGGTCAGTTCAAGGTTTGAAAGACCAAGAGAACACGTACTCTTAAGCACCTCTTGAACATCTTTTCGGACCGCTTCCGCACCACTCCTAGCTAGAGGTTCTGGCGTTGGCTCTGCGTCCTCGGTTTCTACAATCTCCCAAGCGCCGGTCGGACTGAGACCAGCGCCCGGTGGACTACTCGCAACGGGTTCGAGCGAAAGCCGACTGTAGCCATTCAGGTCATCGCTCGATTCTGGCCTCGACCGGCTTCGACGATCTGTCGTTGGCGAAGTAGAAGAAGACTGCTTCTGCAATGGCTCGTGATCTTCATGGTCCGAGCTGCTGTCCCAAGCGTCATCCCAATCCCTCGCTTTGCGTCCTCCGGCGCCGCTGCGCTTTGCTGGAGAGGCAAAGATGCCTGAGGATGGGCCGGCTGTCATTCCTCTGCTTGAGTGAGGACGTGTTGGGGGTGGCAGCGGCATTATTTGCGACAAAGTGAAGATTCCAATATTCTGGTGCGCGTCGAATTGCTAGCACTGCTGTAGCGCAACGTGTCAGTGGCGTGGCATGGTGAGGACATGGATTTTCTTCATGCATCGTTCATGTTGCATTGTTGAGCACACAACCAGGAGAGTCATTAAATTGATAATCAAACATCCTTAAGACTCCCTGCTCATAGCTCTGGCATCGACCGTATGTAGCTTGAGTTGTTTAAACGCCACACTCGTTTGTCACTGGCAGTCCTAATGAGAGTCGTGCTCTTTATAGGCGCGCTGCTTTTCAAGTACCACGCAGCACGCTCACCCTCTTCTGCTTGCAGCTCGACTGCCGCCTTGACTCTCTGCCTCCTCCTCTTGGGTATCTACGTATCACATCTCAGCAACGACCACATAAACTCCAACGAGGACATCATCAACTAAAAAACAACAAGAGGGTTGACCTGGCATACACGCGGTGAGCTCGGACGCGCCCGGCCGAGGATCAAGCTCATGTGCAGCTAGTCCAGGGCCTTTGAAGATTGCGTCGTCAAATCTCGATCCCTCGAAAGACAGTCTTCAGCGACTACGTCGTAGAACCACAGAAAGCGTTGGCAACCGGGGCCAGAGCGCAGTGCACCGCATCTAGCACCGAACAACGACGACGACGGCCTTTAGGGGTAACATTTCGGTAGGTTAAACACGGAGTAGAGGTCAATAGGAGAAATGTCACACCAAACGTCCCCATCTCGAAAGATCCGGCACCCTCAAGATTCTTGTAAGCTTAGACAAACGGTCGTGCAGCGCTGACAAGGTAGATACTGGCGCCCAGCTCACCTCTGCCGACCCCACCATCTCTCGATCTATCGAATACCACCGGCCGACACGGGCCAGTGCTCACATTCCACCAGGCTCAGACATGGCCATGTCGATGAGTCCGACATCGACTCACGTCGGTCAGACCTCTGGCAGGACAGTGGGTGGGCCAAGCCCTTTGGACGCGCCCTGGGAGCGCGACCTCCTTCCTCCGAGTCAGATCCCACAAAACACCTCCATGCAACCCTTCAGAGCTGCTCCGGCTCCGCCAGGTATCTCGCGCGACCCAACATTGCCCAGCTCCAACCACACCTCACCCAACCCCAACCGATACTCCTCGGGTCAAACTCACAGCGCCTATCGACCCGCACCGACATCTCCCAGCGGCAATCTCTCCTCACAAGCGCCCCCCCGCCGGACACGCGCTGGGACCCTACCTTTGGATTCATTCCCGACTGTGGCCTCGCTTCAACGCCAAGGCTTGGACAGTGCGACCGTGGCGGCGGCCCCGCCTATGTCCAGAGCCGGCTCATCTTTTGCGCATCCAACCCAGGTGAGCGTAGAGGAGAGAGACGTCCCCCCTCCGCCCGTTGTCAAAGGCAGGGAGAGAAGCGGCACTCAAAGTAGGAGTGGCAAAGATGGCAAGAAGAGCGTCTTTGGTTTCATGAGTGGTATGTGTAGCGTTGATACACAAATACACACTGACCTGGCAGATTTGCTGAACACCAACCGACCGGTAGTCATCTCTGTTCCGTACGATCCTGTACATCTCACACATGTCGGCTTCAATTCCGACACAGGCGAATGTGAGTGCAGCATTCGAGTCGATCTGACGTCAAGTCACTGGCTTGCCCAAGGAATGGCAACAGCTGCTACAGGAGAGTGGGATCTCTAAGCTCGAGCAGGAACAGAATCCTCAAGCGGTACGTCGTGTGAGACCGTCCAGAGCGCGATGCTGATACGTGCACAGGTCATGGAGATTGTCAAATTCTATCAAGACGTCGGCATGGGCAACGCCAGCAATGGTAACGAGCAGGTGTGGGCAAAGATGAAGGGCGCCGCAGGAGGAGAGACTCCAGACTTGCGATCTCGGTCGGGCTCTGCGAGCCGAGAAATGTCGAGAGAAAGCAGCCGTGAAGGCGGTGCTGCTCCATTGGGCACCGTGCCCAAGTTTGCCAATCCTGTAAGTAACTTCTTTGAGAACGAGGCTCATTTGCTAGCGTGCTGCTCCACCTCCTCCACCGCCTCAAGGCAAGAAACCACCGCTCAGCTCCCGCGAAAACATCGTGAGTCGGATTGATCGTCCTCCACTGCGCTGACACTTTGCAGGGGGATCGACGTCCTCACATGCCGGCCGAGCACGGGAAACCCCAACGAATGCAGATGGCACCAGCTGGGTCTTCGGCCGCTCCATCTCTTGATCGTTCGGCTTCGCACAGAGCAGTGCCTACCCAGCCACCCATCAAGAAGCCACTGGATAGATCCGTCTCGACTCGGAATCCAGAGTCTAAGCCGGCCGTGGGCGGTCATGCGCTGTACAAGTCGCAGTCCACGTCCGGGGCACGCGCCGCTCCAGGTCCACCAGCTCCGGGATCGGCCTCCGCGGCTCTGTCTAGGCAGGCTACCAAGGGCCAGCAACAGGCTTCGGGAACTGCTACTCCTCGCAGACGGGACAAGCAAAAGGAGAATCAAGACGTTGTGGCTAGGTTGCAAGCTATTTGCACAGACGCGGATCCCACCAAATTGTATCGCAATCTCGTTAAAATTGGACAAGGGTACGTTGCATGGAATTCCAAACTAATGGACAGTGCCTCGGGTGGTGTGTACACTGCTTATCAGCTGGGAACCAATGTCTCGGTGGCCATCAAGCAGATGAATCTCGAAAAGCAACCCAAGCAAGATCTCATCATCAACGAGATTCTCGTTATGAAATCTTCGCGGCATCCCAACATCGTGAACTTTATCGACTCGTTCTTGCATAAGGGCGATCTATGGGTCGTCATGGAGTACATGGAGGGCGGAAGTTTGACCGATGTTGTCACTTGTAACATCATGACTGAAGGACAAATCGCTGCGGTTTCGAGAGAGGTCACCGAGGGGTTGAGGCACTTGCACTCGCATGGAGTCATCCATCGCGATATCAAGAGCGACAACATCCTGCTCAGCTTGACAGGGGAGATCAAACTCAGTCAGTGTCATGAAACTTGCGAGCCAGAGCTGACAATGCACAGCCGACTTTGGTTTCTGTGCCCAGATTTCCGATCCGGCGCAGTCCAAGCGAACGACAATGGTCGGGACGCCGTATTGGATGGCGCCGGAAGTCGTCACACGCAAAGAATACGGTCCAAAGGTTGATATTTGGAGCTTGGGCATCATGGCAATAGGTAAGAACATCTCTCGGCGATCACTGATGGACAGAAATGGTCGAGGGCGAACCGCCTTATCTTAACGAGAATCCACTGCGAGCATTGTATCTGATCGCAACCAACGGCACTCCCAAAATCAATAACCCCGAGGCTCTCACATCAGTATTCAAAGACTACTTGGCCTGCTGCCTGGAAGTTGATGCTGAAAAACGGCCAGATGCCGTTACACTGCTCCAGGTGCGTCACAGATGGAGACTGACGACACTGATGCTTGTAGCATCCTTTCTTCAAGCGAATGGAACCCCTCAAGTCATTAGCCCCGTTGATCAAGGCTGCCCGAGATGCCGCGCGCAAGTAATCAATTTTGTATCATACCACTCGTCTCCTCTCCTGCATGCTATCTCTTGCCTACGTCCCACCAGCCATCGAGCTCAGCATTCCGATCATCTGGTCCTCGTAGGTGAGGGTCGAAACGGTCTGTGTGGGTGTGCACACTATCACCCAGTCCTGACCCAACTGCTGCGCGTGAAGTGCTTTCAGTGCTGGTACTTCCGTCGTTGATCCCTTTCACCCGTCAGACTTTCCTCTTATCCTTATAACTCACCTCCGGCAGTACACTTACGCCGTCGCAGATGACCATCGATGCGATTGTTACTATGATAACATCAATCAAAGGTTCGCCTTCGGCCCTTTTCGCTTTAAGGACAGAAGAGATGACGTGTGAGCCGCCTTCAATCATGAGGGATTGAAGCCCTAGGTCTTGCATGAGTTCTGGAAGCTGGTCTGCCGGCACGCGTCCTAAACGTCAGCTTCGCCGCATTAATGACGTACCTGCATCGTCCAGGTTAACACGGATCACTCTTGCCCCGGCTTCTTCTAGCGCCGCGAGTCGATCTGATGCTGCATTGTGTCCGCAAACAAGCCAAGGCTGCTTAGCATGCCCGTCGCCAGAGGCTCGGCTGAGTTGCCAAGCAGCAAGCATTCGACTCGTCACGGGAAAGCGCAAATGAGGATCTAGAATGAGTGGCTGCGGGGGCGGTGGTTGGGGCATTGCCTGCGGCAGGCCAGTAACTGCAATGGTGTTAGAGGGGTACTAGCGCGATGCTGTTATCTCACCTTGCAGGCGAGGATCATCTAGAAGAAGTGTCCCGATGCCAATCATGATTGAGTCATGCATGGTACGCATCCTAAGATCAGTACCCTCGCCAATAGATCAACTTGCCAATGAGTCATCTGCATCGAATCAGCGCCGCTGATTGCCACTCTTGCACCGCCCGGACCTGCAATCTTCCCATCGGAAGACTGAGCGTACGTCAACGTGATGTGTGGTCGCGTGCGCGATGGATCGGGGCAGGGCGGAAGAAAGCGCGACAGAAAAGGCGGCTTCGATCTGCGGCGTTCCTGCAGAGCCTGACTGTCTGACTCGGTCGCCTTCGTTGACTCGGCATCGCTATCGCTGCCTTCCAGCGGGTCCTGCCACGGAGTTTCGGGTACAGCACTATCACGAGGCTCAGGTTGCTGTTGGAGTGACCCGGATGAGCTCTCAATGGTCTCCTTCGACGCCTGAGCGACCACTTTGAATGGCTGGGTGAAAGCATCGACCAGACTTTTGACTTTGACTGGACCGAGGCCTGGTAGGACGCTTAATTGCTGAGGGGAGGCGTTGGCAACGGAGGCAAAGGACTGCGCGTGAGTAGGGTATCCTGATGCAAAAGCTCACTCCGAGATTACCGGCGAGGCTCCAGACGTCTGGTTTCTGAATCTTCTTGCCGCTTGTCAGGCAATTGTCAAGTTGAGCGTGGTAGGATTGATGGATCCTCTCTTTGAGCGAGTCGGCAGACTTGTTCTCGGAAGCTTTGAAGATTTGAAGGTAATTAGCAGCCTCCTCGTTTCTGTACGGTTAGTTAAGCCGACTTCCGGAACGTACGTCCAAGCTAGAAACACTGTCATGTTGTTGATCAGGCATGTCTTTGTGATCTCTCGCAACGATTGATGGTGTTCTGTCTGCTGAGGTCAGCCTACGTCGATAGCGGCATGGTGAGTACTGACTACATCGCACAAAACGAGGAGGATTCGGAGCAGGTAGATTCCTTGGAGCTTCTCAATCCGCGTATGCAGGTACTCTGGGTGCAAGCGCTGATACCGCAGACTGTCGGGGGGTTTCAGCTTTCAAGAGCCCTGGGGTCCTTACCTCAGAAAAAGCACCCCAGTGGTTGCTCCCACTTGATAATCCGCTTGTATATCACCGACCTCTACAGGCACATTCTTGATTAGGGCCAAGACAGGATTTTTGCGCTACCTCTATGAGCGGTCTCAACCCGTTGACATAATACCACTTACTTGACTAGCGCTGTAGACGATGGCAGACTTGGAAGTTGAAGGCCGATTGACTGGCTTTGCGCGGGGCGCAGGTTCCTCTCCCACTCCATCAGACGTCTGGTCGGACTCAGCAGGGGCCACAACGGAAGGGACTATACGAGCGTTGCGCAGACTTCCACCTGCTGTCTGCGCTGCGTTCAGTGATGTCTCCGGCAAGGCATCAGCGTCCATTGAACAAGATGATGGGAATTCAGCTCAATATGAGGGCAACTCAGCGGCCGGCCGGGGTGACGAGAGCTGCTTCGATCATCATATGCATATCCTTACGTTAGACTGTAATTTCATGTGTGCGGTCTTCCTTTCAGTGCTTAGCTTTAATTTCTGCAAGTACAGCTGATTAGCTAGTTGCATGCAATCGTGGACTATCACAACGCACCATATACCAAGAGACGATGACTCTGTCGGTGGTTGAACCGTCCCTGTTCTCAGCTAGTGATATGATTTCGGCAAAGGACGATGTCGTTCGTGACGAAACACTACAAGAAGACTCTGCAGAAGAAGACGAAGAGCTCGGGGATGGAATCACTCCTGATGCAGGTCAGTCTTCGCGTACGTACTGGCCATGACTGATATCACAGATGACAAGAAAAAGAAAAAGAAGAAGAAGAAGTGTATGCCGGAAGATCCGTTAGAAGCTGACGAGACAGCGAAGAAGAAGAAGGGTGTGACGCAGACAAGTCCACCGACTATCGGTCTCTCCAAGCTGTTCAAAAATGGATTGTTCCCTGTAGGACAAGAGATGCCGTACTTGAACGAGTGAGTGAGATATGTACCATGAAGCTGAAGCCAAGCACGACCAACCGTGTCAGTTCAGCTGAGGCAAAAGAGCGAGAGCGCTTGATACACTCCGACCCCGAGACGACGTACACTGCAGTCAGAAGGGCTGGTGAAGTTCACCGCCAGGTTCGACAGTACGCACAATCGGCTATCAAGCCCGGCATGTCCATGATTGAGATTGCGGATTTGATTGAGAATGGCACACGAGCGCTGGTCGAGGAGGACCTTGGTGACGGAGACGGACGGCAACGCAGTGGCATCGGATTCCCAACAGGTCTCAGCTGCAATGAAGTGGCTGCTCATTATACACCCAACGCAGGGGACAAGAAAAGTAAGTCGGCATGCTTGTTGCGACTGATGGAGGTTAGTCTTGCAGAAGGAAGATGTCATGAAGATCGACTTTGGCGTCCATGTCAATGGGCGAATTGTTGATTCAGCGTTTACAATGAACTTTGAGCCAACCTGGGATCGTCTCTTAGATGCTGTGCGGGACGCAACAGAGGCTGGTGTTCGCGTGAGTGATAAGGGAATCTGCACTGAGGCATTTTGACGCGAACAGGAAGCCGGGATAGATGTGCGACTGTGTGATATTGGCGAGGCGATCCAAGAGGTCATGGAGAGCTACGAAGTCGAAGTCGGAGGCAAGACGCATCAAGGTGAGCAGATCTGATCTCATATGAGTTTAACGAAAACAAGTCAAGTCCATCTCCAATCTCAATGGGCACACCATCGCACCTTACAGCATACACGGAGGCAAAAGTGTGCCCATCGTTAAGCACTTTGGTGTAGACAGAGATGAGACCAAGATGGAGGAAGGCGAGTACTATGCAATCGAGACTTTTGGAAGCACTGGCCGCGGCAGAGTTATCGAGGAAGGAGCTTGCAGTCACTACGGTCTGACACAGGATATGCCGGAGAAATACACATTGCAGTATATCTCTTGCAGCGCTGCCGGAGCTGACTTATAGGCATCAATCCGCACGCTCTTTGTTGAAGACGATACAGAAAACCTTCGGGACACTTCCCTTCTGTCGACGCTATCTTGATCACTTTGGAGAAAAGAATTACCTGCTTGCTGTTCGTTTTTGCACTGCGGATTCCCCTGATGCTGACGGACACAGCTGAACACTTTGGTGAAAGAGGATCTTGTAATGGCGTACCCGCCGCTGGTCGACCCAGAGCCAGGAGCCATGACTGCCCAATTCGTAAGTCGGGCTACTGTCATTTTGGAATGCTCTGATTGCTACCAGGAACACACTATTCTTCTTCGTCCAACCTGCAAGGAGGTAGTCTCGCGTGGTGATGACTACTGAGATACACGACGTCTGATCTTCACGCTCAGAGCCCTACACTCAGAGACAATACTTATGTATATCCAAAGCTCACTCGTGTCATCGATCCGTGACCTGTTCTTATATAGCTTTATAGGAACTTCCAGTGAGTCCCATACCGCCAGAAGGTTCTTGAGCGCGGGTGAAGATGAAGCGGGACGCATGACGATGAAGTCGTCAACCCACTTGTTGACAACAGCATCTGGGAATGACGCTTGCATGACGGCTTTGAGCGCGTCAGCGACGCGTCCCCATACGCCGGGAGATGATGAGCAGCCGAAAGCGAGATGCTTGTCGATTGCGAAGGATGAATCTGTGAGCCTGATGACTGCTCCCGGCCATTGTGACTCGTGCAGACGGACAAGTCTGAACGCGCTTGCTACATCCATGACTGCGGCGAGCTGGGTGTCGACGGCTGCCAGGACGGAGCTATACATGTCCTTGAAACCGTCCCACTGGGTCGGGAAATCATCAGAATCGATGAAGGAGTTGATTGACGAATGGGAAGCGTTTCGTGGAAATGAGAAATCTTGGATAAGTCGCCAGCTGCCGTTGGATTTTAGCACCAGACCCAAGGGAGAGGATTGAAAGGGGCCGATAAGCAATTCGACCTGCTGAAGGGTGAATGGACCAGATAGGCGCCCTGCGGCGAACTCTTCGTCGATGATGTTTTCGAGTTCGTTTGGGTGTGCACGGGCCGAAGGGTGGTTGATGGGTGTGAACGTTGTGAGGATGGTAGGAATGCCGATCCTTGCTCCGTGGGAGAGCGCAGTAAGGGGGTCGGTGAAGGGATGGAGAAGGCCGAAAGATGATAAAACGTCGTGCCACTGGCCAAAGGGCAGCACGGGAGAAGGCCCGATAGGACCTTCAACGGTTGAGATTGGAGCACGCTCGGGCAGCGTGCTTGGCACCGCAAAGGGAGCAGCAGTGCGCATTCCAGCAACTGGGCCGGCTGCAGCCAATGAGGTTGAAACTGGCGCARACTGGCTTTGCCGTGTCTGAGGCGAGGACRAGATTGCCTYGCTCATTTCTGGAGCAGAAAGCCTTGGCGCCAGAGACAAGGGTCTTGGCACGGCAGTCTCTGCCCGAGTGGTTGAAGTCTTGAGACCCGCAGACGACGCAGAGCGGGGCACGGAGAGGTTTGGGAGCCGAACCGGCTGCAACAATGGGCCCTTGGGCTGGATGAAAGGATTGATTGAGCCGAGATGGGCGAGAAGAGTTGGTTGCCGCCAAGGTATGCTTTGCGGACACGCSAAACGACTGTTGYGTGAGGTTGTTGCGTTCAAACCTGACCTRGTCGCASGCTCGGGTCCAGTACCGGTCCCACCAGACTGACGGGTCTGCCCGAGCTTCGGGTGGGCTCATGTACCACGTGCGCCTCTTGTTCTCAGAGTAGAGCGCAAGGCAAGCCCATTCCTCCGTAGACCCTGTCTCGTACTCGAGGACGTCTTCGAAGTGCTTAGTCTAAGCTGCGATCTCGCGCCGAGGCACCGGCGGCTTCGTCTGTCTTGCAAGAGCTTTCTAGAACAGAGCTGATGCCTTCGCGAACTCTTGGTAGCCTAAATGATGATCGTCTTGATACCGGATCTTGCCTGTAGAAACTTGCAGGCGCAAGCTGAGAAGTCAGGCAGATGATGGTGACGTCATTACGTAATCACTGACCCCGGAACTGCTTGCACATTGCGTGACCCTCTCTGTCCAGCGTCCCAACATGTGTAACGGCTACTTCCAATCGCTCGATCAATTCCCGTATGAAATGGAATTGAACTTCAACATGCTTAGCTCGAGTGTGTCCAACTGGGTTACGTGCTAACACCAGTGCAGCCTCGATATCACCATAAAGCATGGAGGAGCCCTCTTCTGCGCAGTGCAAAGATTTAAGCAATGAGCGTAGCCACAGAGCTTCCTTTGATGCCTGCGAGAGTGCCACGTATTCAGCTTCCGCAGTCGCAAGTGTCACGCTCGGTTGCCGCTTTGAATTCCAGCTGATGGGACCACCCGCCAACTTGAAAACATAGCCAGACGTAACACGACGTCGATCTTCATCAGACGTGGCATAGTCCGCATCCGCAAACCCATGAAGCTTTGCCTCCGATGACGACGCATCGAAGACCAGCCCAAGCGTGGTGGTACCTTTCAGATACCGAAGTACCTGCTTGGCTACAGCTATGCGTTCAACAGATGGGTTATTGGCAAACCGAGAAAGTAAACCGACAACGAAAGCGAGATCCGGGCGTGTACCCAACATGGCGTACATGAGAGAGCCGATGAGCGAGAGATAGGTGTCTTTGTCTTTGTCTGCCAAAGTATCCGTATCTCGAGTTCGATGAAGTACAATTGAAGTCATTGGACTCTTGGTGGGACTGCACTTGTCCATTTGAAAGCGTTCTAGCACATCAAGGATGTACCGCTCTTGTGAGACGTGAAGTGTTTTTGCTTGGCGATCTCGACGGACCTGTAAACCAAGAATGTACTCCATTTCGCCTAGGTCTTTCATCTCRAACTTGGCCGARATGAGCGCCTTGAACTCGTYAAGAGTGTCACGTCGAGCAGCCGCAATGGTCAAGTCATCCACATAAACTCCTATGATGATCAAGCCCCTAGCGTCAAGACGGCTGTAAACCGAATGATCGCAARGGGAGCGAGAGAAGCCGAGAGAGCGCAAGAAGTACTCAGGTGTGATAACTTCATCATTGACCAAAGCACCGAAAGCGAACGTGCGCAGATACCCTGGTGTGAAACACTCGACTGTATCGTCCACCAGTGCAGAGAAGGCCGCAGGGCCTCCAGTGAGCAGTAGAGGGTCATCGCTAGAATCCGAGTGATCAGACGTCGAATCGTCCAAWTCAGACTCAGACTCAGTTGTGAGAGGYTGATAGTCAGATTGATCTGACAACAAGCTATCAGATGGCGTCGAGGAAGCAATGCTTCGTTGACGTCCACCGGCATCCAGTATACGCCTAATCAGACTCTCAGGAGAGGCGAGAGCCTCAGTCCCGGCCCGATCAGTAGCCTGCCGACCCATTGCTTCAGGGTCCATGACACCTTCAGCGGGTATGACAGTTGGCAGGTGAAGGTTCGCTGGAGTGTCCAATCTTGCAGCATTCCCATCAGCAGCGTTGTCAGCTGCCTYTGGGGTACTGAATGAGGATGTAACACTATCAGCCTCGAAAAAACGTGTCAGCCGGGCTTCAAGCTCAGCTAGACTGTGTCGAGGCTGTGCATCATCAATTTTGACCGGAGTCTCATCGAAGATGCAGTCAGCAGAACCTATCATGATACCGCGCACTGGATCCCACAACCTCCAACCCTTCTGGTTGGGAAGATAACCCATCATCACACACAAGTGCGCGCGATCCGACAACTTGCCGGATCGCTTTGGTTTCAGGATCAAGTTCCACACTGGACAACCCAGTACTCGCAAGTTGGAGATATCCGGCTTTGAGCCAAAATACTGTTGCAGGTGCTGGGCAGTCCACTGCTTCGATGATTTGTTGGTTCCCTTGCTGTTTGATTCTACTGATGTTTGGTTCGGTTCTTTGTTCTTGTTTCTCCCCCTGAGATTCTGTGGTTACATGTGCTTATCGACAGGTTTCTTTCAACGCGCTAGCGCTCACCACGCCTTCATCAGACTACAACCTTGCTACTGCAGAGGCTAGTACTTGTTGAACGGCGTGGTACGTACTGCTGGCATGCAGAGAGGCTAG